>VXBP01008605.1:165942-229514 GCA_013400115.1 Rhinopomastus cyanomelas
GTGTCAGGAGGATGGAGCCAGGCTCTGCTCAGTGTCATCTAGTGATAGGACAAGGGGTAATGGGTGTCAGCTGGAACATAGGAGGTTCCACATCAATATGAGAAGAACTTCTTTCCAGTGAGGTTGACAAAGCACTGCAAGAGGCTGCCCAGGGTGGTTGTGGAGTCTACTCCACTGGAGATGTTTAAGACCCGCCTGGATGTGTTCCTGTGTGACTTGGTCTAGATGATCCTGCTGTGTCAGAGGGATTGGACTAGATGATCTTTCCTTCCAATCCCTAATGATTCTATGATTCTATGATTCTATGATCTCTTAATAGTTGCGACATACTTCTGGCAGCAGCAATGAAAGGAGTAACCGGGTGTGAACTGTGTTACAAACATCTCAGTCAGGTGTCATTTCAGTGTAAGACTTTTTTAACTAGGAAGCTCCAGTTTTCCAGGCAAAGAAGGCAGGTAAAAGAATAAATAGAAGTTAAGTTTAATGCATGAGTCATCTAAGTAAATTAACTATTTCTCCTGTAAAGAAAACATTTCTCAGTTAAAGCCATAACTATGTTATTAAAAAATTAACAGTCTAGGAATGTAATTGCAAACACATTCTTCAATTTTCTCAGATAGTTTCCTCATGGAAAGGGTGATCAGACACTGGAACGGACTGCCCAGGGCTCTAGCAGAGTCTCCATCCCTGGAGGTGTTTACAAACAGACTGGACGTGGCACTTAGTGCCCCGGTCTGGCTAACGTGGTGATGTTAGGTCATGGGCTGGGCTCAATGAGCTCAGAGGTCTTTATCAGCTTCAGTAATTCTGTGATTCCATGATTCTGTGACACCTTACCTTAAGCATGTTGGAACATCACTTCAGTAATTCCACAATTTGTTTTGTGTGAGTATGGAAATCTACTGAGGGTATTATAAGGCCAGTAGCTATTCAATAGGCAGAAACCAAAGAACCCCAGAAAGCACCTGTGCTTCGGTGTGAAGATGCAGTTCCCCAGCAATAAATGTACTTCTGTGTTACAGTACCTGAGGAGCTGTGAAAACAAAAAAAAAAGGCTAGAAAACTCAAGCCTTTCGGGGCCGTGCAATGACACAGCATCTGCAAGTGCTGGGCTTTCAGAAGTACATTCCCCTGTCCTGTTCCTGTATGGAATGGCACGTATGCCACGTCATGTGCACGGCATTACAGCTTTCTGGGCAAAGCAAACCAACTTAGGTTAAGGCAGGTAATGCAGAAGAAAGCACAGGGGCACTGGGCTTAGAGGCAACCAGATTTCTCTGTTTCAAAACCTCCCCACTGCTCATTGTTTTCAATAAGAGAACAGTGAGGATGGAGAAGGTAAGTCAGCATCTTGCTGTGCTGTCACAGAATCATAGAATCATTAGGGATTAGAAGGGACTTTGAAAGATCATCCAGTCCAGTCCCCCTGCAACAGCAGGATCACCTAGACCAAGTCACACAGGAACATATCCAGGCAGGTTTTAAACGTCTCCAGTGAAGGAGACTCCACAACCCCTCTGGGCAGCCTGTTCCAGTGCTCTGTCACCCTCACTGGGAAGAAGTTCCTTCTGATATTTGTATGGAACATCCTAAGTTCCAGCTCACACCCACTGCCCCTTGTCCTATCACCAGATGACATGTTGAAGACCCTAGCTCCATCCTCCTGACACCCATCCTTCACACATTTATAGACATTAATGAGGTCACCCCTCAGTCTCCTCCAAGCTAAAGAGAACCAGCTCCCTCAGCCTGTCCTCATAAGGAAGGTGTTCTACCTCATCTCCTTCGTTGCTCTACGCTGGACACCCTCCAGCAGCTCCTTGTCCTTTTTGAACTGAGAAGTCTGTCCCTCCTCTCTTTTGGCTGCTGGAGGTGCCAGACATGCAAGCAGGATGCACTCACCATGCTAAGACACGTGATGCTGCTTGTGTACCTTGAACAGCTCAGGGAGAAGTTTTTTGCTTCCAAAAGCAGCAACCATTTGTGTCTCTACAAGTCAAACAGAGATCTCCCTGACTTGATACCTCCACAAGCAGACAGAGTCTAGCAACCCAACACAGGGACTTCCAAAATAAGCACTTTATTGTGCTAAAACTAATGGGTTTATCTAACTCATAAAGAGAAAATTAGGTGAAAAAAAAAAAACAACAACCCAGAAAGTTTCACTGCAAAGGGCGCTACTGCCACATGCTCTCTGCAAGCCAATCCACACCAGAGAAATGATGTCTGGGACTTGTTACAGAAACTGCATTTGAACAGCTTGATTGCTATTATGAAGCTTGCAGTGGGAGGTGTTTTTAGCATATGTGAAGGTAAGCACGGTGTGTTTATGTGTGGTTTCCCCATAGTAACACAGTAAACATCACACAAACTAGCCACGGCCGTGAAGCACAAGCACATCCTTCCAGTGCCCAGCATTTTTGAATGACATCAACAAATCCCCTGTCCCTTTCCTTCTTTGTCTTTGGTTTTATATCTGGGCTGATGCCACACGGTGTGGAATATCACGTTGGTCAGTTTGGGTGAGCTGGCCCAGCCCATTCCTCAGTCCTCCTCAGCTGGGAAGAAGATTAGGAAAGGCAAAACCCCACAGCCTTGGTGCTGTGCGAGCGCTGCTCAGCAGTAGTCATAGAATCATAGAATCATTAGGGATTGGAAGGGATCTCGAAAGATTATCTAGTCCAATCCCCCTGCCACAGCAGGATCACCTGGACCATGTCACCCAGGAACTTGTCCAGGTGGGTTTTAGATGTCTCCAGAGAAGGAGACTCCACAACCCCCCTAGGCAGCTGGCCCAGTGCTCCATCACCCTCACTGGGAAGAAGTTCCTTCTGATGTTTATATGGAAAACCTCCTGTGCTCAGTAGTCAAAACACTGGTGTGTCATCAACAACCCTCTAACTACCACCACAGACACAGCCTCATGAGAGGTGTCACGAGGAAGATCAACTCCATCCCAGCTAAATCCAATACAATTGTAGAATAAACATCCTCTCTGATGAAGCAATTTTTCCTGATCAGTGCCACTTGTTTGTCATTGCAGAAGAGTCACTTGGATTCTCACCTACAACATTATCTATGAAAGATACTGAAGATGATTTCAGTAATGAATATGTTTCATTCACAGACAATATTAGTCCAGAGTCACAATAAGTCAAAGGAGAGTATTTTATTACCCTCTCAGTAGTGGGATGATTGATTTTTTCAATATATTCCTGAAAATCATTAAATATTCTCACAGCCAGTGCTGCTGTCTCATTCATGAGCTTGACTTCGTTGCATAGAAGCCGCTCCATAGCATTTTCAGTGAAACATTCATAGAATATCAGGAGTGATTGTTTGATTTTGCAAAGACACCGGCCACTTCAGAAGGCGACTTTCTGTAGTAGACAGTAGCTGTGAGGAAAGTTTCCTATTCAATCTGCAAAACCAGAGAATCATAGAATCATTAGGGATTGGAAGGGATCTTGAAAGTCATCAAGTCAAATCCCCCTGCCAGAGCAGGATCACCTAGACCAAGTCATACAGGAACATGTCCAGGCAGGTTTGAAACATCTCCAAAGAAGGAGGTTGTCTGACTTATGCCCCTGTATCTTGCTGTGCACATTTCACTTCAATAGTAGAAGTCTGATCATAAAATACTTTCACATTCTGCACAAATAATCACTTTTTCTGATAAGACAGACTGGCTACCAATTGCACACTTTTGGGAAAAACTCCTGTTTCTCATGGGAGGGGGGGATTGGACTGGATGATCTTTCGAGGTCCCTTCCGATCCCTAATGTTCTGTGATTCTGTGAAATGAAGCCATTTTTGCAGCAAACCAGCTGTTAGGCCATTTAATCAGACCAACTGTCACTTTCATCCACTGCATTTAATTAAAACACCCACAGCACTGTTCCTTCATTTTGTTGGCTTACTTTTACTTATTTCTTCAGAATGTTTGGCCTGGACTAGGAGCTTTCTCATTTAGCTATCTTGAAAGCACTGTCAGCTGCAAAACACTGGTGTATTATGTACAAGCAGACCTAAAGCAAATAAAATCAATACCGGGTTATCTTAACCACTTCAAAGTAGTTCTCTTCATTACAGGATTGTATCAGCTTAATGATTTTATACTGAAGAGCTGATATATCCCTCTACATAGAAATAATACAATTTTGATCTATTTTTATCTTGCTTTTAATATACTGGTAGTGTTCCCTATGCTTCTCTGGCTCTCTCCTGCCTTCCTCCCCATTTCCTCCCTATTTTGGTCTATTATTATTTTGGTCTATTATTGTTTTGCTTCTAATATACTGGCAATGTTCTCTATGCTTCTCTCCCTCTTTCCTCCCTTCCTCCCTATCTCCTCCCTCCTTCCCTTCATTAGGAATTTCGACAGTTCAGAAAGAGAGAGAACACAAAATTAGGAGTGAGCACGTCCGAAACACACGCTGATGTTGAGGCTTAGAAATGAAAGTCATGTGTACTAAGCTGAAAACCTCAGAATCACAGGCCTGTCACTGAGATCAAAACAAGTAGAATCCAGTTTTGTACAGTCTCACAGACACAAAGTACCCCAAACCACTCATCAAAGTAGGTCATTAGTTACTGCACCGCCAGCGACGGGTAAGCAAGTAGGGAAACTGTTTTCCTTCATGCCAGTGGGGACTTCAAAAAATCTTCTTAAGAATACTAATGTTAGATGATCCACAGGGATCTTCCTTGTGCTTTCTTCCCCCCTCTTAAAGCTAAAGGCTACATACTTGTTACTATTTTGGAAGAATTTTGAGGCAAGGAAATGCATTTTTGTGTCACACCATAAATCACCAAGTTTCCTAATCCTACTTGGCATGAGCTGACCCCTTCATAACAGATAGGATGAGTTTCAGCCTAATGGTTGAAGATAGCAGAAAAATACAGGACTTGCACTCGATTATCCTCACAGGTCCCTTCCAACTCAAGATGATACATGGTTCTATGACAGCAGCATCCTGTGTTTTCATTCATATCTCAGGTGCGAAAAGGCTTCCCTTTTCCTGGCGCCAAAAACACAAGACTTTGCGGTCCTGTGTATATACAAGGAGTCATCACAGTATCATAGCATCATCAGGAATTGGAAGGGACCTCGAAAGATCATCTAGTCCAATCCCCCTGCCACAGCAGGATCACCTAGGCCAAGCTGCACAGGAACACATCCAGGCGAGTCACTTTTGTGTTGGCAGGATGTTTGAGGACAAGGATGTGCAGTGTCTGCAAAGGACATGTTTCCGCTTTCCCCTATGAGATGGCTGCTGTTGCTTCCCAAGAAGAGCAAGGGTGCCAGCCTAGCACCAGCCCACACCTCTGGCAGTTTCAAAATGGGGAATATGGAATTTCGTGGTAGTTACTCAGAAGAAAGAAATTCCTGATGCACATGGCAAATACATCATTAGTCCATGAGTCTGAAAAGAGGACAAGAAAATGATGAAGCTAAGGGAAGTTTATAACAATCACCTGCTGCCTGTTAAGAAACCCAGGTTTAAGAGTCCCTGGGTTTAGGTTAAAGCCACTTCTACATTACTTAAGGAGAACCCTTGCTCTTTCTTTTTTCCAATAATTTCTTCTTGTAAATCTGAATTCATAGTTGAATTTTTCTGTTTGCCCAAAATATATGCTAAGAATTAAGCGGATCTTCCAAAAAGAAAGCTGCCTAAAATAATTGCTTTTGATGAGGAGGTATTTGGTGAATTAGCTAGTTGTGTTTCTTCTATTCCAAACATTAGGAAAAATATGCAACTAGTCAGTTAATTCCAATCTCCTATTTCATCTAGTTAATGAATTATTCAAAGGTTCATGCAGCTGCTGAAGTGCTGTAGAAGTTTAAATTTAACATTCGGGTGGCACACGTGGCAACTTGGCAATCATTATTTTTTTGAATATGGCTTTTAATTTAAATTCCTGTGTGACTGATGCGAAACGACGTGCTGTGCAGACCAGAGATAGTTTAATCAACGAGTGGTCTTTGTGAATAATCTTGATGGCAAAAGCTCTATTCAATTTCATGTAATTTTCTTGCTCCTAAAAATGAATTTAATACCTCGTCCAGCTCTCGACATTCAACATTTTGCTTTCTTTCACTGCAAATCATCTTAAAATACTGAGGGAGGATGAACAGAAATGCAAATAGGAAATATATTATGACACTTAGTGTTTTCTATCGGTTTAATTTCCATTTCTTCCTCTTTCTCACTTGGACTTGGTCCAACATTTTCTGCAGGGAGGTTTTAGATCTATCAATATTATATCATAACACGGATCATAGAATCATAGAATCATTAGGGATCAGAAGGGACCTCGAAAGATCATCCAGTCCAATCCCCTGCCACACAGGATGACAGCAGTCCTAATCAGAATGAACAGTTTTACTTATTAGAAGAGGTTTTAATGATGATAGAAATGTTCCTTTATTCATAATGGTTGAAATACCACAAAGATGCATAGCACCTGTCTTCATGGTGCTAGAGAGGTGTTTGCTTTCAAGATATAAACCCTCCTGGATATGTTCTTGTGTGACTTGGTCTAGGGGATCCTGGTCTGGCAGGGGGATTGGACTAGGTGGTCTTTTGAGGTCCCCTCGAATCCCTAATGTTCTGTGATTCTGTGATTCTGTCAGCAAAAACAAAACTCTTATATGACGGAAACTTCCATGAAAACGCAGAAGTAGAAAATCACCTTCACATGAAGTTGAATGAACTTTTGTTTTGTGAAAGCTAAAACTCAAGCAGCTATTTCTTCAAAAGCAGAGCAGAAAATAAAGGTAGGATTGTACGTCTTAGCTTATGGTTCTCTCCAGCAATCAAGGCCAGGTTGGCTGGGGCCCTGAGTAACCTGCTCTAGTGAAGGTGTCCCTGCCTATGCAGGGGGGTTGGAACTAGATGATCTTTAAGGTCCCGTCCAACCCTGGCCATGCTATAGTTCTATGATTTATAACTCAGTAAATAACTGGCAAACCTCAGAAATATGACTCTAGAAACAAATGCAGACCTTGGACAAAATTTCACCACAAATTATCACTCATTACCATGTGTTTTCTTGCTGCTACTGTGTAAAATACATTGACTGAAAGACACAGCAGAGAAGGAGACTACACAACCCCCCTGGGCAGCCTGCTCCAAAGTCCTACAGTCTGCAGCATCAGTTTGGGAATAGGATGGTGTTGGATGTTGGTAGCTTCTCGGTCCTTATTCAAGGTCAACTGTATATGTTTCTAACACAGCCTTTTGCATCTCATTGAGATTTTGGTTTTGTTTGTTCTTTTATTGTCCAGAAAGCTCCTACTATGTCTGAATTTATTACACGCCAAACTTCTTCCATCTCTTTTACACTCGTTCTTTCTCCTCCTTATTGCTTCTAAAAATAAGTTTTACCCAGCTCTGAAGGCTGAGTTCCCTTATCAATGCAAAGTTGACCACTGATAAGTAGTTTACAGCCACAGGACTTCTAGTATCACTGTGTGCCATCTCTGTTATCACCCCATCCCTGGACTTTCCCTACTCTGCATGGTTTTTCTCCAATTTAAAGGGTCTGCTTCACTCCATTTTTTTCACTTCATTACACTGCATCACAATAGGGTGGTAAATAATTCATTCTGCACCACACTTAGCGATATTATCTAGATAAAAATTGTGTTTACGCTACACAGTTACACAAAGCTCAGCAAAACTAAAACAAATCACGACACATCCATCTGGCCATTAGAATATTGCTTTTACAGCTAAACAATGTGAAGCACAGCTCTGAGCAGGTCAAGAGAAGTTAGGAGGCCAAAACCTGCCATTAGCAAGGTCAATGCTGTATTTATTGGGTTACACAGGTTCATTTTTTAATTGCCTCATATGCATTTTGAATAGCAAGACTTGAACAGAGCACAGGACTGATTTTGGTAGATTAATACAAATACAGATTAATTTACTTGGCAATGCAATGGAATACTATGCATCAAGTAATTACGGAAGGTTTGCAACTCATGATATGTTTTAGAAGAAAGAAAGATATCTGAGTGGCTCCTTATACAGTACAAAATGAATAATCATAATGAGATATTTTTGCAGCAGAAAATTATTCCGATCAAAGGCCAAGTCTTGCCCTCTGTTACGTTTGCCCAGCTGCTACCGATGCCAATTGTAGTTATGGGTGGGTGTAGCTGAGAGAAGGATCTGCTTCTGAATAGGAATGGAAATTGTATTATTATTTGCTTTCAAGAAATAATAGCATTCAGGGACCTTGAGTATTTCGTATGTAATAGAAGTTGTTGCTTGGCGGGGCTAAAAAAAATCAGTTGGAACTGGTTTTGTCATCTCTGTGGGCTAGTATTTATCTAGATACTAATTTCTGGAACTACTTCTATAAATCATGTAAATGCAGACTCAACCAGTTCAGATTCAGGTAGAGCTCCCATGAATTTAAAGCACACTAAACATGAAATAAAACCACTTTGCCACTACCACTGCACACTGCTACGTACTCTGGAGATGTTTAAAACCCACCTGGACATGTTCCTGTGTGACTTGATCTAGGGGATCCTGCTCTGGCAGGGGGATTGGACCGGATGATCTTTCAAGGTCCCTTCCAACCCCCAATGTTCTGTGATTCTGTATCTCAGTTGTACATTAACAAATCAGGAATTAGAAACTCAGATGACTAAAAATAGCGGAAATAACTCTTTCATTGAAAAAAAGGGTTCTTACTTGTGTAAAAAAAAATTGTCCTTACTTGTGTTTCTGGAATGGAAATATTCTGGCACATAAAAAACACAAACAAATATGTGGGTTTATGCACATTTCTTTCCTGTGCAAACATAAACAAACATTTACAGAACACACACCTCATCTGCACCACAGTGATTTCAAGTCACATCTGATGGGATTGGACTAGATGATCTTTCAAGGTCACTTCACATCCCTAATGATTCTATGATTGTTAAACTATAAATTATAAATCTATCCTCTTATTGAACATTTAGCCTGGAGAAGCTTGAGAGGAGACCTTCTTGCTCTCTACAACTTCTTGAAAGAAGGTTGTAGAGTGGTGGGGGATGGTCTATTTTCCCTAGTGATAGGATGAGTCCTTTCATTTCTTTGTCCTTCTCCGTTACTTTGTCTTGTCGTCCACGTTTTATCATCAGTGACAAAGAAATCTTTACTAACATTTGGTTTGCAAGTGCATGATATGAACAAGGGCTACAAAAACCATTCAAGACAAGAGGTGAAGTTTGGAGAAGATAGTGGAATTTTTGCCTACAGCAAGGCCTGTGGCAGGTAGCATGAGGAAGTTTCAGTACTGAAGTATCAGTGAATTTCTTCCTCTGGGTGTGTGTATCTGCTTCCTACATGACAGCACAGCTGATAAAATAAGCAAGAGGACTGTGAGAAAAAGTGTTGCAGCGAGAAGAAGCCTCAAAAATCTGCTTATTTGGAAGGAAGAGTAACAAACTGTAATAACCCATCTCTTTATCATTTGACAAGATGACCATCTAGTGAAAACTCATTAACTGCTACGTACTGCTGAGTTAAAGGGCATCAAGTTCAAACCGCTAAGGAAGTAAGGAAGAAGAAGCAAAATCCTAAAACCAATTAGCACATTCCATAAACAGGGAAGTAAGAAGGAGTATTGCACATAACCAACTCTCAACAAAATCAATTGGCGTTTTACTTGTTCCAGCAGCCCAAATCTCATTTTTGAAGAGCTCAAGTATGTTTTTTTCTGTTTTTTCTTTAAAATACAAAAAAAATTAACAAACCATGAGAAACTGAGCTTCCATTTTCAGAGATAATTTCCTAAACTTTAGGTAAATGTTTGAAGCACAGAATGAACAATGTGTTTACACCACTAGACAGTACCTACCTAATGCACACAGCATCTGGATAACCTACTTCGGTGAAGAGTGGTGGATCCACAGCTACCACACACTTCTTTGTTTGGTCATAAACATGAATTCTGATGACTTATTATTTAGAAGGACATTAAATTAATCTTTGAAAACCTACTTCCTTTATGCCTTGTGTTTTAGTATTTTGTTATAGGCCTGCACCATTCACTTGCAGTGTCTGTGCACATAGGAGAGGGAACGCTCTGGTAGGCATGAAGGGAAGCTTGTATGGGCATGACTTCAATCATTCTCAACAATCACTTACAAGTAACATCAGCACACAATCAGTTACTGTCCCTTTTAGGGACAATAGACTTTGGAAGGTAGACAAAGACTTTGGAAGCATATTTATATTTGTAGAAATGCTTTTGAATACCTAAGTCATTAAAAATTGCTTAGAATAGACTCCAAAGTAGAGACAAGGCAGATCTATGTGTTTTGTCATCTGGATACAGTGTGATTAAGAAACACTTTTATCAAGGTTGAAGACCAGAGTGTTTTGTTTGCATATGACTGATACCAGAAGCTGGACACTACTACTGAGAGCAGGGCTGTTATTCCCAGAGGAACAGAGCTCAGCTTGATCTGACTAGAGACTTCACAGTGACTTGAGAAAGGGTGAGAGTAGGAAAGGCTGAGGGAGCTGGATCACTTTAGCTTGGAGAAGAGGAGACTGAGGGGTGACCTCATTAATGTCTATAAATATGTGAAGGGTGGGTGTCAGGAGGATGGAGCCAGGCTCTGCTCAGTGTCATCTAGTGATAGGACAGGGGGCAATGCGCATGAGCTGGAACTTAGGAGGTTCCATATAAATATCAGAAGGAACTTCTTTCCAGTGAGGGTGACAGAGCACTGGAACAGGCTGCCCAGAGGGGCTGTGGATTCTCCTTCTCTGGAGACATTTAAATCCCACCTGGATGTGTTCCTGTGCGGCTAGATCGGACTAAATGATCTTTCAAGGCCCCTTCCAAACACTAATGTTCTGTGATTCTGTGATAGGTTGCTCTTGGTCCAAATCTAAGATCAATGTGAATTATCTTATGCATGCATCTGTAAAAAGAGATCAGCTTCTCCAACATTTAGAAGTAGCTGTTTCACATCAACAAGTGAGGTTTAGGTGTCTGTCTTTTGCAGCAACCTCTTAAAATTGAGAGAAGAAAAGGACAACCTAGCCACTGTGTATGAGGCAAACACAGAGACAAGTTGTGAGGAATCCAGGTTAGTCAGGACATGATGATTCCAACTAGTATGAAGCTGTTCATAAGTTTACCTGATTGAAGAGCTGCTCACAGCTTGTCAGAACTTCAGAGCTCTGTAATAGAATTGAAATGAATATGTAGTAGCTTTCATTACACAGGAGCAAAAAATAATTGACATCAACCACCTGCTGAGAAAACACGAGCACTAATGCCATGAACTTAGGACTTTTTCAGAAGGCAAAAATTGCTTTGTCACAGTGAGGAACAGATACACCTGACTTCTGAAAGTGTCATGAAGAGCTGTAGTCCTTTCAAAGAGCACACAAAGAAACTCATGGTCTTTGGTAGTTTTACAGAGCTAGCTGCTCTGGCACTAGGATCTATGTGTCTCCTCCTCGGCCTAACTATGCTGTTTTGGATGTCACTTACTGCATCTTCTGTTATGCACATACACAAGTGTGTCCACACATCCACACGTACACTTCTATACGTGTGCACGTACACACCCACCTGGGTATATTCACACCTTAACTTCTGTAGTCACAATACGTGTTCATCCAAGAAGGCAATCAGCAAAGCACATTGAGTGGTCATAGTTCACTAGAAAATCTTTTAAGAACCAAAAAAAAATACACAAGAATGTAAGAATCCTCAAAACAGGTAACTACAATGGAGTGACGATTTGCAGTCTCCAAGTGTGTGAGGAGTTCCAGTAGTAAGTATAAAAAGATTACATCAGTGTTTGAAAATTTGGTGTGCCCTGGAAAAGAAAGGACTCGGAGGAAGGACGCATTGACATCATTAATGTTGATAAATATGGAAAGGGCAGGTGTCAGGAGGATGGAGCCAGGCTCTGCTCAGTGGTACCCGGCGATAGGACAAGGGGCAACGTGTGTCAGCTGGAACACAGGAGGTTCCATATAAATATCAGAAGGAACTTCTTCCTAGTGAGGGTGACAGAGCACTGGAATGGGCTGCCCAGGGGGGTTGTGGAGTCTCCTTCTCTGGAGACATTTACAATCCACCTGGACACCTGAATCGTGTATAGCTTTCCAGAATCATCAAATACACAACTAACAAACTTGCAAATCAGCCTGTGGAAGATACTGAGATAAATTACTCGAGACCGTAAAAATACACTAAACTGTTTAGAGGTCTGGAACAGGCTGCCAAGGGAGGTTGTGTAGTCTCCTTCACTGGAGACATTTAAAACCTGTGTGACTTGGTCTAGGTGATGCTGTGGAAGGGGGATTGGACTAGATGATCTTTTGAGGTCCCTTACAATCCCTATGATTCTATGATTCCTGAAATTAATAGCAACTAGAAGAGATAAAGTATTTTAGCACTCAGACTACTGGCTGAATTCTTTAGAACTGTAGATGATGCTGGTACATAAATCTGTGCCACAGGACCACTGCTGTTACAGCAAATGAAGATTTGACCCACTAATGCAGAAAATGTCTCATAGTGACAAATATGGAGAATCATATTTGCCAGAAAGTCAGACATTTTACAAAACAATGAACCACAGTCTGCGTCCTTAACAGTGTATTATCATGAAAAAGCATGCCTGCAGATCTCACTGTGGGCTCCAAAGCAAAAGCTGCTCGAGCCATCAGTCTTCCCGTAGGCACTTCTAAAAATGATTTGGACTGGAGCAGTATGACAACATTTTATTTTTATTTTCTTACATACCGATGGTTTCTTTCCTCATGTGACATGTGTTTCTTGCTCAAGCCGTGCTGTTTATTCTGCTCTCTGCACCAAGGAAGCTAGTCTTACAAACATTTTATGCAGACAGATACGGTCTGTCCTTGCACATATACAGGTGAGAGCAGAATTTTGATGTATTTCTTCAACAACAAGGGAATTTATGCAGTAGTTGGCTTTCTGTTCACACTACTTTGGTAAACAAAACTTTAAGTCAGTCTTGGAGAGGCTGATTTTTAATCACAGAATCACCGAACATTAGGGATTGGAAGGGACCTCGAAAGATCATCCAGTCCAATCCCCCTGACACAGCAGGATCACCTAGACCAAGTCACACAGGAACACATCCAGGCGGGTTTTAAACACCTCCAGAGAAGGAGACTCCATAACCCTCCTTGGACAGCCTGTTCCATTGCTCCAACAGCCTCACTGTGAAGAATATGTATGCATTATATATATTATGAATTACATAGGTATTCCACACCAGCTTTTCCTTTAAGAATTTGAAAAGCAGAGACTGCAATGCAATGTGTAATTGCACCCCACTTTTTCTGTTCACATGCTGAAGTCAGCACATAATAGCTGACACAGCAGAGAATGCTGAGATGCCAATTTATCAAAAATTAAACCAGGGATTATCTTGGTGATGCTTCTGCTCCTTTGAAAAAAACTCTCTTGATGCTTGGCCGAGTAGCTGTTTAGTTACAAGTTTCCGTATCCTATCTGTCGGTCTCATTCAGAACACAACACATTACAGAGTTTTTTGTGAGAGGAGACTGAGGAGTGACCGCATTAACGTCTATAAATGTGTGAAGGGTGGGTGTCAGGAGGATGGAGCCAGGCTCTGCTCAATGTCATCTGGTGATAGGACAAGGGGCAATGGGTGTGAGCTGGAACAGGGAGGTTTTCCATGTAAATATCAGAAGGAACTTCTTCCCAGTGAGGGTGACAGACAACAGGATGCCCAGGGGGGTTGTGGAGTCTCCTTCACTGCAGATGTTTAAAACCCTCCTGGACATGTTCATGTGCAACTGGATGTAGGTGATCCTGCTGTGACAGGGGGATTAGACTAGAAGGTATTTCGGGGTCCCTTCCAATCCCTAATGATTCTATGGTTCTATGATTTTGTAGACAGTGACTTTTGCATCTTTCCCTACCTATAATGAAATCATAACAATATCCTTACATAAAACATGCAGTTCAGGCTCTTTTTTCCCCCCGATTATTATCGCAGTAGCATTTCTAAACACTACACAGTAAAATGTGAACTCGTTATTCCATTTTACTTTGCATTCCCAGAATCAAGTGTCATGGGTTGTGGTTGAGCTGGCCACAAACTGAATGACAGACACTATCTGTTAGCCCCTCTCCTTTTCCAGAAGGGGAAGAGAGAGGGAATTAGGGACAACATCTATCAAACCAGAACACTCTGCAACGGTTCACAACCCAGTCACTCATCCTTACTATAATAATTCACATCAATAAATATTGTCAGGATCAATCTTAATAATATAGGTATCATCTTCTCCTGAGCATGGGAAGGAATAAATTTACAAGTGAAATGGTGTTTTCCTCCAGTCACCTTGCATCCAGGAAAGTCTTTTAAACTTGAATCCTGCCTTCATAGAAGCCCCTCATTCCTATGTTATCACAAGCACAGTTTCTAGGACAACTCTCTCTGCATGGCTTGTTCTTGCAAAGGAAAGAAAACCATTTCCCTCATAGAAGTGCCATCCAACGACTTTCCTAAGTGAGACAGGAGCAAGGCCATTCTTCTTAGTTATATGCTGCATAGATTTTCCAAATATGTACAGATCTAGGTGACAAAATCGTAATCATGTGGGTCCCGGTACGTTGTCACTAGATTTATAATGGCCTTGCCAGAGAATCCTATGCTTTAGTTGACAAAATGTCACCCAAGTACATTGCAGAATAAATCATACCAGCCTGCCCTTCTGAAGAGGAGATGGAAAGTCAGTAGATCTAACAATACATTGATTGAAATATCCTTCTGATGGGAAAAACGTGATATATCACCACAAACCCCATCATTTTCACATACACTGGTATCTCAGGGAAAGCTCACTTTCTGTCACGGTTTTGCTTTGGTTGGATGGGGATTATTTTCATGGAGCAGTGTTGAGAAAGTCCAGTGCTGAAAATTATCAGCAAACACACTCATTTCTTTTCCACTCTCATTTTACTGTCATTATAAAATGGGAGAGCACTGTATACAGGCCAAAATGCAGAGAATGGAAAAAATAAAGAAAGGAAAAAAAATCCTCATTTCTCCAATGATATTTATATTTTAAAAGCAGCCAAGCAAACAAAATTTTAGGTTTTTGCATCCTACCTAAATACAATCAGCAGAAATGGGGCAGATTCAATTTGGATTTATGTTTAAAAATTTCCCTGTAAGGATAATGAAGCACTAAGTCAGGTTGTCCAGACAGGTTGTGGAACATCCATCCTTGGAGATTTCCATGATGTGACACGACAAAACCCTGAGAGACTCAGTCTGAATTCAATATTCTTATTGCTTTGAGTTCTTAGCTTTGACTGAAATCCTTTAAAACTATGTTGTTTTGTAAAACCTACTGCTGTAAAATTTAGCCTTTCTTCTGCCTTGCCGTCACTACTTACTAGGCACCATGGAAACTTCTGCTTCGTTCTGTAAAGAAAATAAATATTTGCTTAAAATTGGTCTCCCTGCAACACAAGTGATGAAAGGCCAGTGTTCATCTGCAGTTCTAGCTGTCCTGTAGATTTTTCTAAAACAACAAAGTTTGCCACACAATCATCCTCAGTATCACGGAGATGAATCTGGCGGGTGGAGTTCAGCTACATTTGCAGAGGGTGGGCATAGCTGATGCTGTTTGTGTTTGCTGAGGTATCTAGCAGACACAAACTGTAGTAGGAGTACCTCACCTTCTGGGCAGACAACGGGAGTCAAGAAAATGCACTGTGGAGTGTCAACTGTAGTACTACATGCTTACATTAAGGCAAATGAATTGCTCCGTAACAGCTCTTAAGCAAGATTAACTCATTAAATATAGTGGAAAATAATGGAACACTAGTTGGCTGGTGTTCTGCGACTTCACTACTGGTTTATTTCAATTACAATAAAAAACTCCTGACCACTTTAGCTTCCAGGGGGTGGTGGGGGTTAAAAAAACGGTAACAACGTGGCAGCAGGGGAAGACCAGGCTTGGTCACAACTGCACGTGGAGGTGGGAACCCAAACAGAGGTCCCCCAGCAAGATGAGGTTGTGCAGGTAACAGGATGCCAAGAATGTAGCAGTTTTCTTCATCTTCCTGGCTGCGTACGGTGCAAGCAGGAAGATATCTGCTTGACGGGGCGGCACAGTTGCAAGTTGAGGTTGAAAGGCTGCAAGCTGAACTAGAAAAGTTCAGGAGAACTAGACTGGCTGAAATAGAGGCAGACAGGTAGAGCCAGGCTCAGCAGTATGGACAATGGCTAAATAAGAGCCAGATTCAGGGGGGGGCTGTATCCTATAGGTCTCAGGTGGAGGACAGAAGCCCAAGTAGAATAGGTGAGTGGAGCCAAGTGCAGGGCCATGGCAGAAGGCGGGTACCACCCTTGACTGGCACACCGCCCCAGTTGCCGCTAAGTAGTAGATATAAGCCCCTATTGGAATACAGCCAGTCTTATAAGGATATAGAGGATAGAGAACCCACACTGGAGGCCCTGGCAAAGCAACATAAACCCAGGAAGTCTTCCAGTACTATGACGACCTCCTCCACAAAGAAGAGAAAGGTCCTGGTTACTCGAGACTGGCTCCTGAAAGGCACTGAGGGCCCAATATGCAGAGCTGACTCTCATCATAGGGAAGTCTTCAATTTACCGGGAGCCCGAATCAGGCACTCACTAGGTTGCTCCCTAACCTGGTGATATCAGCTGACTATAACCCACTGCTGATTGTCCAAACAAGTGGGGAGGAAGCTGTGTTCCGTAGCCTGAGGGGAATGAAGAAGGACCTTAAGGCATTAGGAAGTTTGGTGAAAGACTCTGGGGCACAAATTGTGTTCTGTTCTTTACTTCCATTTTGGGGTGACACAGGCTGGAATAGGACTCAGTCCACTAATGCCTGGCTACGAGACTGGTGTTACAGGCTGGGCTTTGGGTTCTTTCAGACACCAGACCTAGCAGCTAGGCATGGGAGGGGTTTATCTCAGAGGGGTAAAAGGGTTCTGGGGCAGGAGTTGGCAGGGCTCATTCAGAGGACTTTAAACTAGATTTGAGGAGAGATGGAATAATTAATGGGTGAGCACCAGTGGGACAGAGCTCTGGTCTTAATGAAAACCAGGTGGCCTCTTGCTGTCCTAGGGTGAAATCGGAGCGGTCAGCTTGCTCCCTGAAATGCCTGCACACCAGTGCACGCAGCATGGGGAATAAGCACAAGAAGCACAAGAGGAGATAGCAACTTGGAATGATGATAAGGCACTTGGAGGGGTGAGACAAAGTAAAATGCAACTAAAAAGGCCAAGGCCTCCTTGGAATTAAACCTTGCAAGAGACGTAAAGGGCAAAAAAAAGGGCTTCTTCAAATACATTGCAGGTAAAACTAACACTAGAGGCAACATAGGGCCCCTGCTGAATGAAGTGGGTACCCTGGTGACAGAGAAAGCAGAGATACTGAACACCATCTTTGCCTCTGTCTATACTTCTGGGGGCTGTCTTGATATCAAACCCCAGACTGCTGAGACTCCAGAGGAAGTCAAGGCAAGAGAGGAGGCTGCCTTGGTTGATGAGGACTGAGTTAGGGATAAGTTGAGCAAACTGGATGTACACAAATCCATGGGCCCTTATGGGATGCACCGGGGTGCGTACTAAGGCAGACGACGGTAGTCATTGCTAAGCCACTCGGCATCATCTTTTCTAAGTCCTGAGGATCAGGAGAGGTGCCTAGAGACTGGAGGATAATAAATGTCACTCCAATCTTCCAAAAGGGAAAGAAGAAGACCCAGGTAACTAAAGACCGGTCAGCCGCTCCTCCATTCCAGGGAAGGTGATGGAACAATTTGCTCTAGAGGCTGTCTCCAGGCACATCAAGAACAGGAGGGTCATTAGGGACAGTCAGCATGGCTTCACCAAAGGGAAGTCATGCTTGACCAACCTGATAGCCTTTTATGAGGGCATCACCAGGTGGAGAGATGATGGCAGAGCGGAGGATGTGGTCTGTCTTGACTTGAGCAGGGCATTTGACATGGTCTCTCACATAGCATCCTCACAGCCAAACTGAGGCAGTGTGGTCTAGATGATCAGGTAGTGAGGTAGATGGTGAACTGGCTACAGGATAGAAGCCTAAGGATAGTGGTCAATGGGACAGAGTCAGGTTGGAGGCCTGTATCAAGGGGAGTGCCCCAGGGGTCCATACTGGGACCAGTCCTGTTCAATCTAGTAATTGATTATTTGGATGTGGAATTAGAGAGCACTGTCAGCAAGTTTGCTGACGACACAAAGCTGGGTGGTATTGCCGACACCCCTGCAGACTGTGCTGCCATTCAGCGAGATCTGGACAGGCTGGAGAGCTGGGCTGAGAAGAATTTCATGACCTATAACAAGAGTAAGTGCAGAGTCTTACATCTGGGCAAGAACAACCCCAGGTAGCAGTATAGGCTGGGGACTGACCTGTTGGAGTGTAGTGTAGGAGAAAGGGACTTGGGGGTCCTGGTGACCAGCAGGATGACTATGAGTCAGCAGTGGGCTCTTGTGGCCAAGAGGGCCAACAGCATCCTGGGATGGATCAGAAGCAGGGTGGTTAGCAGATCAAGAGAGGTTCTTCTCCCCCTCTGTTCTGCCCTGGTGAGACCACATCTGGAGTATTGTGTCCAGTTCTGGGCTCCTCTGTTCAAGAGGTACACAGAGCTGCTGGAGGGCATCCAGCGTAGGGCAATGAAGATGATGAAGGAGGTGGAGCACCTCCTTTATAAGGAGAGGCTGAGGGAGCTGTGTCCCTTCCCATCCATAATGATTCTGCGATTCTATGAAGAATAACCCTACAGTCACTTGTATTTACTTTTATTTACATTTAAATTCTTCCTTCCAAGCCGTGTGTGCTTTTATGCAACACAGAATCACACAATCATAGCGCACAAAGTTAACAACCTCTAAGCACATTTTCCCCCACTATATTTCACTTCCAGCTGTTTCTTACAGTGACTGTCTGGATTTTTTCTATTATATTTCCCTTTAACATCTCATTTCAATCCACTTTGGGAAAGATAAACAATCTATGATTACCTCGAAGTCATGAGTTCTGAGTGTGTCTCAGCATAACATGATTTCCTAAACCTAGGGTACATTTGAAGTCTGTCTGTAGGCTGGCAGGACGGGGTAGGGAAAAAGTGCCCCAGTTATAAAATGTCTTAATAATCACATCCATATTCACAACTAATCTTACATTCATCTGCAGGTGTAGATGAGCTCTAAACTGGTAGCAAATGCAGAAGAAGTGCAGAATGCAGAAGTAGAAGTGCAGAAGAAGGCAATGAAGCTGGGGAAGGGTCTAGAGAATAATTCTCTCCAGAGGAGAGATTGAGACAGATGGGGCTGTTTAGTTCGAGGAAGAGGAGGCTGACGGGAGACCTCATCACTCTCTACAACTATCTGACAGGACATGGTAGTGATGTTGGTGCTGGTCTCCTCTCACAGGTCATTAGTGACAGAGGGAAGGGCTTCAAGATTCAACAGGGGAGGTTTAGACTAGGCATCAGCAAAAAATTCTTCACAGAGAGAGTGGTCAGGCACTAGGCTGGGCTTCCCAGGGTGGTGGTGGAGTCCCCATCCCTGGATGAGTGTAAAAGTCACTTAGATGTGGTGTTGGGGGATCTGGTTTAGGGGTGACCTTGTAAAGTAGGTCTTTTCCAACCTGCATGATCATGTGGTTCTATGACAGAAAAAAACAATTCATCCTTATTTGTATCTCATTTCAAATGCAGGATTGAAATAACAAAGAACTTACACACCGAGTAACACAGTTTACATTGAAACTATTTCAGCGTTTGAAAATGTTACTCCTGTAATGTCTTTTCCATTTTCCACCTTGTCTTCTTCATCTGTGAGCCAAGGGTTTTTGCTTCGTTGGGTTTTAACTTCTTCTTTGCTCTAATGTATCTTTGGGTGCATTTTTTCCCTTCTGAATATTGAATCAAGGTGCAATGAAATAGTTTATCTCATCCAACACATTTTTAATTTGGTACTCTGCAATACATATGGTTAAAGCTGTTAAGTTTTCGTGTCCTTGAGACACTCAAAAACATTTATTAAAAACCCAGAATTCTATGTGCCTTCAGTAGGATTTTCTATTGTAGCACTCAGTACAAGGTTCTAGAAAGACCTTTTCATCATAAAGGCTTGTGGTTCTTGAGGTCACAGTAGAGTGAAGTAGTCCTAGCATCCTCATTCTTTTTTCTTCCTCATGGAGATATGGGAAGGACAAAACTGTACAATATATTACAATGGTTATAGAAATCTTTTAGCTAGACACTGCTGGCAGCTGCTTCAGAAGTGTGGCCCTTCCAAAAAGGGCCAGCTGACCTCTCAGAACGTGGCTTGAAGCAATTGATATCCTCAGCAGACAGTGAGAAGGAGTAACACATATTGTCTAAGCTCAGAGCTTGCCCTTCTTTTTTTCTTCAGTCGCTGATTACAATAAGCTCTTGATCATGCATGCCCTGAGGCTAGCAGAGTGCACCCTGCGCTGCAGCTCCTATAGCAGGCGGTAGCCGCAGCAGTAGAGTGCCGGCAACAACATCTGAGAAACAAATTGGCCACCTGGTCACCTTCTGACTCCGGCTGAGGATTCCTCTCTCAGTCAGCTCTTCAGCTCTCCCAGTGGTTCTTCATGATCTATTACTAATTATCCCAGCACCTACACTAATTAGCAAAGATTGATCAGTGTTCCAATGTGCCAGTTGCATTACTGTTAATACAAATCCTTTGGTTCCCTAAAATTTGATCAAATTTTACAGAGAACCTAACTCACTGTTAATTAAATCAGGCAAAAAGCATAACACACTGTGGAAATTCACACTCTGTTATTAGTTCTTTACACTGAGGAGGAAAATATAATGTAATTAGCAGCTGCTTTGTTTTCAGAAGTTCTTACTAGAACTGAGAGGCCTTGAGCACAAGCCCTATGAGGAGAGGCTGAGGGAGCTGGGATTGTTTAGCCTTGAGAAGAGGAGGCTCAGGGGAGACCTTCTTGCTGTCTACAACTACCTGAGGGGTGGTTGTGGCCAGGAGGAGGTTGCTCTCTTCTCTCAGGCAGCCAGCACCAGAACAAGAGGACACAGCCTCAAGCTGCGCCAGGGGAAATTGAGGCTTGAGGTGAGGAGAAAGTTCTTCACCGAGAGAGTCATTGGCCACTGGAATGGCCTGCCCAGGGAGGTGGTGGAGTCGCCGTCCCTGGAGCTGTTCAAGGCAGGATTGGACGTGGCACTTGGTGCCATGGTCTAGCCTTGAGCTCTGTGGTAACAGGTTGGACTTGATGATCTATGAGGTCTCTTCCAACCTTGATAATACTGTGATACTGTGATACTGTGAAAGGCACAGGGATGGATTTCAAGACACAGTATAAGTTTTCAATGGTGATAAAACATACATACATGTTTATACATATATATATATATACACACACACACATGTGTACTCTTCTTGGTTCACCAAAGCCATAAGCCTGGACTCACGTTTCTCCTTGTTTGGTAAAGCACATAGAAGTGTTTCTAATTGTTTAAGGCAACTAGAAGAGCTATTCTTTTGCTGCTGGCTCATTTGCTGTTCACAGGAATAGTCATTAAATGACTGCTAAATCTCACAGTTTCCACTCATTAAATACCCATTCAAATCCGCGCAAGACACACGAAATGGAAGCGATCAGCGGTGATTTCCACAGGAGCATGTGTGCTCAGGAAGCCTTGACCCTTGCTACAATTCAAAAAATCCCTGACAAATAGCAGCACGGCAGATACTCTTTGTGCTTCAAGAACTATCTACAGCCAAGAATCTGGGAATGGAGGGTGAGGCTAGTGTGGTGACGCCTTGCCAGGTCACATCTACCAATAAGATAAAGGAATTGTAAGGTTTAATTGTGCAAAGTATTCCATCCTTCTACTTTGGACAGCAAAGCTTATCCATCTTCCACTGCATGAGACCCGGAGTGCCCAAAGTCCTCACCGTGAGCTTATTCTTATTACGCCTCTTTGCACTGTTTTGACATCATCCCAGAGCCAGGATGACAAGTTGTTTCAGGCTGTGCACATTGACCCTTACTTCACCTTTTCTTGTTCTGCAAGTTTGCTAATCATTTTAGAATAACAGAATTGTAGAATGGTAGGGGTTGGAAGGGAACTCTGGAGGTCATCTAGTCCAACTTCCCTGCCAGAGCACATTCTCCTAGAGTAGACCATGTAGAGCAACATATCCAGGCAGGTTCTGAATGTCGACGGAGACTCCACAAATTCTCTGGGCAACCTGGCATTTAAGACATATTGCACCTGACCTTTTCAAGCTACGTAGCCTACAGCATTTGTTGTACCACAGGTATCAGAGATTTCAGATGCCCGAAAAGAACCAGGGTGAGCAGCTAACTGAAATACTAGAAAAACCCTCTTCTCCTTCACCGCCACCTCGGGCCAGACACTTACTCATCTGTCAGGAAGTGTTTTACCAACAGTAAGTGTAGCAAAGTCACAGAAAGCTTAGATGGCTTTTCCAATCAGTGATTGTAAAGATCCACATTTGTCAGTGACTGGCTGCAAAACCTGAAGTGATTCATTGAACTGCCTTTGTCAATAGTCTTATTGCTCTGCACTAAAAAGAGTGTAGAGGGGACCGTCTTGAGAGTGTATATTAACAATCTTTGGTCAATGCAAATATTTCAGAACAGAAATTACCTCAAAGGTTAGTGTCCTCACACTAAATTCTTTTGGTTAGTGTTTTGCCAAATGGCTTTGCCCATTCGGCATGAGCACACAGCTGCATATTTGCTTATTTCCTGTAGCCAGCCACTCATTAGCAGTCGCTACAGAAGGCTAAACATAATGGTGCTGCTTAATCTCACTGACCTTATAGGAATCTGTTCTACAGGAATCTGTTTATAGGAATCTGTCTACCAGCTTGCTGGACTTGGGTCTGAAGATAGCAGACTCTACACCTTTGTTATTTCCATTCAGCTTGAATTTCAAGCATAATTTTGAGGACTTCCAGGTACTTCCCCTTTACCTGCCCTGTAATAGGTCTTCTTTCCTCTAGATTACAGAATCATAGAAACATTAGGGATTGGAAGGGACCTCAAAAAATCATCTAGTCCAATCCCCCTACCAGAGCAGGATCCATGAGTAAATGACCTTAAAACAGCTACCTAAAAGGAATTTGAAGACAAACAAGCAAACAACCAACAAACCATTCTCCACCTTAATGTGACATGACTCATGGATTAGGCTCAGAAATTTTTTAACTAGGTAATTGGAGTCATTCTTTCACTGACGTTGGCCAGTGCCCAGTTCTTTAACCACAGAATCATAGAATAGATTTCATAGAATTATAGAATCATTAGGGATTGGAAGGGACCTCGAAAGATCATCCAGTCCAATCCCCCTGCCACAGCAGGATCACCCAGACCAAGTCATACAGTTAGTCAGGGTTAGAAGGGACCACAGGATCATCCAGTTCCAACTCCCCTACCATGGGCAGGGACACCCCAACCCTAGATCAGGCTGACCAGAGCCTCATCCAGCCTGGCCTTAAATACCTCCAAGAACAGGGCCTCCACCACCTCCCTGGGCAACCCATTCCAGGCTCTCATGACTCCCATGGTGCAGAACTTCCTCCTCACATCCACTCTAAATCTACCCATCTCCAGCTTTGCTCCATTCCCCCTAGTCCAGCCGCTACCTGACATCCTAAAAAGTCCCTCTTCAGCCTTTTTGTAGGCCCCCAAGCACCAAAGCACCTTCAGGTGATACAGGAAGCTAAAAATTTATAGAATGGCCTAGTAGCAGTGGAATTCATTTCCCGCGGGTTTCATGTTGACATGACAGCACAAGAGGAAGTAATTAGTAATGTCTGCAGAAAGCAGTGCGCAGTACAATGCACACGCACGTACAGCACCCAGTACAACACAAAAAATAGAAAAAAGGGTATGAAACAGAATTGGAAACTGAAGCTTAGATTCCTCAAGTCATTATGTGAAATCAATACTAATCTTAATTATACTAACTAATAATAAAAAATGTTCTTTGCTAACAGTAAGAAAAATATCAATGACAAAGCTGAACAACAGAAACGCCCTGGTTGGAAAGAACCTCAGAAGATAATTTGTCCAACCTTGCATGTGAAAAGGGAGCCAGGATGAGTAGCTACCAACCTGTCCAATCCCACCTTGAGAACTTCCAGTGATGGAGCCTCTACCATGTCCCTTGGGCACTTGTCCCAGTTAATGATTGTTCCTACTCTAAATGTTCCTCTCTTATGTCAAGATAAAACCCTTCCTTGTGCAACTTGCACTTTTATTTTCAAATTAGAATATTTTTCCAACCATAATTTTCCCCTTCAGTCAGTTAAAATCCATTTGTTTTTTAACTTCAAAGACCAAAATATGCACAGTTCTACCAATGCCTAAAATCCTAGTGGACTTCTTGAGAGGTTGCTTGAGAATGCAACTTGTGGTTGCATTCTGGTCATCCCTGAGAGGCTGACCTAACTAGTGCAGTTTCCTAACTGCCACCTGTAACTGATGTGCTTCTCGTTTGCATTGCTTATTGTTGGCTATTTTTTTGTTATTAACTATGAGCTGCCCCACTTTGCAATTATCAAAGTTCCCATTGGCATATTTCTCATTACATTTCTTGCTCTTTCTGTAATGTCATTAATCAACATACTAATGAGAACGAATCGGAAAAATTATCCTTGGAAAATGTCATTACTAATCCCTATCTGAAAAGCTGGTCAAAACACTGTGCAGTCTCTTGCTTAGCCACTTCCTTATCTCCTTTATCGTTCCTCTCCTTATTTCCATCAGCTAGAACTTAAGAGACATCATTGTAGTAATTAATTATCTGTTTAAATCTAGATAAATTGGAATCCCCACATCACATTTGTCTCGGAGGTGATTTTTGTTACTGTAGAAACATCTGAAATAATAAGATATCATTTACCTTTGATATAATCATGCATATTTGATCACACTCTCTATTTGCTTCCCTGTGCTCATTTGCTAGTCTTTAGAATCCGTTAAAAGATGTTTGAAAATCAGACACCTAAACCAATGTAATTTTTTCAGATTCCTGATTAAATGACCAATGTCTTCATCATGATAATAATCCAATTCAATTAAAATTAATGGACTATTACCACTGATCAAATTAAGATTGGCTGCTCACAGTTAACTACAAGATTGGCTGCTCAAAGTTGACTACAAGCTCGGCTACTCAAATTTGACTACCACAGTTACTTCAATTAATAAAGTATATTCTTTAAAAATAGTTTAATTATAACACTTGATAATGTAACAGGTATTTTGTTTGTGTTTTCTATTTGACCTGTTTCTGTTTACTGTTCCAAAACAAATTGGATGGGAGAAAAGGAAACAAAGAATAACCAGTGTTTCTGCCATCTTTACTTTGGCAACATTCCCTTATACCAGGCAATAGATACTTGCAAGTCTTTTCTAAACAGAGTCACAGAATCACAGCACATTAGGGATTGGAAGGGACCTTGAAAGATCATCTACTCCAATCTCCCTGACACAGCAGGATCACCTAGACCAAGTTGCACAGGTGGGTTTTAAACGTCTCCAGAGAAGGAGACTCCGCAACCCCCCTGGGCAGTCTCTTCCAGAGTTCCACCACCCTCACTGGGAAGAAGTTCCTTCTTACATTCGTACAGAACCTCCTGTGTTCCAGTTTAGGGCCATTGCCCCTCATCCTATCACTAGATGACAATGAGAAGAGGTTGCCTCCATTCTCCTGACACCCACCCCTCATATAGACATTAATGAGGTCACCCCTCAGTCTTGTCTTCTCCAAGCTAAAGAGACCCAGCTCCCTCAGCCTTTCTTCATAAGGGAGGTGCTCCACTTCCTTCATCATCCTTGTTCTGCGCCAGACTCTTTCCAGCAGCTCCATGTCCTTCTTGAACACAGGGGCCCACAACTGGACACAATACTGCAGATGTGGTCTCACCAGGGCAGAGTAGAGGGGAAGAAGAACCTCTGGCCATGAAAAGATACAACCAATTCAGACATCAGCTAAAACTTCTTTGCAAGTTCTTCAGCTGACTGTGACTGTTGCAGTCGTCATATCTCATTTGCAAGCTATTTTTTTCTGAAGTTAAAGAGGCTGAAGCTAAAAGTTGCAGGGCTTGAAAAAGTAGAGAAACATTTTCATATGTTGTTACCTTTGCGTAGGATCTTACACTCAAATCCTGATCAAAGCAGACTGACCGGTAAGTAATAATGCATAATTACATATCCAGAGAGTTAATAATAGAGAGTCAAGTAAAACAAACTGTAATCCAATCGCAGAGACAGAGCATGTGATTGAAACAATCGGGTTAAAGATGCTGAATTGGCAGTGTTCAAAAAGACTTACAGAGAAAGAACAACACTGCACAGCAAAAAAAGCCATAAATCTGTTAGCAGATTTAACCTCCCTGATGCACTTCCTTTTTGAAGCATGTTAATCCTTGTAATAACGGATCTCCAATGATTTTCCATTGAATAGTCGAGGGAACTGAATAAATGTTAGGGAATCATGTTGTTCTCTGCCAGAAAGGAAATAATTCATTACCACTCTTGAGACTTAATTTAAACATATAAGGTAAAGCAGAGCCAAGGCACACACCAGGTGATACAAGCTCCAAGGACTGAAGACGTATGGAGGTCTCACAGTAACCAGCAACCCTGAATCTTGGACATTAGACAATTATTTTGGAAGTAGTCTGCCTCATGCTTCCTGTCTTTCTTACTTTGGATTTTTACTTGTTTCCATCAAGTACTGTGTTACACAGAATCACAGAACATTATGGACTGGAAGGAACCTCAAAAGATCATCTAGTCCAATCCCCCTGACACAGCAGGATCACCTAGACCAAGATGCACAGGAACACGACCAGGGGGGTTTTAAATGTCTCCAGAGAAGGAGACTCCACAACCTCCCTGGGCAGCCCCTTCCAGTGCTCCATCACCCTCACTGTGAAGAAGTTCCTTCTCATACTTATGTGGAACCTTCTCTGTTCCAGCTGACACCCATTGCCCCTTGTCCTATCACTAGATGACACTGAGCAGAGTTTGTCTCCATCCTCCTGACACCCACAGTTCACATATTTATAGACATTAATGAGGTCACCCCTCAGTCTTCTCTTCCACCCCTCTGGTGTAGTAAGTGCATTACATTCATTTCTCTCTGGCAGAACTCTTATTTGTCAGTCTGCATTTGTGGGTTCACAGGGATATTAAATGTACGTCCCCTGAACATAAGCACTTGTACAAGTTCCATCCAAAGCTCAGTGAAAGCATGCCACAATGGGCTCTTGAGCGTTCCAATTTAATGTTCCATTCTGTGTTTTCCTTAGCAGCCAGCTAATCCAGAGCAATCAAAAGCAACACAGTAGTTCCTAGTTCGTGAACAAACACGTGTGGTTTTCGGATTACTAAAGTTCATAGAGTCATAGAACCATTAGGGATTGGAAAGGACCTCGAAAGATCATCTAGTCCAATCCCCCTGCCACAGCAGGATCACCTAGACCAAGTCTTACCATAGTAACTACTGGCAGGCTTTAGATGCACACACATATGTTTTAATAGCCCAAGTTCTCTGTATTCCTTAGATGCAACTAAACTGCAGCAGACTGGCAGCCTGCAAGGTGTTCTTCTTGGAGATATCTACTATTGCTGCAAATAAGGATGGATCTCCTACTCTTTGCCCTGCATTCAGCACACTGTAATAGTGCTCTGCCACAGGGAACTGCAGTAGGTTGTTCTGTGCTCTGCCTCAGCACAAGATAGCAAGGAAGCAGAAATATTTTATCAAGACAGAAACCATAAAGCCACGCATAAAACTCAGTATATTTCATACTTGTAGCTATTCAGAAACTAGTCTGCAATGACTAGTGGCCTTCCATCATTTGGTCCATGCTAAAAACATCCTTGGAGTAACCTTTCTAGCAACAAAACTCCTTTACCCAGCATTCACACAGTGTAGTGGGATCAAACCTTGGTGAGGTGCACTTTCCAGAATCACAGTTAGGAAAATCTAAGGCAGATATGGCCTTATGTTTTTGTAGGCAGCTATAGACTAGCAGTAGGGCAGATTTTAAGCCACTTGATTTTGAGGCAGATCAAAGCAGAGAGGAATGATTTCCTGCCTCTTTGACAGGGACACAAACTTGAAACAGAGTGCAGTCACATTCTGCCTGGAAACTAACAGCTGCAGCAAACATATGGAGCTGCCATGGAAGAAAAGCTGTTCCATTTCTGGAGTGAGACCCTAATCAAAGTGATTGATGCTGGATATGGTGCAGAAATGCCGCAGATATCCCTTTTGAAGGAAAATACTCAAGAGATAAATACTAAATGCTCTAATAAATAGGGCAGTCTGAAAAACCTGTAACACCTCTAGCACAGATGTTAAAATCACTTAGAGTTATATCAGCAATGAATCATTTTCCCTAACACTAAATATAGAAGATATAAAGTAAAAATTAGTCACTAAAGAAGACACCTAGACAGTCTATCTTCCAGCCATACATGTCTGATTTTTTACACTCTTATTTTATCTTTTTGGTGTAGTTGGAACTGTGTTGTTACTTTCATATTAGGGAAAGGTATGAGATAGTCATTTGTTTCTAATAGGATACAAAAGC
Organism: Rhinopomastus cyanomelas; assembly: GCA_013400115.1. Classification (NCBI taxonomy): domain Eukaryota; kingdom Metazoa; phylum Chordata; class Aves; order Bucerotiformes; family Rhinopomastidae; genus Rhinopomastus; species Rhinopomastus cyanomelas. Next base: position 194,629 of record VXBP01008605.1, read on the forward strand.
AGAGTGTAGTCAGTGATTCTCGTGTTAAATGCCAGGTTCTGGTGAACTTGCTTGCACTGAATAATATCAGCAGAGTCTAACTGTATTAAAGCCATCGGACCTTTGCCATTGCTGTTGAGCAAACTGTCCTATTCAAGTGCAAAAGATGTAAGCCACTGTGTCTTGAGTGTCCTTCTCTGGAGTCTTTGTCTCTGGAGTCACCTGGATGTGTTCCTGCGTGACTTGGTCCAGGTGATCCTGCGTGACTTGGTCCAGGTGATCCTGCTGCGGCAGGGGGATTGGACTAGATCATCTTTCGAGGTCCCTTCAAACCCCTAATATTCTGTGATTCTGTGATCTGCATTTGGTAGATGTACTGAGTGGATTTACCTCTCATTGAAGTAACTGAAAGTCAGCAATTCTCAGGATCATTATCAGTTACTCATCAGGATCAGTTACAGTAACTGGAGGACTCTCACAGTTGCTTCAGTTAAGACTTCTGTTCTAAAACCAGATATTGTCATATTTAAAATGAATTTTCTTTCATAGATATTTTAATCGCATCGCAATCTGACTGATATCAAGATGACTGTGTAATGAAAAACACCAGAGGCTTTCTGGGCAAACAGCAAAGGCTCCAAGTTTTCCTTTCAAAGCCTCTACTGTGCCCTTCAAGCAATCGTATGTAATTTCACACATATTACCTTCTGAAAAGAAAGTCAATAGCTTTGCTGTCTCCTGAACCTTTAAAATCTGATGAAAAATATCCATGACAGTGGCAGTAACTCTGTATTTGGTCAACCATACATTTAGGATGAGACTACAAAAAGTTTTGTGTAATAATTTCCCTCCACCCCATTCCTTTAATAGGAATGATTTATTTAGTTAGGGTTGTGAAAAGTGCTAGCTGTGCCCTCACTGCACACACATGCACACTCTAGCCTCACCAGAACAGAAAGAGTGGCTTACACACAACTTCTTCCTTCACATACTAACACCAATGGGAGCTCCATTTCATAACTGCTGGAACTGGCTCATGACCAAGGGACATTGTGATGATCCTGCACTAATAGAAGTGTGAACAACTAACTAGTGAATTATACCCACATTTTGAAGTAAGAGTGAAACCAAAAAGGTCCAGCTCAGGAGTAGTTCTCCGAAGATGACTTCTCTCCCAAATGTATTACCTCACATAAAAAAGAGGACAGAAAGACAGTCTGACTCTCAGTTATTTAATTTACTGATTCGGCTCCCTAAACCCTCACTTTTTTCTGACAACCTATCACAGGCTTATTACTCTGACAGCACTAAGGGCTTCTAAGGATTTTCACTGACAGACAGAAATTACGTTTGTGACCCTGTTTGAAGGGTGATTCCTTAAGACATTTCTTTCTCTTCCTCCTCTTATCTTTCGTCTTCTCATACAAGCTCTTGCAGCTTGCATTGGACTGATTTCTTACGCAGAATGTTTCCCAGAACTGCACTACAGCTTGGTCGTGGTTTGAGCCGGGTGGGGTTTTTTGGTAGCGGGGGTAAGGCCAGGCATGGCCCCTGTGAAATGCTTTGGGAAGACAGTAAAACTGGATTACAGTTTGCACAAATCTGTCAGCGCTTAATCTTCCCGAGGGACTATAAGTTATATGAGCTTTTATCACGGCAGCAGAAACTGTCAGAGTGATGGTGAAAGTTACTGATGAAAGACTCAGCATAGTACTTGAGCCCCTCAAAAGTCAAGGAGTATGCTGGCACCAGTGCTTTGCCATTCCTTGTAAGTTTTGCTCCTTCCTTTTTCTACTAGACAGCATCTAATGTAATAGATGTAACAACATACAATACAATAGATATAACAGGTACAAAATGTGCTGGCATAGTGACTGTTTGAAGGACAGTTGAATATGTCTGACACTTCTGAATCCTGGACCCTTCTTTATTCTTTGCCCCCAGAGATGTAAATTCCCAGAAGAGCCTGAACTTGGGACAGTCTCTTTCTACTCTCGACTTCTACTACAACAGCTTCCTATTTAGTCGCTTTCTCCTAAAATCATAGAATCATTAGGGATTGGAATCGACCTCAAAAGATCATCCAGTCCAATCCCCTGACACAGCAGGATCACCTAGACCAAGCTGCAGAGGAACATGGCCAGGTGGGTTTTAAACATCTCCAGAGATGGAGACTCCATAACTGTCCTGAGCAGCCTGTTCCAGTGCTCAATCACCCTATGTGAAGAAGTTCCTTCTGATATTTATATGGAAACTTCCTATGTTTCAGCTGACACCCATTGCCCCATGTTCTATCATCAGATGACATTGAGAAGATCCTGGCTCCATGGTAGATAAAAGCTACCACCTTCAAGCTAACATGTGTTTATTTCCTCTGACTCACCTGGATTCCGAAAAATCAGAAAACTGAATAATTTTTCTTAAATTATTTTTATTTTAAATTAAGAAATTATTCAGAATAATTTTATCAAGAAATAAACTATTTTCTCTCCGGATAAGGAATTAATGTACTATTGCTATATACAGTTTTATATATATATACTCTAGGGATGATTATTATGTGCAATCAAAAAGACTTTTGAGCTCCCTGTTTAAAAAAACCCCAACATATCTTGCCTGTATTTCTGTGCAAAACAGAAGATTTTTACTGATTTTCAAGGGAGGTCCCTTCCAATCCCTAATGTTCTGTGATTCTGTGATTTGTCATTAAGAGAAGAAGAGAATGTGAATCTAATAACCTGCAAAATAAACAAAGAAATTGTTCAACATCTTCATTGATGATATTGATGATGGGATGGAGTCCATCATGAGCAAATTTGCAGATGACACCAAGCTCAGAGCTCGTGTTGATCTGCAGAGGGATCTGGACAGAGTGGAGAGATGGGCAGACTCCAGTAGGATGAGTTTTAACAAGTCTAAGTGTCGGGTTCTGCATTTTGGTTATAACAATCCCAGGCAGAACTANTGCTGAGTGGCACGATCTAGATGTTAGATGTTAGGTTTACTGGGTTGATTTGGATTTAGGTTGGACTGGATGATCTTTAAGGTCTTTTCCAACCTTATCATTACTGTGATACTGTGATACTCTGATTCTATGATCATACACATGGTTCTCAAGGAACACTGAACTTAAATGTCCAGCTGCTTCCATCATTTTATTTACTTGATTTCATTCATAAATCATCCTCTTCAAACAAAAAGCAAATCAAAATACACCATCTTGTGCAAACCTAGACAAGAAGCTCATGTGAAAAGTAATACATGAAAATAACCACGCTTTGATTTGAAAGCAGGTTTCTACAGATGTCGGTGAGGAGACACTAATTTTTTTGGAATTACACTTGCATTTATTTGTCCTCACAGAATTTTCAGGACTGAGATTTTATATTAACAACAGTTTTCAGGCAATGTGCGATCTGCATTGTAACACAGCTCAGATCATTAGCATCCATTTTCAGCTAGAAACACAAGTCATACTGCTGAATCCATCAAAACCTGTAAAGTCCATTAATTAGTAACACTGGCAGTTGTTTGATATCTCATTGTCATTCATCAAAGAGCTTTATTTTGGTTTCAAATGATAGAACTAAAGGGCTTTTTTCCTGTCATTCTTCATTTACACGATCATGCAGGAATAAGCTGACACAGACACAAACCCACACATAATATGGCTGTAGGAACTCAAAGGAAATGCATCTGAAACAAATAATATCTGCTCATAATATTTTAGCTGTTTCTGACAGCACAATAGGCAAACAGCTAATCCAGCAATTCAAAACAATGCACATCCTCGAAACAAGTGACTTCAGCTGATAACACTGTAAAACCTAAATTTCTTTTGAAATACCATTTCTAGTTTTTATTACCTTACATAAACCTTGATAATGCAGCCTGACCGAATGCTGACTGGTAATAAAACCAGACATTTCTTTCTGTAGCCATTAAATGAACTTTCCCATCTGTTTTACTTACTTGGCTGCATTTGTAATTCATCATCTTATCTTTTGAAAGAGAGAGCAAAACCAAAGCACAAAATATTCTATATCAAGTCAAGTAACTCCTTGATGGTACTGAAAGATATGTTGTAAAGCCAGTCACTCAGTTTTATCACAAAGCTGGGAATAAAACTTCTGCAAATATAAGAAACCATCATTAACTGCATCATTTGCTTCTCATAAGAACTCACAACTCATTGTATAGTCACAAATCTCTTTCACATGGAGAGGAGTAATCTTTACAGAATCACAGGATTACTGAGGCTGGAAAAGCCCTCTGAGCTCACCCAGCCTAGGATCTAACATCACCACAATCAGCCAGACCAGGGCACTAAGGGCTACCGCCAGGCTGCCCGTAAACACCTCCAGGGATGAGGACTCCACCACTGCCCTGGGAAGTCCATTCCAGGGTCTGATCACCCTTTGTGTGAGGAAGGGCTTCCTAACATCCTACCTAACTCTTCCATGGCAGATTCAGAACCTGCCCTCTAGTCCTGTCACTTGTTGCCTGGGAGAAAAGCCTGACCTCCACCTGTCTACAACTTCCCTTCAGGTGGTTTATCCTGTTTAACTAGAGCAGATGCTTCTACCACAGAACAGCCATATACCTTTAAATATATATGATTAGACAGCAGTGGTATCTGGGGAAACAAGCATTGCATCGGTGGTCAGGAAACCCTAAACAGTAATCTCATTCAACTGCCTAAACATACACATCTAATGATAGGACAAGGGGCAATGGGTGTAAGCAGGAACACAGGAGGTTCCACATCAATATGAGAAGGAACTTCTTCCCAGTGAGGGTGACAGAGCACTGGAAGGAGGTGCCCAGGGAGGTTGTAGAGTCTCCTTCTCTGGAGATGTTTAAAACTCATCTGGATGTGTTCCTGTGTGACTGGAACTAGGGGATCCTGCTCTGTCAGGGGGATTGGACCAGATGATCTTTCAGGGTCCCTTCCAATCCCTAATGTTCTGTGAATCTGTGACTCTGTTGCAGATGAGAGGCACCGGTGCCTCTTTGACATCACCTATTGCTTCTAGAAAGGTACAAGCCTCAGCAGGTTGTCTGTCACCCACACCCACACCAGGATGTCTCAGATATTCCAGCACACCTCAGTTGACATCAACTCCTAATGACAGACCGACCAGTCTTCCTCCTTTCCCACTCCAGCAAGGGATGCCTTTCGGTGAGATTGGAGCCTCAGCTGTGCTGAGTGTCTGCACGCTTGTTTGTTCGTATTCCTTCAGTGACACGGCCCTTATCTTGCCCCAGTCAATCTCCAAGAATCTGCAGATGTCGCAAGTGTGAATAAATAATGCTGTTCATGACTCTGACCCTTCCTTATGAATGCAAACGAGACTACAGCTCATCAGGATGTTCATGAATCTGGTGTTGGACCTACAGCAAATAAACACTGCTGCTTTAGAAAGAGAACTGGACCTACAGCATACGAGCTGTTCATGAATTTTGTGTTGAGCCTGCACCAATGCTTCTTAATTGACACCCTTTTAAAGGTATAAGTCCAGCTGCACCTAGCCCCTCTAAACTCTGAGGACTGGCTAGAAGACAAAGGGGTTTACTCCCTACTAAATTTGCCCTTCCCTTCATGCAGCAGTCCTACCACTAGTCAGCAGTGGCAGATATTCCCGTCACCAGGATGAAGAGAAATGGCCAGGGAAGGTTCAGGCTGGATGTCAGGAGGACTTTCTTTCCTCAAAAGGTTATCCAGCTTTGGAACAGCCTGACCAGGGAGATTGTTGAGTCACTATCCCTGGAGGTTTTTAAGGGAAGGGTGGATGTTGCACTGGGGGACAGGGTTTAATGGTGCTGCTAGGGCTAGGAAAAGGTTGGACTTGATGATCCTGAAGGTCTCTTCCAGCCAAAACTTTTCTATGATTCTATGATTCTCTAAGCAGTGTGACTGCTTCAGAAAGAGTGGAGCTGCTCCTAAACTCTTAGCATGTCTCCATTTCTGATCATGGAATTCTGAACACGTGGCCGAGCTGTAGTTGCACATGCAGACACCTTAAGATAGAATCACACAATGACAGAACATTAGGGATTGGAAGGGACCATGAAAGATCATCTATTCCAATCCCCCTGCCAGAGCAGGATCTGGTGTCTTATTCTTGAATGGTATTCCAGCCTCAGAAATATAGTCGCTGCAGCCTACCCACAGTTCTCAAAATAACTATCAGTACTGGTCAACAAATCTAAGATGCAGTCAAGATGAATGAAAGGTGTCAAAAAGAAAAGTGAAATTATATAAATTAGAATCCCAAGTGTGACTGTGAAAGCCTAAGGGAAATGAATAGAAAATAAAGAGCTCTGAGAAGTAAGGTTCTCCAGACCATGGAAGAAAAATCTGCTGAAAATCATAGGTGTAATCATTGGATTGTGGAGGAGCTGGAAAAAAATCTCTTTTGAGATTAAAAAAAAAAGGTGTTATTTTATTCTATTTCTCTTCAGAAGCCTTACAAAATGCAAGCATTTTGAGTTTGAAAGGTCAAAAGCAGATTCTGCTGTGCCTTTCTTATCCTCATGAAAGACAGAAGTTGTATTTACCACTTCAAGTCTAAAGAAGAACATGGTTTTGAAATATCACATCAGAAGTTCATTAGAGAAGCTCAGTTTCAGAAAAGGCTTCTCACTGCAACGTACCACTAACATTTCTTAAAATAACTGTCTTTGAAAGAAGGAAAAATGCTTCTTTCTAATGAGTTAATTAGATACAAATCCAAATGGTGGATTCCTTGCTGAAACCTCTTCAGATTTTTGACAGAAAACTTATCAGATCGCTTGGTGAGAGAACATGTCTAAAACAAGTACCTCTATATTGAGATAGAACTGATAAGACCTCTCACTCTGCAGTGCTAAGGAAAAGGTTATGTAATGTTTTCTACTAGAAATTAAGGGTCTGTGCTCACCCAATAGCTGAAACACCAGATCAGGAAGAGCTTTATATTTGTTTAAGAAGTCCATTTAGACACAGATAGGAGAAGAAAATCTACCCCAGTCTACTCATCCTCTTTGACTGAGTAATACTGCAGTAATGACACGACTGATGCTTGATGGTTCGTCTCATAAAATCTCCCTTTTCTCTCAGGTATTTGTTTTATAGTATACAATAAATTAGCTAAACCATGTTTCATGGTTTAGATTGGATCTTAGGAAGAAGTTCTTTGCTGAGACAGTGGTTGGGGACTGGAACAGGCTGCCCAAGGAGGTGGTGGAGTCCCCAACCCTGAAGGTGTTTAAAAACCCAGTAGCTCGAGCACTCGAGGCCATGGTGTAGGGGTTAGGGAGATGTTGGGAAGAAGGTTGGACTTGATGATCCTGGAGTTCCTTTCCCACCACGATGGTTCTATGATTCTGTGATTCTATTTTACCACATTGTGCATAATCTCTAATTTTCTTGTGACGTGTTCACTGTCGCTCAGGTCATAAGAACCAGAACCACTCCTGTTAGGAGAAGTATTGCCTGTAGGCTGTGGAATACCCTCCTTTCTGCATAAGTTTTTTCACTGCCTATAATTCTTAATATTTGTCTGGGACTTGTCACAGAGAAAGATTGAATGTGTGATCTTGCACAGTTACATTATTCTGGCTTATTTTCAAAGATGAATATCTTGAATTCTGTTTAAAATGAGACGATGTTCCAGGGCAATATATAACAGCCAGTCGACTAGAGAGGTGGAGGAAAACAAAGGCATTCATCACAAAGATAACCCTTTGCTTAGAAAGGAAAAGAAATACTTGTGCATGGATGTACGTCTGCTGGTCTGGAAGCAGCAGAGGTTTTGCTCAAGTCACAGACTTTGAATTTGAGTTATCCCTAATACGAAATGATGAAGGAGAATCATGATCCAGTGCTCTCCAAGCTTGAGGTACTTTGCTGACCCAAAAGATCTGCATTTGTTGGAAATTGCTTTAGCGTATCTGTCTCTCTCTTTTTGATAGAGGAGAGGCAAAAGGGAGAGAAGACATTACTCTTTAAGAGGTTAGTCTTTGTCTTTCTCCTTGAAATTGCGAATGGTAAAAGAGGGCATACGAGACTGTACCCTGCCAGAGCTCCACACAGGAAAAACCCAGTGCAGTGGAGGCACTGTCATGCTCCACCGCAGCATGAATTCGGAATTGATTTTCTTTACTTGTTGAACAAGAGCACGTTTTTATACAAAGCTCTGTTCATGTCTCATAGCTATTTAGAGTCTGTAGGAGGAAATGTTGACAGTCCCTTTCTTAAGCCTTCTTGTAGCTAATACTGCAAGCACTGCCAACTTGGCATTGCTGGGCTTCTATTGGATTCTGTGTACTATTTGTAAAGCCCAACAGATCAAGAAAAACACTTGCCTCACAGCAACTGCAGCATTTTCTCCTAGGAGATGAGTATTACAAAATGCATGTTGCTTTAATGCTTAGGATTTTCTAGCACTCGCACGGGCCATAAGTATATGGGCGTAGAACGATTAACATCTATTCTTTAAAATACATCCTTGTGTTGGAAAAATAGATTCTCTACTTTTTGCTATCTCTCCAGTGAAAATAGGTGAAGATTTGCAGTGACTCTCAAACACTGAAGTAACAGACACCATTTCAGGATGCTGAATGGTTTTCATTACATTTACAATTAACATTAAAGTCCAGTCTACAGAGGTTTAACTTCTTTATCTTCTCAGTGCTACTGTTCAAATCACAGAATCACAGAACATCAGGGATTGGAAAGGACCTCAAAAGATTATTTAGTCCAATTCCCCTGCCACAGCAGGATCACCTACAACAAGTCACACAGCAACACATCCAGGCAGGTTTTAAAGATCTCCAGTGAAGGAGACACCACAACCCCCCTATAACTAAATCTATAACCATAGATCTTTAATCTATAACTAAAACACAAGTCATAAATATCACCAGTAATAGCCAGGGTGCTGCATGCATTGCTGAGTTCCAGAATGGTTAAGTACTTTGCATTTTGAAAAAGCAAAAAGTTTGTGGTTGTTAGGAATAATTTCTCCACTGAAAAGATTATCAGGCTGCCCAGGGCAATGGTCGAGTCACCAACACAATGTGCAGACCCAATCCCTAGCGGCACGGTTTAGTGGTGACCTGGCAGTGCTGAGTCGAAAGCTGAGCTTTGATGATCTTCCATCCAAAGTGATCCTATGATAATCATAGTTTATTTGCATGATATGACATGAAAGCCACAAAACCATGGCAAATAATACTTTATCACACAATAAACTATGGACAATTAAGGCCTTGATATGTATTAAGGACCACACATTACATTTTACATTTCTCTGTTAAATACCCCCACAAGAAAACTCATAAACAGGAATTGGACGCGATTATAACGGCTTCATTTTTGTTGTAAGTTTAGAGAAAGCTTCCATCAGCTTGGAAACTCCTTTCATAGTTCTACATTGCACCTCCAGAACATCATGTTCAGGAATTGATTAACTGAAGATTACTTTCGTGAACTGATGCTGGTTAATCTGCCAGAACAAAGGTTTTTCTCCCAGCTTCAGAATGCTTGGAATAAAGATGGTTTTTATAACTAAGTATTGAAAACCTCTGAAAAACTTTTGTATTGGAGATACTTCTTGTGCCTACTGTAAGATTCACCTTGAAAGAATTCACATCTGAATAAGCTTATCAATCAGCAGTGACATTTCAATATAATGTCACTGGTTGGATCCAAAGCAGATATTAGTGCAAACGTCCGTGGATCACTGTTGCATGGAGATAAAAAGCTCAGCAAATGTTAAGTATGGAATTGGCTTGAACTTCAAAGTTTTCTGACTTCTGCCTGTGTGCTTCTGACTGCACAATTAAGAATTGTCATTCCAGCAAATCCCCTTTTCACAGAAAAAGTTGCTGTGAGCATCCTGGACTCAGCCTCTAGCTAAAATGATGTTTTCTTCTTTATGCTCCAAGCAAGCAAAACATTATTGGCGTAGTCTTTCTTTACTAAAAACTGATCTGATGGGGATGCAATCACTTATCACCAACAAAAATGTAGATGAGATGAAAACTTGGCCTTCAGTATGAGAATGGTCTCTGTTTATTCATTTCAACATTAATGACATCTTTACAGTTCTGATTATTTTCCTATATGAATCAGGGAACACACTTGAAATTCTTCATGTACTTGGCACCAAAAATGTTGAAAGATTATATTCAAGATTCTGCACATGTGGGTAGAGGAAAAGGTTAAATCTATTTACTTGAATGCATCATAGCTACAAAAACACTACAAAAAGTGATATTAAAATATTAACTACTTCAGCTGAGAAAAACATTTGATTTGTTTCTTAGGAAATATAGACTATGAAATGCATTCTTCCTTTTATCCTCATATCACACAGTATCACAGTATTACCAAGGTCGGAAGAGACCTCATAGATCATCAAGTCCAACCTGTCACCACAGAGCTCACATATGATTATGGGCCTAGAACCATGGACTTCTAAATATTTGAGTAGGTTATCTAAGTTCACAGAATCACAGAACATTTGGGGATAGGAAGAGATCCAGTCCAATTTCCGTGCCACAGCAGGATCCCCTAGATCAAGTCACACAGGAACATGGCCAGGTGGGTTTGAAACCTCTCTCGAAAAAAGTGGATTCCACAACCCATCTAGAGGGCCTATACAGTTCTCCATCACCCTCACTGTGAAAAGTTCCTTCTCATATTGATATGGAAACTTCTCTGTTCCAGCTTACACCTGTTGCCTCTTGTCCCATCTTTGGGTGCCCCTGAGCAGAGCCTGGCTCCATCATCCTGACACCCACCCTTTCCACATTTATAAACATTAATGAGGTCATCCCTCAGTCTCCTTTTTTCCAAGCTAAAGAGACCCAGCTCCCTCAGCCTTTTCTCATCAAGGAGATGATCCACTCCCTTCATCATCTTTTTGGCTCTGCAGCGGACTCTTTCCAGCTGTTCTGCATCCTTCTTGAACTGAGAGGCCTAGAACTGGACACAAGATTCCAGATTTGGTCTCACCAGGGCAGAGTAGAGGAGGAGAAGAACCTATCTCCATCTATTAACCACCCCACTTCAGATGCACCCCAGGACGCCATTGGCCTTCTTTCTGGCTCATGGTCATCCTGCTGTCCACTAGGACATCCAGGTCCCTTTCTCCTACACTGCTCTCCAGCAGGTTGGTCCCCAGCCTATACTGGCACCTGGGGTTGTTCTTTCCCAGATGCAAAACTCTACACTTACCCTTGTTACAGTGCATTAAATTTCTCCCTCCCCAGGTCTCTAGCCTGTCCAGGTCCTGCTGAATGGCAGCACAGTCTGCAGGGGTGTCGGCCACTCCTCCCAGCCTTGTCATCAGCAAACTCGCCGACAGCGCTCTCTGATCCCTCATCCAAGTCATTAATGAATAGATTGAACAGGACTGCTCCCAGTACCAACCCTTAGGGGACTCCACTAGATACAGGCCTCCAACTAGACCACTACTCTGGTCCCACTGACCACTCCTCTCTGGTTTTTATCCTGCAGCCAGTACATGATTCACCTCACTACTCGATCGTAGCCAAAACTGTCTCAGTTTGGCTGCAAGGATGCTGTGAGAGACCGTGTCAAATGCTTTACTGAAGTCAAGACAGGCCACATCCACTGCTTTGCCATCATCCCTCCACCTGGTTATGGCCTTATAGAAGGCTGTCAGGTCAGTCAAGCATGATTTCCCTTTGGGAACACCATGCTGAAGGTCATGACCCAGATGACCTTCTTGTCCTTGATGTGCCTAGAGATGGCATCAAGGAGAAGTTGATCCATCACCTCTCCTGGGATGGAGGTGAGGTTGACTGGTCTACAGTTACCTCTTTTGCAAGTATATGAGTTTATAAGAATCATAGAATCATAAGTTTTATAAGTACATGAGTAAGTTAAGCAAGCCATCTTCCTCACCAAGGGCTTCACCTAAGAGGCACTTCTCTTCATTTAAAAAGCTGCAACAGAAACAAACCCCAGCTTTCTGCACTACAGAATTTTGGCCTTATAAAAGCAAATGTTCTCAAGGCATTCCCTCCTGCTCTTTTCCACATTTCTGTGTCTAAACCACATCAAAAACATTATCAGGCTGTGGAAATGTTGGAATGAGAATATGTAGTATCGCTTTTCCCTTCCTTTCCATATTCCTTTTTTCTGTAATAATTAAGTTCCGTTTATCATGTCTTTTAACTAAAACATTAAATAATTCTCTAATTTTGGAGACTATCCACATTAATCAATCTATGAACACTAGAGTCAATTAATATTAGCTCTTAGCTTTCTATTTCTGAAATCTCTAACAATCAGACAATGGCTGATTAAAAGTACAACATTTAATAGATGTATTATCCCTAGACCTTTGTTCCTACATAATCACAATTATTTAAGCCCAGGACAAAATACATGACAAATGGTAGCCTACTAAGCATCATCCTAAGTAGTGGCATAAAAATGTCTAATTTCACTTTCAATGGAGCCGAAGAGAAAATAGAGGAAATTGTAGCACCCTGAGCTTCTTTGGAAGGGGATTTCTATAAGCTTAGACTTTTTGTCCCCAGGAGTCTCTCCTTCATAGAGTTACTTAAAACAATTACAGAAAACACAACTGTCACCTAAACAAAAAAAAATAAACCTGTTTTAGAAAGCACTAGTGATGGCAGTGGCAACAGCAACAGCAATAACAGTAGTAACAGCAACAGCATCACTAGCTCATTTGCTTCTTTAGACCTTCCCAAAGCTCAACATACAGAAGATGTTTTGTTAACTCAGTGATCTGCCTCTCACAATAACTTGACCTGTGGTCAAAGTTTTAACGGGATTTATGTTTTAACCATTATGTCCGTGTTTATCCTCGTCACGGATATTAACATAACAATCCGTATTGTGCACGGGGGATTGTTCCTACAGTGCATGCCCTTTATTTCTTGCTTGTATTAGTTTATTTAAATCACTGAGACAGAAAACAAAAATATACTGGAGGTAACTGTGAGAGCAGACAAGCACAAAAGGCTGTTCCTGTTGTTCAAGAAAGCTGTTACTCCTACTTTATTTACCTACAATAAATGAAATAAGCCCCTTGAAGCTGAAAACCTGAGTCAAAATCTAAGTTTCCATAGTGATTATGATCTTAGCTCAAATAAAGACACTGGTGGCATTAGACAATGGAAAAGAAAATCCTGTGTGTTTGGTCAGCATATTTTGAAACGCAAGGCATCTCGGCACACACGTTCCAACGTCAGCAGCCAACACATCATGCTCTGGGGATCTATCTGACCTATACTACTTGCTCTGAGAAATAAATTTCTGTGGAAAGGCTGTAGTATTGATGGATGCTGAGGCCTTTTGCAGGATTAATTCAATAGAAGGTAGTTGATGCTGGTCTTAGTGTCCTAGGATCTGCAAGACATCTGTGTGGGTCTGGCAGACCTGGACTTCTCTGTAAAAGAAACCAGAATCCTGAGAACATAGAGGATCTGCAACACTAGACAGTGTCTGAGGGGAGAGATCACTTTCTTCTTCTTGCATGCTAGTCTTTGTCAGTCTAGTTTTGTAAGTTTCACTTAACACATGCCACAACCATTTGTTTTAGAAAATATGAAGGGCAAACTTGCTTGCAATAACAATTTTTATGGTGAATTCTCTGTCTTCTTGGACAGTTTGAATGGCCCATGTGGCAAGCTACACTGAAACCCAATGTATACTTGTGAGTGAAACTCAGCAAATGACATGATGGATTTTCTGCCCAGCTGACACACCAAGAGAAACCTCCAACCTCAACACGAACAAAATGCTAAGCACACACACAGCTCCAACCAGTAACAACCACTGTTCAGTCCATTTACTTACAGCTGCCGGAGGTTAGTGGCCATGACTTCTGTAGAAGATGTGTTCACAGGACAAAACCAAAAGCTGAACATGACCTGGGAATTTCACAGAATCCTAGAAAGCATTAGGCTGGAAGAGACCTGCAAAGGTTATCTAGTCCCCCAACAACAAGTAGGGACATTCCTAATGAGAACCCATTGCTCAGAGCCTCATCCAGCCTGACCTTGAAGGTCTCCAGGGGTGGAGCCTGACCACCTCTCTAGGCCAACTGCTCCAAGGATCCACCACCCTCAGATTGAACTACTTTTTCCTGTTGTGCAGCACAAATCTACCCTTTTCTAGCTTCAAAACTTTACCTCTTTCCCTATTGTTACTTGCCTTTGTGAACAGTGTCACTATTCACTGCTTGTTTAGGGCATGAATTTTTCTCCACTGACAGCATTGGACTGAGAGAGGCTTTGGGAAAGGGAGATATGAATAAAACCTAAGTACAATGAGGCCTCTAAAAGGTCAGGAAGGCATGAAAAAAACCAGTTAGGCATAGACATCTATTTCTACTCCCACATTTCAATAGCACTGATGTGTGAGGTAAAGCTTGGATATGACTCTAATGATCACAGAACATTAGGGATTGGAAGGGACCCCAAAATATCATCCAGTCCAATCCCCCTGCCACACCAGGACCACCTAGACCAAGTCACACAGGAACATGTCCAAGTGGGTTTTAAATGTCTCCAGAGAAGGAGACTCCACAACCCCCCTAGACAGCTTGTTCCAGTGCTTTGTCACCCTCACAATGAAGAAGTTCCTTCTGATATTGATGTGAAACCTCCTGTGCATTAATATTTCTTTTCATCTGATAGCAGAGCTTATTCTTGAGATGCAGATTTCTGAAGTGTGTGGTATTCTGGTTGTAGAAGTAGACTCATTATTAATATTTTACCTCTTTTCTACCTGCTTATGATACCATTCGTTCAAATGGAATTAGGTAGCATCCAGAAACTAACTGTACTATCTAAACCTGAAGCTATTCCAGTGGAGGCATTCATTACTTAAGTTGGGTTCTTTATTTTAGAAGTGATTTTTTAAACTGAAATCTCTCAGGAAAGATCAAGTCATGTCATTGTGCTGGCAGTACACAAATGTGTCTTCTCACATCATCTTTTCTCACCTGAAGGCTAGCAGACAGTCTTAAGAGGTGGAGCAGCTAGAGGAACAGGGAGCAGTGGGATGAATGTAGGGCATTAACACCTAAACCTTCTACAGTTCTGCTTTGTGGCAGCTTCTTTCCTTAGGGGCTGGAGTGAAAAAAAACCCGACCAGCTAGAAACAGAATGAAATGATTTATGAATCCAGGATGTTATCGCTGTTAATGACTTCAACAGGATTTTTTGCAGCACTGGCACTGCTGCAGGGGTCACAAATGATTTACTTGTATCATCACTCATCTTGGAGAGCCATGCTCTCAGTTTGGCATCAGAAATTGGAGAAATGTATAGAGATTGAACTCAGAATATGTGGAAAGGACACAGTTTTCACACATAAGAGCTAAATGGGTTTTGGGAAATCCTTGTTGGGAATTCTGCCATCAGTCTCAGCTATGTGTGTATTAGATCCAGCAAAATCAGACTATTTCAACAGAACCAGAATTAACCAAATAGTTTTTTTCTTTTAATAAGAAAAGCAAATAATAAGAAAGAATACACTATTGATGGCACAAACATAGAGTCTTTCTCAAACACTCTGGTCTTCCACAATGAAGGCGAGACAGAAGAAGTACGCAGATTTCCTGAAACTGAAGGTAAATTAGGACCTCAGACTTGAACCTATGACCAAAGCTGCCACCAACTACCCACATGGACCCTCCATTTTAGCATTTCTTAGGAGGAAAAGAAAAATTAGGTAAGTCAATGTGCATTGCATTGAGGGACGTGGCTTAGTGGCGCTGATAAGGCTAGGAAGAGGTTGGTCTTTATGATCTGGAAGGTATCTTCCAGAAGAAATTATTCTATGAGTCTGTGAATACCCACTGAATTATCTGGCAGCTGTAGATCACAAAGGATTGGAAATCCAACAGGGTAACATCTCTCCTGTGTCTGGTATTTATAACTGTTCTCATTTAGCCCCAGGCTGGGCTCTGACCGTTCTTGCTGAACAGATAAGGCAGCACAATAGCACGCTGAAGGACAACCTCAAAAAGATGGGCATTATTTTTGTACAACCACTTTTCTGATTCCTGCTGCATTATAGATGGAAATGACATAAATATTGAAGACATCCCAGCAACTTGCATTCTTTACTTGTTTAGAAAATTTATACAGCCTTCCCAAGCTAAAAGTACGAATTCACGTGAGGAAATTCTTTTCTTTTCCAGTCTGAATGTTGTTTTAACGTATGTAGGCACTCTGAAGTTAATTCCTGAGTTTACAGTCTGCCGTTAAGAGAGTGCTTGGAATAGCAGGTGCTTTGTCTTCCATGCTGTAAATCGTAGGAGAGCAGAGCGCTCCATGTTTCACACACAGTGTAAAAGATGCATCATGGCCATTAACCTTCCCCTTAGTTGCTGATAAAGTAAAATAGGCCCATTCTTTACATTTACAGTAATGTATGTGTTCAGATAAATATTCCTCTTGCTGCAATAAAGGGCAGTATTTCACAGCCCTCTGCAAACTGTACAGTGGCAATTAAAATTATGAGCAGAATGCTAAGTGAAGATCTGAAAGCAAAAGGGGATGAAAGAGCATTTCGTAGAACTTTTCTCAGCGAAAACCAAAGTTCAACAGACAAGTCAACTAATTTTTGCTTATACAATTTTTTGAATCTATGGCACCGATATGATATCAAATGAGTTCCTGGTACTGGCTTTCTGAAGGCTGTGAGTTGGGTACGCTAGGCATCCAATATTTATATCCACTAGCAGGTTCCATCAGGAGGTGGTAACTTAACAACTGGTGTAACTTAAAACGTACGGCACGGTTTTGTAAACATATAAACAGAATTTTACTTAAAAGATGAATCATTTAATACAGTGTATTTCCATGTGACAGCTGTTCATAATTTACAGCCTACCAAGAGATTGAAATTCAGAAGCTTACCAGGTACCGTGTGCAAATCCCTGTCAGTATTTCTAGCTTTCCTACAACAAAAAGATGTGCTGTAGCATCTCCTAACCAAGCATCTCCTACCATTATTTGGTATCAGATCAACACACACAGTGAGCATCAGGTCAGCACACTCATGCACGAGTGTTAGTTGATGGCCTAAGACAATGAGATCCAGAAAGCTTCTTCACACTGACATGCACAAGGCACACCCATACATAACTGATCCCAGATAAAGACCTCTGATGTTATAATATCTAAGGGGATACTCAGGATTTGCACTATATACTAATCACAGAATCACAGAATCACAGAACATTAGGGATTGGAAGGGACCTTGAAAGGTCCCTAGATCAAGTCACAGAGGAACACGGGTGACAGAGCACTGGAACAGGCTGCCCAGCGGAGTTACGGAGTCTCCTTCTATGGAGAAGCTTCAAACCTGCCTGGATGTGTTCCTGTGTGACTTGGTCTAGGTGATCCTGCTATGGCAGTGGGATTGGACTGGATGACCTTTCAAGGTCCTGTGATTCTATGATTCTATGATTTATTTTTAATATATCACAAGATTAAACCCTAATGATTCTATGATTTACTTTTAATATATCACAAGACTTCTCTTCACAGAATCACAGAACATTAGGGACTGGAAGGGACCTTGAAAGATCATCTAGTCCAATCCCCCTGCCCCATAGCAGGATCACCTAGACCAAGTCACACAGGAACATGTCCAGGTGGGTTTTAAATATATCTAGAGAAGGAGACTCCACAACCCTGCCCTGGGCAGCCTGTTCCAGTGCTCCGTCACGTATAATAGCTGTGCAGCTAACCAGCCAGTTATTCCTAAAACATCATAAGAAAGGAATTATAAGAGATAAAGACGAAGAATATGAGAAGTATGAAACATGACAGCATGCATAGTAAGTTCTAGGTCCTAACTCACATTTGAAATGTTAGTAGGGTACTGAAGTACCCCAAATCTTTTGCGTGGTGAGCATGAACTTTGATACTCCTTGATTTTAACTGGAGTATTCTTATCAAGAAAGGATACAAAAAATACACCACAATAAATGGACAGAATTTGCATTCACTTTGAGGGGCTTGGTATCAGCTTCATTTCACTATTATAAAGTCAAATTTATAAATCAAAACTTACCTTTATGGGTTTTTTATTAAGATATATCAGCTTTGCTAAGCTTCAGGCAGCTCATGCCTCATTTTATGTCACTTAGCCACTTAGTCACTTATATCACAGAGATGTTTTATTTTTTCACAAAGATCTGCATGATGAAGGTAAATATGACTCCTATTGATCAGTAGACAGAGCAAAGTTGCACAGGAACTATGGAACACAGGGGTAACATTACCTTCTCAAGAGGCTTCAAATAGATAATAATTGCTTAAACTCACAGGGTTTCTTTAGTTACCTGAACTTACTAGCATTTTTGCCCTATGTGTGGAAGAATGATCACGCTCTCAACATATTTAGAAATCAGTCCTGTAAGCATTGGTTTGATGCAGTTCGAGATGCCTTTTCCAGCAGTGATGCTTCCTCTTTTGTCTTTGACTAGAAATACAAATCTTTCTTTCAAGAGGTGTTTTGAACTTATTTAGTAGGTCCTCTTTGAAGATTAAAATACTGAATGCACTTTTTTTTTCCTCCTAAGGCATCACTATCTATTGCAATTGTATGAGATCTAGCCAGCTATCAAGTTATTAGTCCACAGTAGGTGCCTCCCCATCACCATCATTATAATTTTGGTAGGCATCCAAGGCAGATATCCTCCATCTGCTACTGTTTCACAGATATGGTACCTTGGGGTCCACTTGACCTACAACCCCTCAGACTCTTTATCAATTTAATAGTAATTTTTTTTCTCAGTTAATTAATTTGACAAAAACTGCTGCAGGGAAACATCTCAGGTTATACATCCTAGTCATGCAGTTTCAGCGTTTTCAGGACTTCCTGTCAAGCTAAGACCTACATACCCTCCCTTGTGGCAAGAGTACCAGAAATCCCCAACAAGAGAAGGTGCCAAGATATTCTCTGAACCCTAAAGAAGTCAATTAATTCAAGTGTTGTAAAGCCCCGGGCTTTCGTGATCCAGGGCTGTGTTATCTACTGAAAAAGCACAAAAGTGCTGAAATAAGACAAACTCAGCTGGAGGTTTGGGGCTTTTGGGATCAGGCTTTTACAGCTGGAGGCTTGGCGATTACCTGTGATAAGGGGAGTAAATGTTATAGTTTTACAAGCCCTGCACTTGTTCGGACTGCTTGAGAATTACAAAGTTAGGGAAACTCAGCATTAAAAATTCTGTAGCCATTTACCATAAAAACAAACAATCCACAAGTGTGATTGGGACCTTCTGCCTCCTAATGTTTAACAGAACTTAACAAAATCAAATTTGATTCAAAAGTACTAATCATACAGCTACAGAAAAAGAGATGCAAGGCGTGACAGCACCAAAAATGTGCTTTCTTGTTCAGATAACGAAACGCACCAGGCTCCTGCACACATGATGCACCGTTTCTTTCATTACGTAAATTGATGTGACAAATATAACATAGAATCTGTGATGAACACACAGTGCCGAGCTCTTGTTGTCAGAGGAATCATCACGTAACCTGTTCAACTAAGAAACTCTAAAAGATGGCACTCAGACTCGGGGCATCCTCGTTCTAGATTTTTGACTTGTGGCAAAGACTAATTGATCGTGACATCACTTGTCAAAGGTTGTGCTGGCAAGAGAAGGGAAAAACATGTACAAGAGAGGAAATATCCTAAGGGTTTCAGCTCATGATTTGGAAATACTCTCCATTCCCACCATCAGAGACAACTTCAGAAAATAGAAGGTGTATTGCTAGCACGTCTGCTTTGCGTCTTGAGAATATCTGATGTAACCAGGTTCCAATCATACTAGTGAGAAGAGAAGCAGTCACTGATATTCTGATTCAATATCATCAGACTTGTCCCTGCCTGTGCAGAGGGGTTGGAACTAGATGATCTTTAAAGTCCCTTCCAATCACAGAATCATAGAATCATTATGGATTGTAAGAGACCTCAAAAGATCATCTAGTCCAATCCCCCTGCCACAGCAGGGTCACCTAGACCAATTCATATAGGAACATGGCCAGTTGGGTCTCCAGTGAAGGATACTCATTGCCACTCTATGATTCTATGACTCTTGGCAAGCAAGAATTTGCATTCTCTCAGTACAGCAAGAAAACTCCAGGAAGGCAAGTCTCAAAAACACACAGATGCACATGCTGGTTATCTGTGGGCAGAAACTGTATTAATAGAGTGGTTTTCTTCACAAAATCTGAAAGGCACATCTTTGACCACAACAGGGGTGGTTAGCAGATCAAGAGAGGTTCTCCTCCCACCCTGCTCTGCCCTGCTGAGACTGCACCTGGAATATTGTCCAGATCTGGGTCCCTCAGTTCCAGAAGGACACAGAGCTGCTGGAGAGAATCCAGCGCAGAGCCACAGAGACGATGAAGGGAGGACAACATTTCCCTGTTGAGGAAAGGCTGAGGGAGCTGGATCTCTTGAGCTTGGAAAAGACTGAGGGGTGACCTCACTAATATTTATACATATGGAAAGAGTGGGTGTCAGGAGGATGGATCTAGGCTCTGCTCAGTGTCATCTAATGATAGGACAAGGGGCAATAGGTGTCAACTGGAACATAGGCGGTTCCACATCAATATGAGAAGGAACTTCTTCCCAGTGAGGGTGACGGAGCACTGGAACCGACTGCCCAGGGAGGATGTGGAATATCCTTCTCCAGCAGCTTTTTAAATATACTGGTATTATGTATCACAGAATAACAGAGTCACGGAACATTGGAGATTGGAAGGGACCTTGAAAGATCATCCAGTACAATCCCCCTGACACAGCAGGATCATCTAGACCAAGTCACACAGGAACTTATCCACGGTTTTAAACATCTCCAAAGTTACTATAGTGGAGCAAAATACTGCTACTAAGAGCAAGTTTCGGATCTCATATGGATGTCAACAGACCCAGGATTTATGAGTGAGGTATTAGCAGTTAGAGATCCAACTGGTTAGTTTTGCCTTTGGCTGTGCCTGTGGAAAGGAAACTTTAATTCTTCCTCTTCTGAACACAAGCTATGAATAAAAATATAACTATCTGATCTAAAACAACATTGTAAAAGACATTTACAACATTGCAAAACCAATGCAGGTTTGAATATTCAAACCCCTCTGCAAATGCACTTTTTATTGATGTGGGAGTATAGTGGGTTTTTTTCCCACAGAAAAAAGCATTCAATCATTTAATGGGCTATGCTTGTTTAGTGACAAATTGCTCTACATCCTGTTTTCTACTCATTGTTAGACCCTTCAAACCATTTTCTGAAAACAAATTACAACATCCCATCAGCTTTCTGCCTCTTCACATTTATCAAGCACAGAAAGGAAGTCCAGAAAGAAAATTAGAAGTGTCTCCTAAATTCAGGTGTCTCAATTTACAAGCACTTGGTATTTTCAGTAATATGTTCCCACTTCTTAGTAATTAGACTTCAAGAGCTGGAGTTCAAAAATTGAGAATAAGGAATCATTCATTAATATACAGTAAAAAAACTGTTCTGAAAAACTACTCACTTTGGCACCGTCCTGCAGAGATGGGGACGATCTAGCTCTTGAAGGCAATGTTTGCTTTTTTTAACCATCTCCTCTATTCCTTTTTCTGGACTCTATTCCTTTTTCAGCAATAATAGCCAGCACAGATCCACAGAACAGTAACCACCTCCACACTATTTCCAGATTAACATGGGCTGCTTACTGACGTGCTCCTACCTCAACAGTCATTAAACTCAAGTACTCAAAAAAATGCCTCCTTCAAACAACTTTCTTAGTTGTCCTGCAGTGGCCAGGATAATAGACAGATTCAAGACTATTTCTCTTATGCTCTAGAATCAATAGATTAATCCTCTCTGGGTACAATAACCTTGAAACTATGACAGCTCCACTGGGAACAACAGCAGCACCTCTGGGGAATACGGTACTACAGCTCAGCCAGAACTACTTGTTTGTTACTGGAATCCACTCAGACAGGAAAAAACAATCAAACAGAACCAGAAGAAAAATGAGGTCTGTGTTACCAAAATGTAATGGCAGTTCATGGCTTTTTTTCACAAAACCATCTGAAAGCACTTGGATGTCATTAATTCTACTGCGTCATCTTCTGGAGACCACAGCAATGCTAATTGCAATTTTATAGTTAAAAATTTAGGAGACTGTATTTTTGAAAGACTCTTTGATGATTAAATACTTGAACACACCCACAAACCCCCCTCTTATTTCATCATTGGATATTTACATTACTAATGTTTCAACAAGACTGACGCGCAAAATATGCTATTATGGACTGCTTGCTCGTTTATCATGGTGTCAGTATTTATATTATGAGGGCTACAGGGAATTAAAAAAAACCCAAACAACACAATTTTTGCATGCCTGTGTTTCTGGAGCTAATCTTTCCCAAAGTGATGCCTGAAAGGCAGCTCAGTTCTAAAAAAACCCATGATTATAAGACCCTCTGACAGTGCAGATTTATCTGCTTGTATTTTCTCTTCAACTTGTATTGAATTTTCTTATTGTACCATAGAAAAGATATTATTGAGCTTTTCAGACCCTTAAATAAAAGAGGAAACAGCAAAGAGCCACAACACCTCTCCTTGCAAGAGGTTTTAACTGAAGGCATATCTCTTGCAATATTTGTGCAATCTTATTCTAGCAAGACACCTCGCCTGGATGACCTCTCCGAACCCATCTTCAGACCCTATCTTCAAGGGATACTTAGGACTGAGGCACAAAAAATCTTTACTAACAGAGGCTCTTGTGAACGTGAAAAAAGTTATCCTCAGGTTAATTCTTTTACAGCTGTGTGATAGTTATTTGTCAAACAGCAGGAATGACTAGGTTACAACCTCTCTACAGCCCTCCGTAGTGAATGAGTGCACGCAGCTAAACTGCACAGGCAGGATGCCGGGGAGCAAAGCATGAACCAGATTGAGAGCTCTGCTGTGGTTCCTTCGGCTCCCTGTGCAGCCACATAAGCACCACCACCACTACTGATAAACATGATAAACATTGTCACAGAATCACAGAACACTAGGGATTGGAAGGGACCTCAAAAGATCATCTAGTCCAATCCCCCTGTACAATAACTGCCCAGATGCTCTTCAGTCTGCTGCATAACAAACTAGAACCTTCCCAATTAACTTTAAATCAGAATGAGATAGTCCATGTCTGTTTACATGTGCCTAAAGTTACAAATGTTCATGTCACATATTGAGAGTTTAAAACCATTTTCATTGCATTTATTGACTCTACCCCTGAAGATGATTCACCTGATTTCTCCGAACCTTCGCTTTAGTAAGACCAAGCAGTCAGGTGTGTTTATCCTCTCCCCTGCTATCACAACACATGGTTAAAACCAGTATCAATGAAAATACATTTATGAAAAGGGAAAGAGCACCATTAAAAAAACCAAAACCACCACCATCACCAAAACCCCAAACCAAAACAATTCAAGAGTGCATGTGGTTTATCTGACGGGTATGAAGGGTAAACCCCTTGCAATTCAGGAAAGATATTCCCTTCCCAGGTTTCAAATAAGTTCATTGTTGCCATCTGCTCAAGATGCAATCATTAACGTGTGCCATCTATATCAGAACAGAATATCCAGTGATCCATCACCTAAGTAAGGTATGCTAACCACCACACTGAGGGATTATGGAGTACTGTGCCCCACAATCAATTCCTTAGTCTTGCTCCACAAGCTTCTTTACATTTCACTTAGAAAATTCCATACTGGACAGAAGAAGAGATTCTACAATACAAAGAAGCACAATTACATAAAACAAATGCTTCGTTACAACAGAAGTTTGAAATTCCTCGCTTAATTCGTAACTTCACAAGTCCGCTTCCAACTTCAAATCACATATCATAACCACGCAGCGAAGTTTAAAGAAATGCAATACAAATAGACAGTTCATCTCTCATGCAGTTCACACTTTCATTCTTTATCCATAATTTATAATGTGTACGGTTTTGTTAGGAAAACAACTATAAGGGATTGCGTGAGGTTTCACCAAGTCTGAAGAAAGAACGGGATGTGAGAAATGATGAAGAGGAACAGTGGAAAAGTAAAATTAAGTAACAACGTCTCGCTGATTGTGCCCATTATTTTATAGAGGAAAACACACGCGACACTGAAGACTAGCCCATAGTTAGAACAAGGCTCTCAACAATTTTCAGTACCTGCTTTTCAATTATTAATATCTAAACAGTGTCAGGACAAAGTCTTTGAAGTCTGTATTACAACGAAAGAAGGGAGTGACTGCATTTGGCAGCTTTTTAATTATACTGGAATTATGTATCACAGAGTCACAGAACATTAGGGATTGGAGGGGACCTTGAAAGATCATCTAGACCAATCCCCCTTCCACAGCAGGAGCACCTAGACCGAGTCGCACATCATCGCCTTTTGAATTTTATGTTGGGGTAGAGACCATAAAAATTTCTACTGCTGTCTCCAATACAAACAGCTGAAACATCTAAGATACGTGTATTGAGATCTGTGTGGGCCACTGGAATCACAGAACCATGGAAACATGTGGGATCGGAAAGGACCTCGAAAGATCATCTAGCCCAATCCCACTGCCACAGCAGGATCACCTAGAACAAGAATGAAATACCTTATAAAGCAGGGGTCCTCAAACTTTTTAAACAGGGGGCCGGTTCACTGTCCCTCAGACACTGTCGGTGGCCGGGCTATAGTTTGGAAATAAATGAATGAATTCCTGTGCCCACTGCAATTATTGTATTTGTAGTGGTGCACAAAAAACAGGAAAAAGACTGCAATATTTAAAATGAAGAACAATTGTAACCAACAAAAACAAATCATATTTCAATGGGGTGGACTGTGGGCCTGCTTTTGGCTAATGAGATGGTCAGGGTTAGGTTCCATATTTGTGACTGCTAGTCGCAGCAAGTGATGCAAGTGTTCATCAGTTAGTCTGGATCTGACTGGAGATTTCAGATGTTTCATTCAGGGAAAAGTCTGCTCACAGACATAGGTGCTGCCAAGGATGTTTGTGATTTTGAGTGTGTGGTTCCTGAGATTATGATATGTGTCTGAGGGGAGAGATGCGTAGAAATCAGTATTCAAATCAGCTTGATTTGAAAGCATCTTTCAGTGAGTCACAAGTCTGTAGTTTGGCCAATTCCATTTGGTAAATCGGATCAACGGTTTCAATGTCAACAGCAAATGGGTCTGGAAAAGCTGTATGTCCTGCTCATGGAGATGAAGCTCTTTCAATCTAATTTGAAACTTCTTTTGCAACACTTCTAGTACCTCCATACACGTTTTGTTTGGGAATGCAACTGGTGCTGGCTGGTTTGTGTTGCCTGGCTTGTCCCTCCTGGGAGCTGGAGGGAGGGAGGGAGAGACGGAGGAGCCGCCCACTTTGCTGATGCCGCAGCCCCCTCCTCAGCCAGGCCATGCAGTCGGCAGGAAGTCATCTGCAGCTGCTTGGTTTCCCTCCCCAAAGGGGGAGGGGGCCGGGGGAGTTCTGTAAATACCAGCAGGCCGCATTGGAGACCCTGGGGGGCCGTATCTGGCCCACGGGCCAGGGTTTGAGGACCCCTGTTGTAAAGCATTTGCAAGCAAGATTGGACGTAAAAGATAGGAACATTCTTTTCTATGAAGAACAGCAAGTCAGCAGTAAATATGGCATCAAAACTATGCCAATAGAAATTTTGTTTAACATAAATCTATCGTAAAATATGCTTAAATACATTCTTTGCTAACATTTTGATGCTTTTATTAAATATCAATATTTTAATCTGTGAGGGGCTTTTATATAGCAGATTGTACATACAGCATCGAGTATAGATGTACTAATTCTGGGACGCTTACATTGCAGCTAGCTGAGCTCTATAAAACACTTCCTTGTAGGTATTGATGCTTTAGAATTTGCCCAACAGTAAGCCAGCAGCAACTGGAAGAAAAGACTAATTTCATAATTAAACATTGGGTAACAAACCATTGCTAGGGATTTTCTTGTACGTTTTGCCTTACCCTTACAAAAAATCGGTAATTAGAGTAATATGTAGACTCTGTGTGTCGTAATTTCACTATTTTAATTATCTGAGCTCTCTAAAGTAGCTCCTGTAGTGAAACAATTTGTCTATATAGTATTTTCCGAAGTGTTTAGCACCACAGTATTTGAACAGTTTCCATAAACCAAGCAGTGTCTTTACCATGAATCACGCACATCTAAGGAAACAAGGTATTAAAAGTGTACATTTGATCGTAATTTCATTACTGAAACTCCTAGAACTGTAGAATGGCTTAGGCTGGAAGAGACCTCAGAGATCATTTCATTTCAACGCTCCAACCACAGGCAGACACCTCTTACTAGACCAGGTTTTTCAAAGCTCCATCCCCAATTGCAAGTGCAATCAAAAAACCCTATAGAAAACCACAGAAATAGGGTAGAATCGGTGCGAGTGGGAGATCCTGTTGCTAGCCTTTCTGTTTTTGGTTTTGATTTCTAAATCTTACCCATGGGAAAAAATGTGATTTTGACTAGATGCAAAAACATCAATGTGATGTTAAATTCATGTTCTCTTTTCACACCATGATTTAGAGTCCATATTCTATTTCCAGTCTTGGATTACAAAGAGCTGCAGTTAGTGTATGTTATACTACTGATGATCAGGGGGAGGATTTTATTCTATTTTGAATCACGCAATCACAGATGACTTTCTGTAGTAGACCAACCACAGTAGCTGTGAGGAAAGTTTCCTCTTCAATTGGCAAAACCAGAGAACCATAGAATCATAGACCCACTAGGGACTGGAAGGGATCGCAAAAGATCATCCAGTCCAATCCCCCTGCCAGAGCCGGATCACCTAGACCAAGTCACACAGGAACATGTCCATTTATTAGTAATTTATGCCAAGACATCTGCAGGTTCTAAAACAAATCGCTCATAAAATATGCCTCGGCAACTTGTGAGTGGAAGTTGTGAGAATCAAGTTCTACCAGAGTATTTGACAGGGGAAGTCTTAAACATAGCTATTTCTTCTTTCTTTCTTTCTTTCTTTCTTTCTTTCTTTCTTTCTTTCTTTCTTTCTTTCTTTCTTTCTTTCTTTCTTTCTTTCTTTCTTTCTTTCTTTCTTTCTTTCTTTCTTTCTTTCTTTCTTTCTTTCTTTCTTTCTTTCTTCAGAGTAATGGTGATCTATACAAAACATCAAGTGAACTGCAGGCAAATCCCTGGAGAAAAGAGGAGCATGCACACTCCACCGTTCCGCAGGAGATTAGCATCCTTACATGAGTATGCTTTCCAACCTGTATTCTGTTTGAAAGTTTAGAGTAGTTCAAGTTTTGTGGATACAAACTGAACAACAGCTTATAAATTAACTCAGATGTTATCAGCTTCTTAGTTTAATGCGCACGCAAGACCACAGTGGTTTTATACGTAAATCTACTCCTTAATTTTACACATAAGGCTTTTTTTGCTATTTGGGTGTGGGTTCACAGAATCACAGAACGTTAAGGAGTGGAAGGGGCCTCAAAAGACCATCTAGTCCACTCCCCACCACCACAGCAAGATGCCCTAGTTCCAGTCGCACAGGATCTTTTGTTTTGTTTATCAAAACCTTTGGTTTAGTTTCTTTTTTTATATATACTTTTTTTGCCTAATGGTGAACAAATACACTAACAAGAAAGGCACAAAGCATTGTAATGTGTTTTCCTCTTTACATTCCCCTTTCTCATTTAAATTTAACCTTACTGGGTCAAGGCTGATTTTTTTTTAAGATGATTTTTGCTGCTACATCATACAGGCGAGTAACCATCCATGCTTATCTTTGTTTCGTTAGCGCGGTTCTGAAGAGCCTGTGGGCTGCACATTTACTTTATGTTTGACCTCAAGCCTAAATCGTTAGTTTGCCCTCCTCCAGGGCCTTTCTTCTGCTTTCATGTTTGGTTTACTCTAAACTAATTGAAATGTAAATTACATAAAGTATATGAACTCAGGGGATAAAAAATCTGCCTTAAAAGTATAAGTTTAAAACCCGCCTGGATATGTTCTTATGCCACTGGGTCTGGACGATCCTGCTCTGGCAGGGGGATCGAACTAGATGATCTTAATTCGACTCTGAGTGAATCCATGAATCTGAGTCACTCCCTTTTCTTGGGATGGAGATGTGACACCAGTGTGGCAAAGAAAACACGGCAGGAGAGGTCTGAGAATTTGAAGTGCAGAGTGATTTCTCACCTGCCAGAAAAATGTGAGAGACACAAATGCGTCACGGTACAGTATAAAATTGACAACAAAGCTCCTAAACTGTATGAGCCTCACCAAGAACAGTGAGATGTATTTTTTGAATTATTTTTACCTTCTGTTAACCTATAACGTATACAGCCCTATTTTCTCGACAAACTTGAGTCAATATGGAATTTAAGTCTGAAGATGGTGGAGACATCTGGCTATACGTGACCTCATGGGGCTCGGACTTGCAGAAGCATCATGAAGAAAACCCAGACTAAACACACCCATGCTGTACAAACTGAAAAGAAAAATCTCCTTCCCCACTCAACTCCTGCACAGTGCTTCTTGGAGAGAGATTGTTTTGACAGTGCTATTATTTATTTATGACTGCCTGCCTGTGATTTATAGTTTGGACCAAGCTCTGCTGAAACTTCCAGAACAAGAATGAGCAGAAGGAAGAGATGTCTTTTCATTGGACATTATTGACTGAGGCAGAACTGAAGATTATTTTGCTGAAAGTACAAGAATCAAGCAAGTATAACTTGAGTAGCTCCGGTTTCAAAGGAAGGGTGCTCACCAGCAGGTACAAGTCGCCCCCTTACCAGCCTGCCAAAAGACTTGCCTCATCTGATAAGCAGCTGGAACTTCGTAACATCTGGTAGAATTAGTCTACTCTAAAACATATGGTCATTATGTGATTAATTTTTGTGATTAGTTCAGTGCTATTGGGTAAAGAAGTGAAAGGATGAGGGGATAGGATGAGGGGAAATGGCCTTAAGTTGTGCCAGGGGAGCTTCAGGTTGGATGTCAGAGGGAATTTCTTTCCTGATACGGTTGCAAGGCACTGGAGCAGCCCGCCCAGAGAGGGAGTTGAGTCACCATCCCTGGAGGTGTTTAAGAGAAGGGCAGATGCTGTGTTGGGGAACACGTTTTTGCAGTGCTGATAGGGCTAGGAAAAGGTTGGACTTGATGATCCTGAATGTCTCTTTCAGCTAAAACTATTCTATCACTCTATGAAATCTGTTGCCCAGCCTCGTAGCCAGTTTGGAACATTTGCAGAGTAGCCTTATTTGGCACCTAAAAAATTCTCAGACATGTAAGCTGGAACATAGGAGGTTCTATATAAATATCAGAAGGAACTTCTTCCCAGTGAGGGTGATGGAGCACTGGAACAGGCTGCCCACTGGGGTTGTGGAGTCTCCTTCTTTGGAGATATTTAAAACCCACCTGGATGTGTTCCTGTGCAACTTGATCTGGTGACCCTGCTGTGGCAAGCGGATCGGACTAGATCTTTCAAGGTCTTGGCTCCTCACACCTGCCTTGGCTCAAATAGAGTCTAGCTCTACTTTAAAATGCCTGGATCTTAATTTAAAAGTCACTTACATTCTTGAACATATTTTCTTCAACAAATTTATACTGGATCATTATCATTACACGCCTGCATGAACTCCTTAATTACAAATAGCTGCAGTGAAGTCAATTCAAAAGTTACAGACACAGAGACATATAATTCAAAATGAAAAGTTTTCTTTCTACTTTTCTTATACCAGCGTCTCGATACCCGTTCTCAAGACAAGAAATGACTGAGATTACGACTTATATACATATATGTTTGTACATATTTAAGTTAGGGAAGAGAAATCTCTATTCTCAGGGAAACTTAAAGTTTGTTTCAAGAGATAAATGATGGGGGATTTATTATAGATATATTCTAAGTATTTTCTAAGACATTTCAGATCCAGATAGCTGTGAACTTCACTGCATACTTAAGCAATTGAATAACATATTGAATACAAGTCACATAACAGAGAATTTTTTATTTCCCACTTCTCCTCTGAATTATAAATACCAAGAAGTCCATTAACCTTAGACAAGAACATGAGGGGGGGAGGAAGTTTGAAAGTACATCCTAGCGATACATTTTTTCCTATCAATATACATTTTATGAAAGGGGAACAATTAACATGTGTGGGGCTTCTGTTTCTTATGTTTTGAATGTCCTCATGTTTTTACAGCATTGGAAATACAGAACAGTTTAACTCCTATGACATAAAAATTGAAACTGTAAGCTGTCACTCCTGAAAATACTTTAATACACCTTGCTTTTCTCACTGGTTTTGAGCAAAACTTCTACTCAGAGAATATGGGAAGCTTCATCATTCTCTCTTGAGAAATCTTCATTTTAATTAAATTAATTATCTGGTTAAAGTTCTTAACCTATAGAACAAAGCCAACATGCTCAACAACATCTACTCAATACCAACTAACTATACACAAGGTGAAAAATATTCTAATTGAAACAGAAATTACAAAATAAAAGTTTACATAATGGTAGCAAAGCCTTTGGGCAGGGTAACTCAAATGAGGTCCTGTATATTTTGCCAGAGCTTTAATTCTCTTTTCTGATGGACAATGAGATATAGCACGTGTGACATCTTCCTAATGACTTCTTGGGTTTAGATTAGTTGTTTTATTATGTAAAGTTTTATATTGTTGTGCTTCATACAGATTTATAGTTCATTAGCTAATTATATCTATTATGAAACACGGTAATTAAATTCTCATTAATGACAGCTAATTTGGGGTTTTTAAAAAAGTGATAATTCCATTTAAATTTAATGCGAGAATGAAGTACACTGTAGTTTAATTAGAGTTATGCAAATAATTGCAATAAAGTAAGAAGCCAGAAGTGTTCTAATAATATCTTTCACCCTTTTAAAGAAGCTCTGCAGATCTGTTATGTCGTCATAGAATCACAGAACACTAGGGATTGGAAGGGACCTCGAAAGATCATTCAGTCCCCCCTGCCACAGCAGGATCACCTAGATCAAGTCACACAGAAACATGTGCAGGAGGGTTTTAAATGTCTCCACAGAAGGAGACAACCTTCTCTTCCACAATCCCCCTGGGCAGCACCTTCCAGGGCTCTGTCACCCTCATCATCTGATATTTATATGGAACTTCCTCTGTTCCAGCTCACACCCATTGTCCCTTGTCCTATCATTCCACTGAGCAGAGCCTGGCTCCATCCTCCTGACACCCACCTTTCACATATTTACAAATATTAACCAGTCACCCCTCAGTCTCCTCCAAGCTCAAGACACCCCAGAATGTAGCATGCAGCACAATTCTGGACAAGATTCATATGAGTTCTGGTGGTTTAGCCTGTTCCAGAATTAGTACTGCGTGGAAAGAGCCCAGGTCTTCCCTCAAGCACTGTTTCAGGATTAATGGTGCCTTATGGAAATTCTGAACAGGAGACTGAAGTTTTCCAGTTCAGTGAATGAGAATTAATTTGTATTTGTCCGTGTACGAATAATCCACTCTTTTTTCTCCTACATTAGTTCCTTCTGATCAGGTAAAACTTTGGCTCTGTGAGCAAACTGTAATCATTTCATCTGTCATGAAATTTTTCTCTAATTTATACACCTGTCAGAAATAAATGACACTCTTCCTGGATTTATCCATCTTTTGAAGGTGAGTGCTGGTCTGTATTATTGTTGGAACTTTAGCATTTCCTGAACAGGAAGAAATTTTGTTCTTTGAAATAGGCAGATTTTTTCAAGGCTTAAAGATGGAAAGGATATGCAGAGACTTGAAAAGAGTTATTGTTCACTGAGATACTAATAAATGATAGATCAGCAAGGCTACATTCCCTGACAGTCCCTGGCCCTGACAACAGAACATAATTAATCCTTCTAATTTATTGATCAATTTAGATGTAAAAACCTTTCAGAACTAAAATTAGCCTTTTAGTCATTCTGAGATATGAAGCACAATTTATTACATAACTTCTGTGAGAGGGAAATTAAACCCACAAGTATCTGTCATCTAAAAGGAGCTAGGCAGGCTGGTAAATTTGTTTCTGAAAGCTGTGCTGGACTCCTCAAACTGCAGCACTTTCTATTTCGTGTCAGTGTGTAAGTGAAAAAAAAAATCTGTAGTGATACGCATTTTTTCCAGTCAGGAGGTTCAACTGCCAACAACAAACTTATAAAAGGAAAATTCCTCATTTATCTAAAGCCTTGAATTATCAAACTACAGGAAAGGTTTATGGTATTTTCTGTCACTTTCAAAAATTGTCAACAGAAGCAGCGGAACTCCATGTTCCAATAAACCTTGATGCTTTCTGTTGCACCGAGTTTGCAGTGGAAAGGATGTGAGTTCCAGTAGTTTCATGTACAGATGCATTATCGTGTCATATTTCTTAGCAAAAATAACACATTTATAAAACATGCCTTTTATCACGAATACTCATCTGTGGTTCGGTTTCAAAGCCACAGAATTATTGAGGCTGGAAAAGCCCTCTGCATTCATCAGGCTGACATCATCATGTACTAGACCACAGCACCAAGTGCCATATCCCAAGCCGTCTGCATTCATCAGGCTCAGCACATGACCTGACATCACCATGTACTAGACCACAGCACCAAGTGCCATATCCCCTCTGTCCTGAAACACCTCCAGAGATAGGGACTCCATCCCTGCCCTGGGCAGTCCAGTGTCTAACCACACCTTCCATGAGGAGTTGCTTCCTAACATCCAACCTAACCCTGCCCTGATGCAGCTTCAGGCCCTGTATTCTTGTCCTAGTTGCCTGGAAGAAGAGCCTGCCCCCCCCCACCTAACTACAAGCTCCCTTCAGCTAGCTGTAGAGAACCTTGATAATACTGTGATACTGTGATACTGTGGTAGGATCCCCCCTGAGTCTCCTCCAGGCTAAACAACTACAGCTCCTTCAGCCTCTCCTCACCAGACTTTCCCTCCAGTCCCTTCACCAGCCTCATTGCTCCTCTGGACCCGCTCCAGCATCTCAAGATCTTTCTTGAAGGGAGGGGCCTCACTTCACTTTCTTGAAGTAAGAACTATTCCACCAGAACAAGACCGCTTTGGCTATCTTAGGCAATCTTAGCACTGCATATGAAGATACCGTGTAAAGGTTGACACACACACACTTCAGTATTTCATTGCTATGAAGACAGTCACGTAGCACGTGTTCAGGAAAATCCACACTATCATCACACACACCCCAGCATCTCAGTTGCCAGCCTTTCTCATATTAAAATCCTTGCTAGTCCACTAGCAGAAACTTGAACCTGAATTACACTTTATTTGATTTTTAGGCCGTTCTCTGCTGAAATAACAACAGTGGAGTCTTGTTATTTACTTCTCTCACAAGTTTTCTCTGAAAATTACAAAAATACTTATTTAGCTATGGATTTACCCCAGGTCAAGACATGACTCCAGAACGAGTAGTGACTCAGGTCTTTACCATAAAGCTCGTATTTCTCTCATAGCAGCAAGAAACTAACTTTTTTACAGTGTGGTGTTATTTCAGTGACATTGGCATTACAGACACCCCATACTGTAGACACGTATTTCTTCCTTTGATGTGAAAAGTTATTGGAATTTCTTCTATAATAGAAGACTACTCAGCCTGAAGAAAATGTGTCAGAATTATAGCATAGCACAGAAAAATCATCTCTCTCCATATGTTCTTTTAATTCCTTCATTATTCTTTTCAAGATATATGAATGGAAATGAAATTGGTGCATTGAACGTTTGAAAATGTTATGACAATAAGTGTTGCGAACACAAAGCGAAAGACTGGTAGCGCGGCACTTTATACCCATGAGGAGCATCCAGCCAGCAGAACGTGTGGAGAGAGCAGGAAATGGAGGTGAGAAGTCTGGATGCACAAACACCGCTTAGCTTTGCATCTCCAAATAACCAATCAATCACAACTGTCTATTTCATTTCAGATCATCAGTCCACATGTCATTTTTATTCGTTTGGAAGACGCTTTACATGATGACCAGAGGAAGGAGAAATCTGTTCACTTAATAGAGCAACAGACATAAGAGATAGTTTAGCACTTGAACTTTTTAGAACAACATTTACAGCAACTTTAACTGTTTAGAAAAACATATTTCTCTGATATGTATAATCATCGTCGCCAACTCTGGAGCTGTTCAAGGCAGGATTGGACGTGGCACTTGGTGCCATGGTCTAGCCTTGAGCTCTGTGGTGACAGGTTGGACTTGATGATCTATGAGGTCTCTTCCAACCTTGATAATACTGTGATACTGTGATACTGTGATCTGCATTTGGAGAGTGGGGAAGTGGAAAGGGCATGGCTACGTAATTAGTCATTAATTAATAATCATTTAAGTACACCTTTTATTTAATTGAATATAGAATGGAGGCCTGAATGATCTGTCCCTGCCTGAATTCTCGAAAAAGAACCATCTAGAAAAATCCTCGAGATTTATTTCACATTTGAAATAAGAAAGCTTTCAAATTCATTTTCATTTTCTTGATAACTGTTTTCTGACACAAAATTTCAGTTAAAGCAGCACTAGTTAGCACTCTTCACATAACACGTGGAGAGACCTTCAACACTGCGCAGGTTGCTAAAAAGTTTGCTTTGCCCTAGGAAAGATGCAGCAACGTGACAAAAAGTAAAAGGATCATTTTCAAAGGCATCTCTAACAGAATGCATGACTTTGTAATTCCAGTTATATAACAGATTTGCTTAACAGCCTTGAGCATGTGAGATTGGATGAAGTTCTGTCCTCTTTGAGGCATTTTCCTTCACTGATTTGTGTCCACAGAAGCTAGGAAGAAACAAGGGAAGGGAAGGGAAGGGAAGGGAAGGGAAGGGAA
>VXBP01008605.1:229601-253460 GCA_013400115.1 Rhinopomastus cyanomelas
CTTCCAACAATCCTTTCTATCTTTCTTGGTTTTTTATTTCCTTTAAAATATGATGGAAGAACATACTCTGTCACGAGCGTCACATATGAGAGCATCAAATTTCTGATTTTCTAGGGTTTCCTCCTTTTCACCTCAAGCACTAATTGAACTGACTAACATATATAAAAAATCTGGTGCTAGTAAAGCTCCAAAAGTCAATTTGAGTTCTAGAAGTATTGAAGCGGATATCTTCTATTACCCTATGCAATAAAATCAGATTCTAGGCATAAGCTGTTATGAAAAATCTTCTGCACAGGCATCTCAGTAAACAGGCTTCTGAAGTGCTGCTGTCATTGCAGGAAACTGCCACAGACTGTCATTTGCGGGAAGGCTGCTGGCGAGTGTGCGTGAAGCATAACGAATAGCAGCAAAACAACAAGCAGCAACTTCAGTTTGTTCCTCCATGAAAAGACACACTCCTTCTCCTCGTGTTTTGCTGGTTAGTAATGACATCTTCAAAACGAAGAAAATTATAGATAACTTGTAGGAATATAGAATTCATTGTAAACAGGTTCTTTGGTTATTCATTTCTTCCTAATGCTATTTACGAGTAAACCACGACGTCAGACTATCCTCTAACCTGGTGCAAAACAGGATTGATGATTACAATGAGACAATTAGCACAACAGAGGTAATTAGTGTTTGATAGGCATGGGCTCTAGAACATAGTTTACAGTAGATATTCTTCTGCAAGTGTGAGTCCATAACTGCCAGAATATAAATCACTTTAGGTGAAATACCAACAGCAGTGATGAATCCCCGGGGCGCTGATTCTCTTGCCACAAGTCAAATCATCAGTTGTTCTGTATCAGCTTAGCTGACTTCATAGAAGAGATCCACACATCAAGGAACTACCATACCTTTCCATTCTAATAGCAGTGTAGCCTTCTACATACTTCTTTGTTCCAAATAACACCCTGACATAGAAGTTAGCTCCCAGAAGATAATTAATCTTAGCATAGGTACACAGAGGCAGAAATAGGATGGGTTTTTTCCTCTTTATACATTTAGAGCCTGGCAGACCCTACAGGTCGTTACACTGAACTATGGCAGAACTAGAGTAACACTGATAAGGCACTTTTCCACTTTCTTATCTTATAAGAGAGGAGCAAATTTGTTAAATCCATTAACAGCTTAAGGTTTTAGTTGTTTCTAAAAACCTGTCATATCTGACTATCACAGTATTTTTACCTATGTCACAATATGCTTAGAGTAGTGTTTAATAAGTGAAGCACCATTGGTTCTCTAGGGTGATTATCAACAACTGTAGAAACTTGGATATAGGTATAAGAACAGTTCCAGTTTTGTGGTCCAAAATTACATGAAAATCACATCTTAAAACACAAGGGAATTTTCTGGTTGCATTGTTGACATTCAACAAGATAAGACTGAAAAAACATGACACTAAACTACAAGTAAGAAAAATACTAAGTATGTTTTTGCTTGGTGATGACAAACTGGGACAGTGATAGATTTGGCTTACACTAGGTATGTCTAAGAAGCAAAGAATATCGCTCATCTGCTGAATTTCCAGTTTTCAATAATTCAATGTTATGACAATCAAAAGCTAGAATGTCCTTTTCACAACATCTTGGGAATCTCTTAGCAGCTTTTGAGCACGGTACTATGTCTCTGGCATTTTGGTTTTGGTCTTATCCCATGGACAAAATAGGTGAGAATTTAATTTCAGGAAAGAATGCTAGCAAGAGAAATGAAAATTACTAGTAGAAGAGAAAGGAAACTAAACTGTTTACTGGTGAAGAAGAAAGGAAAGGTAGAACATGTGGAAGAGAGACTTCTGGATTTTCACATTTAGTTTTTGCATTACAGAATCACAGAACATTAGGGATTGGAAGGGGTCTCGAAAGATCATCCAGTCCAATCCTCCCACCACAGCAGGATTATTCAAGTGAATATAGGTCCAATAACCTGGTGGGGAAAGATAATGGCAAGGTGTTGACTTTACTGAATATATAGAATTAAACATCTCAATACTCAGTTTAACATATATGGTTAGAGTTCTGAAACACCAACAAAGTGCAGTTCTGAAGTACAAACAAAAGAGAGTTTGTACCAAACATAAAATCTCCTGCCATTGAAAGAGTATGAGGATGAACAGAGGTTTTTGTTTGTTAGTTTGTTTTCTGTGCCTTGGATAATGAGCTGTATTGAAGACACTCCTTACAGTGATACAAATTGTATAGATATTAAAGATATTATATTATAGGTGTTATGTTATAGATATTAATATGTTCATTAATAACATTATTAATATTGTAGATATTAAAGAAATCCCAGGCTTTTGTGCCATGTATGTAGTCATACAAGGTACTGATCTGCTACAGAGACCACACACAGCATTATCACCAAGACGGTAATTACAGATTGCTTGTTAGCATTGGGCCACTAACTTTTCCTGGCCCATGGTGGCAGCTGTGCCTCTTCAACTGGACACAACTGGGATAGAAAGAGAGGTCTAGAAAGAATCATTGAAACAGCCAAATTTGGGAATGAAAGCGGAGATTTGCAATCTTCTATGAGGAGAGGTTGAGGGAGCTGGGTCTCTTTAGCTTGGAGAAGAGGAGACTGAGGGGTGACCTCATTAATGTCTACAAATATTTGAGGGGTGGGTGTCAGGAGGATGGAGCTGGGCTGTTCTCGGTGTCATGTAGTGATAGGACAAGGGGCAATGGTTGTAAGCTGGAACATAGAAGGTTCCACATCAGCCTGAGAAGGAACTTCTTCACGGTGAGGGTGACGGAGCACTGGAACAGGCTGCCCAGGGGGGTTGTGGAGTCTCCTTCTCTGGAGATGTTCAAGACCCGACTGGACGGGTTCCTGTGTGACTTGGTTTAGGTGATCCTGCTGTTGCAGGCGGATTGGACTGGATGATCTTTGAGGTCCCTTCCCATCCGTAATGATTCTATGATTCTATGATTCTATGATTCTATTACAAATTCAGTGAAGAAGGAAATAAATCCAAGGATGTGAGTCTGACCTTTTGCACCACTCATAGCTCTTATCAGTGTAAGAATGCAACCCACTCAGAGTTTGGTGTTTTGACACACAGGCAAGCTTCATTATTGCTTTTGATAGCGCAGGGACTGTGAGATTCTGTGTGGCTCTGCCTACAGGCAGCTTTCAAAAGCCCTACTGTCTCACCTATGAGTCACTGAGACTGCCTCTGGCACTAAGAAAGGCTCAGCAGTGCTGAGGACACACAGAAGAGATCAGTCCTTCAGACCAATGCAAAAGGGAAAGAATGAAATGTGTTAACACTAGCTTCCTCCCGCAGTCTTAGTGTGCACACTGTGCATCCAGGCAGCAAAAGCCAGAGACTGCCCTGGATAAGCAAAGGAAAAGCAGAAAAACAACCACTCTTTGCATGAAAAGGAATCAGAAGGAATCAGAAGGAATATATATCCTATTTACAAACTATGATGTATGAGTTATTCTTAATATTCTACTCTTATATAGAAAAAAGACATCCAGACATCTGCAGAGAGAATATCCCTCTGACTAATTCAAATTAAACTTTTAGATGCCAAGTTGACAGACAGATACCCTAGGTGGGTACACGAAGAACTCGTTTGGCTACCAGAAAGACCGATCGCATGTGCCACAGCTGTAATATAGGTGAGGTATTCATCCTACAAACAGGAACAGATACCACCAGCAGGGTGAGTTTTTTGCTGTGAGCTGTGGCAGACTGCTAGCACAGAAGGCAAAGATAGAGGAACTTTTTTACTCCTGAGAACAACTTCAGGATCTGATGTACAAAATATGTTCAATAGAATGAGAGACTGTGGTTTAAATGTATGATTCCAGTGTATGTCAATTATAACCTAGGGAAATGTCCAAACAGAGACTTCAGTTGTCTTATTCACTTGTTTTCCCATCACAAAGGATGTGACTGCAAGTTTGTGGGCTTTCTTGTCCTTGTCCAAAGACAAAGAAATAAACAAGAGCACTGGATGGATAAAGTTCCATTTATAACCATCAAATAAAAGTCACTAAGAGTCGCTTGCAGGCACAAAAGACACCTTTGGGATTCGCACTTTGTAAAATCCTTTTGGCTTAATAGACAACTGGATGTTCACATACATTATATATAAATTCCTATTCCTCAGACACTTAAACCCTTTTACTGTGAGAAAAGCGACATGCTTTGTGATTCCATATCCATTGGCACATTTACCAAGAAGAGCTAGAAATACAAGTGGGTGAGAAGGCTGCATTTCAGGCTTTCTGTTGTGACTCAGATTTGGGGCTAGATTTCAGCCGCAGTTAATAGCATTTATTTTTTTTCCCCAAATATCTCTTTGTTTTAGACAAACTGATCTCATGTTCCATAGTTGGCACTGAAACCTCTTTCCACAGTTCTTTGAAACATTATAGTAGAGCAAAGCAAAGCCAGAAAATATCACAAGAGTGGTGGCAAGGAAAAGGATGAGCCAGTAGTTCCAGTCAAACAATGCATTTGGAAACACTGGGGAACACAGAGATGCAGAGTAAAACAGGAGAGAAAGATTAAACAAACCCAGTGAAAAAATCCAAATAGAATAAATGGGGAAAGGTAGATTTATTTTAAGCTTGGTATCTTAGAGATAATCACAGAGCTTAGGAAAAATTCTGAGTTCATCGGTGTATTTACAGAATCACAGAACCACTGAGGCTGGAAAAGACTTCTGAGCTCATCCAGCCCAGCCCAGGACCTAACATCACCACAACTACCTAGTCCAGGACCCTAAGGCCCACAGCCACTCTGTCCTGAAACACCTCCAGGGATGGGGACTCCACCACTGCCCTGGGCAGCCTATTCCACTGTCTGATCCTCTTTCTGTGAGGAAGGACTTCCTAACCTCCAACCTAACCCTACCCTGGCAGATTCAGGCTCTGTCTTGTCACTAGATGCCTGGGAGAAGAGCCCAACCCCATCTGTCTACAGCCTTCCTTCAGGTAGTTGTAGAGAAGGATAAGATACCCCCTGAGTCTCCTCTTCTACAGGCTAAACAGCCTCAGCTTCCTCAGCCTCTCCTCATCAGCCTTTCCCTCCAGTCCCTTCCCCAGCCTTGTTGCTCCTCTGTACCCGCTCCAGCCCTTCAAACTCTTTCTTGAAGTACTGGCCCCAGCACTCAAGGGGAGGCCTCCCCAGTGACCAGTGCAGGGAGAGAATTACGTCCCCAGTCCTTCTGACCACACTATTGCTGACCCAAACCTGGACGCCCTTGGCCTTTCTGTCCACCTGGGCACCCTGCTGGCTCCTGTTGAGCCGGTTGTCACCCAGTACTGCCAGGTTCCTCTCTGCCAGGCTGCTCTCCAGCCACTCATCCCCCAGTCTGTAGAGCTACAGGGGGTAGTGCTCATCTTAAATGAAGTACATGTAAGTGTACTTTCTCAGATGATCAACAGACAGAAGCAAGAAGTAAAACTTGTTTTTTTTGAGAATTAGAACTACTCCCATGGAAATTTCAGAAACATTTGGTCAGACCTGTTGAAACTCTCCCGTGCATCTTGGGCAGAGTAAACAAAGCAGCATTATAAACATCCTACCTTTATAAAAACTAATACATTCTTTTTAAAAATGTATTAGGGATTAACAAATATTGGAAGAAAAGTGTAAGTGTTCTTTGTAATGCTGTTGAGACCCCTCTCCAGCTTTCAGAACAACCTAAAACTGCCAGTGTGTTACTCTGCTACTTCTATTAATAATTCATACAAAGATCCACTAAAACAACAACATGGGCATCAAATTAGAGGCAGGACAATTGGGGAATAACTCTTACTTGAACTGAAAAACATTTTTAGGTGGAAAAAATTCTTTGTGGTGGGATAACCCTGGCTACCAAACACAAACATAGCTGCTTTTGTTACAGAATTCAACTTCCTCTTTCTTCCAAAAGCTAAACAATGATACTATAAAAACACCCATCTGTTAGCTACTCCAGTTTTCCAGCCTCAACCTTCAGCCATGTTGGTGCTTTCAGTATTAATGATTTCTGCTGCTGTGTCATGGGTATTTGTATTAATAAATGTTGGGGTGTATGAGAAAGGATGATCTTTTTTAAGAACTCACTTTCATAAATTCATTTTGTATTCACTGCAGTAACAGTGGTTGGAAGACATTTGGTTGGCTGGAACGTGGATGTTGTACCTGGCTTCAAAACACCTTTGTTCTCGTTTAGCATTGTTAGTAAAATTAGGTTACATTAGTCACTTCAATAAAGACTCATGATGTTGATGTGCAATGGAAGTACCTAATTGCCTGATTAGATGTAGGCTGGGCAGGTCAGCATAAAATTTACCATCAGGAAAACTGAAATTCTGGAATAATTTCCTGTAAGAAGCAAGGAGAACCTGCTGCACTGAAAAATCCCTCTGACTGTTCAGGTTCTGAAGTCTGCAAAATATACACACAGAATTATCAGCCTGGCAGCTTGGAAATACTAAAACGCAGTGCATCTGCCGTTCCCTCTGATGCTGTGACATACTCCACAGATCCTTTCACACAATCAGAATCATCTGAGTTGAAAGAGGCCTCATGAGATCATCAGGTTCAACCCTCCAGCCAAAGCAGCACTGCCTAAAGCACATTGCACAGGGCTGCATCCCGGTGAGATTTGAGTATCTCCAGAGAAGAAGACTCCACAGCTTCTTTAGGCAACCTGTTCCAGGGCTTTGTGACTCACACTGTCAAGAAGTTTTTCCTTATTTCTAAATGAAACTTCTTGTGTTCCAGCTTGTGCCCACCGCTCCTTGTTCTGTCACTGGGCACAACTGGAAACAGTCTGGCACCATCCTCCCTACAGACACCCTTCAGATATTTATAGGCATAGCTCAGGCCTCCTCTCATTCTTCTCTTCTCAAGGCTAAACAGTATCATATCTCTTAAGGTCTCCTTAGATGTAAGAGAGATGCTCCAGGCCCCCAGTCATCTTTATTACTCTCCACTGGATTCTCTCCAGTAGCTCCCTTTGCCTGTGGAACTGGGAAGCCCAGAGCTGTACACAGTACTCCAGATGTAGCCTCACCAGGGCAGAGTAGAAGAGGCAGATAACCTCTCTAGACTTACCGGCCACCGATTTCTTAATGCACCCCAGAATACTATTGGCCATCTTGGCAATAAGGACACACTGTCAGCTCGTGACCAGCTGACTGTCTACCAGGATTCCAAGATGTTCCTTTTCAAGACTCCTCTCCAACAGGTCTACTCCTAACCTATACTGATGCCTGCGGTTGTTCCTTCCCAGGTGCAGGACCCTACACTTGCTCCTATTGAACCTCATTAGGTTCCTCTTTGCCCAACTCTCCAGCCTGTCCAGGTCACACTGGATGGCAGCACAACCCTCTGGTGCGTCAGCCCCTCGTTCCAGCCTTGTATCATCAGCAAACACACTGAGGGTACAGTTTGTCCTCTCATTCAGGTTGTTGATGAATACGTTAACAAGACCAGATGTAGTACTGACCCCTGGGAAACACCACTGGTCACAGGTCTCCAGCTAGACCCTACACCACTGATAACAACTCTCTGAGCTGTGTCACACAACCACCTCTCAACCCACCTCACCACCCTCCCACAGTGACTGATTTTCCTAACGAGGGTGTTACAGGAGACAGTGGCAAAGGACTTGCTGAAGTCAAGCAGACAACGTCCACAGATTTCCCCTCATCTACCAAGCCAGATAATACATCATACAAAGCTCTCAGATTGGTCAAGTATGACTTCCCCTTGAAGAAACCACGCTTGACTACCCCCAATGACTTTCTTCTCTTGAGACAGTTGAAGACAACATTCAGAAGAATTTGTTCCAATATCTTTCCGTGGATAAAAGTGAGACAAACTCACCTGTATTTTTCTGCATCATCCTTCTTACCCTTCTTGAAGACTGGAGTGACATTGGCCTTCCTCCAGTCCTCAGGCACCTCCCTTTCCTGTTCTCCAAGACCTTTCAAATGTGATGGAAAATGACCTGGCAATAACATCTGCCAGCTCTCTCAGTACCCACTGGTGCATCTCATGAGGGTCCATGGACTTATGGATGTCCAGCTTAGCTAAGAGCTCTCTAACCTGGTCTTCTCCAGATATTGTCTCTTTCCTCCAGACCTTGGGCATCATGAAGCCTTGCCTTCGCAGTACAGACTAAAGCAAAGGCAGCATTCAGTAACTCCACCTTCTCACGCATCTGCAGGCCCACATGTTCCCTAGTCTCCTTTTATATTGATCTACTGGGAAAAACTTGTCCTTTCTGTCTTTGGTAGCCCCTCCCAGATTTAATTCCAGGTTGGTCTTAGCCCTTCCCATTGCATCCCTGCATTAACATCAGCTTTAAAGAAGAAAGTACTCTTTTACCACAAAAATAAAACAAGCAGACAAGTGAAAAAGCAATTTGTTTAAGAAGTTAATGAAAATGAAGGACTAATGATTATTAAAACTCCTGTTTTAGATACCATAAAAAAGTGATGACAGATCTCTGAGGTGCATTTGGAGAGACTTTTCAGTCTTGGAGTTTCTCAGTACTTCTCAGTCTGTGGAATAGAAGGTGTTGGCTGGCTTTGTGGATTGCCGGCTCTTTGGAATGATTTAAAAGTCAATGTCTTGTTTGTTTTGTTTACATCTTTCACCATCATGGAGTCATTAAGTAGAAATCAGGTTGTAAAATAAATGAGGAGAAAACTGGCCTCTGCCAGCTCTTTCAGTGATTCACTGAGTAAAGGTTGTTAAAAAAGAGAATTTCATGCCAGATTGCTCAGGTTAACTAGTTTCTCTGAAGAGTCCCAGTATATCCTGAGTGACTACATTTAGAAGGATGGGTTAGGGTTAGGGTTATCCCTTTGTTTTGTGACACTAATCATCAGGACACAAAAACATACAAAGACTAACAAGAAGTGGCAATGATTCCACAAAAGAACTGATCAGTTCTGCAAGCCCATACAACAAGTGGTATAGCAGAACAAACCTGCTGTGACCCGAACTCTATTAATTAGGTTAGATAACTGGGGTTAGAAGAAAGAATAGAGCAGTGC
This sequence comes from Rhinopomastus cyanomelas, assembly GCA_013400115.1. Classification (NCBI taxonomy): domain Eukaryota; kingdom Metazoa; phylum Chordata; class Aves; order Bucerotiformes; family Rhinopomastidae; genus Rhinopomastus; species Rhinopomastus cyanomelas. Next base: position 238,665 of record VXBP01008605.1, read on the forward strand.
TGAGATGATGGATCTACTTTCATGAGAGGTTTCCAAAGATGAGGATACCTTTGCTGGTATGCTGGTATTCAAAGATGAGGATACCCTGTAGTAGTAGGAAAGCTACCACAACAGGGTGGAAGCACCGTCATGCCTAAGAGTCTCCAGGAACTCTCTTACAATCTACAGTGGACAGTTTTGATTGACTTGGACATCTACATCTTTGAGAAACTGTCTTTTTCTTTGTAACAGGTATGAATGGAAATATGTGGGGTCAACTGAAGATTTCTCTAGGCAAGTAACCTGAGTCTAAGCATTTGAGAAGAATCTACTTGGTTCTTCCAGCACTTCAGAACATCAGGTGCAATTACAGAGCTTAGATGTGATGCAGCCTGTGCGCCTTCACTCATTAATAACCGATGAACTTCATAAATGTCTAAATTCTGCGCTGCAAAACCTCAACAGTTACCTTCTGCTACACTAATAACTTTGTTGTTGTGCATTGCTATTCGCAAGTTTCTTGGACGATGCATTAGCTGTTGAAAGGGTGAAATATAGAGTTGGATGGTCAGACTAAATACTTTTGGTTGTTCTAGTAATAGTGATGGCTTATGGTTCACGCTAACGGCAAAACCATCAGGCTTTCCACACCTGGCTCTTTACTCCCTGACAAGGCACGACAAATGAGGAAATAAGATGTTCTGAACGCTAACAGACAGCAAGTCCCAGATCAAAGCAGAGTATTGTCAATCCAACTGGAACAGCTGTTTTAAAGATTAATACGGGCTTAGTGCAAGAGCTTGTTAGGCTGAGTCACAGCTGACTACCTGTCTACAGAGGTGGTTGAAAATTAGGGGCTTTGAGGTTTTGATTTTCTGTTGGCACGTGGGGTTTGTTTCTTTACAAGAAGATAGCAGCACAAAGGGAAACTTTCTCCTTCATCAGACACATGATCTACAGCCAAGCTACTGAGATGTGCAAACTTGAAGGATCAGGGCAGGACAAATGCCAAAAGCTCTACCTAATTTCTGCACAAGGAAAAATATTAGCCAACTCCTGGTTTAGCATAAACCTTGAAACAAGACCACATTACTCATACTAATAGGCAAGATATGGGTACTTCTGCACCCACCAGTTCTAATGCTGCTACCCAGATGGGGATCTTGTATGAACATGCAGTCACCCATATTTCAGGCTGCAGGACGTGCCTTGTCTCACACTGGTGTCAGACAGCAGCACTGAGCACCACCATGGAAGGAGGCTCCTTCACTGGAGACGTTTAAAACCCGCCTGGATGTGTTCCTCTAAGACTGGATCTAGGGGATCCTGCTATGTCAGGGGGATTGGACTAGACGATCTTTCGAGGTCCCTTCCAATCCCTAATGATTCTGTGTGCTCAGGTGGAATTGCTCCTGTGCTTGATGGTGATGCTCAGGGACGAAGCAAGCAGGTGGAGTGCTATCAAGAAGAGTGGCAGGGAGATAGATGCTTGGTGTCATGCCCTGCTTCCTGTGAAAGCAACCCTGCAGGCAGACAGAGCCTCTGTCACAGAGAACTCCCTGTCATCTCTCTGCCCCACTGAATGTGGTTACGTGGAGGGTTAGAAGCAATGGCAGGTAGTTCATGTTCCACACAACAGGCACCACAGGTACATCCTCCTGGTGATCTCCAATCATGTAAACATTTTAGCAACAGTCATCTCTTCCTACTGAAAAAAATAAACCACTGTAATCCTACCTGAGTGGTCTGTGATGAAGAAGCATCTAATAATAAAGGCATTTACTGCAGGGTGAGACACCTGGAAGTATTTCTGCACTATTTTTTTCTCTATAATTTAAGTGCTGCTGAAGGAGCTTTGTCTCTGATAAGGTGCTTTTTTGTAAAATGTTTTTTTCAGCACCTTAAGGGTAAAAAACAAAAACAAGTTGTGATTCCATTTAGGATTTCCTCCTTAACTTTCAAGTTGCCATGAGTCTTTTGAAAATGGTTCTGTAATTGTTTTTAATTTCCTCCCACGAGCTGTACTGCTATCACATTTCTAGAACCAGTTTCGTTCTTAATAGGTTGAAATACAAAAGCTTGTCTCTTATTTGTCCTGTTTTTTTGAGGGTAAGCACTTACATTTTATTGTCATTGCACAGACGAAGTCCAAGCAGCTACTAGGTTATCCAGAAATCTAACTTTAACTTTGATTTCAGTTCATTTGTGTTTGAAAATTAGGGAAGGTGCTAAACTAATAATGTTTAATGCCCCAATGTCATGGATGGGTCTATGTGGAGGGAGTAGGGATCAGAGGGGACCTCTGTTCTGCTACTGTTTCTAATGTCTTAACCAATCTTGTGCCATGATCCAGTAAATATACCCAGGGGCTTGTCTGTTCTCTCATAACAAAGACTTGGAAGTCATTTTGGTTCAGAAGGTCGGCAAAAATTATCAGAAGTTAAAAATTTTAATCATAGAATCGTTAGGGATTGGACAGGACCTTGAAAGATCATCCTGTCCAATCCGCCTGCCAGAGCAGGATCACCTAGACCAAGTGATCACCTAGACCAATACCTCTTTCTTCCTCAACACTTAAAATAAAGAGAAGGGAATGTGTGCATGAGTATGTGGGGACTTAGTCTCTTGTATTTTTCTTTGGGGGTGCTTATTTATGTTTTCTATTATTTCTGAGGCCATCTAGGCACATGCACTGCACCATCAAGCCTGAAAGCAAACACCACAGAGGTAGAAATAAGAGTAATGACGCGCCTCTCGTACAGCGTAAATGACTATCAAATGGGTCCTATCTGAGAGAAGGTAACAATGTTCTGACTCTGAATCCAAATGTTTTTCCTGAATTTCTAGTCCAGAGAAAAGGGTCCCTCTCTCAAAGACTGCACTTCCATCAGTGGTTTTTACAGCACTGTTTTACATTTCCCTGTAAAGGCATTTGTTGCAAGCTGATGATTCTGTTCAGAGTCCAAGGTGTTTGGCAGGACTTGCTCTCTCAGTGATACAGATACCTTTAGAATTGCCGTCTTCACCGCAGCAATTCTATGCACAGATAATGGTATCAATATTCATAAGAGAAGATGATTGATACTGAACCAGCAGTCTACACAGACACACATTATGATGCAAAACATAATGAGACACTAGGGAAGACAGTGAATGCTTGAAAAAAAGGCTAAAGACGCAGATTTCCATTTGACTGCGGTTCTACAGAAAGTAGAAATAAGAAACAATGGTTATGTCACTGCTAAGCAAAAGCAATTTTTTGGCCCATTGGCTCTGTATATTTTACTTTAGAGCTCACAGCTAAAGAACATAAATATTTCCTCTTTCTCTGGCTGCCTTAATTTAACTTTTTGCCATGGTTTGTACTTCGAAGTAAAATGAGTTGTTAATTATTAGCAATGGAAGAAATAATTACATGTTCACTATTACTCTAGTGAATAAACGGTTATCGCTGAGCTTTCTATAACAACATATTGGTCATTAAGGGAGAGGAACATCTCCCTTATGAGGAGAGGCTGAGGGAGCTGGCACTGTTTAGCTTCGAGAAACAGAGATGGAGAGGTCACTTCATTAATGTTGATAAATATGGAAAATGTGGGTGTCAGGAGGACATTAGATGTTTGGTGGCATCTAATGATAGAACAAGTGGCAATGGGAGTCAGATGGAACAGAAGAGCTTCCATTTCAATATGAGAAGGAACCTCTTCCCAGTGAGAGTGACAGAGCACTGAACAAGCTGCCCAGGGAAGATGTGGAGTCTTCTTCTCTGGAGATGTTTAAAACCCACCTGGACATGTCCCTTTAAGACTTGATGTAGGTCCTGCTGTGGCAGGGGGATTGGACTGGATGATGACTCGAGGTCCCTTCCAATCCCTAATGTTATGTGATTCTGCAACTGTTTGAGACACTAGGCACATTTGTTTGGTTTCCCATACTTTCCCTAGGTCTACATGATTGATTATACGACAAAAATGTCTCCTTGTTTTTTTCAGAAACTGATTCACCCAGCTATTTACCGAATTACACAGATAGCAGACACCTTTCAGAGAAAATTATATGTTCTCTTGCCCTTAAATATAAATTGGACTTTGTCCATTTGTGTGGTACGTATGCACTTTGCACCATGAAGTAATTGCACTTCACCACATTTTAGAGAACACGTCAAGAAAACACTGATGCATTAAAAAAGATTCCAGTGATGGCAGCAGCCAATATTTCTCTCTGACTACCCTGTATTCCTTTTTCCTCTTCCCCAGGTAGCACTGAGGCCAGAATGCTAGGACAGCCTTTTTAGCATCCGAACTGCAGTGACTTAGAAATCTTTTCATCAGATAGTGAGAATAAAAGATGTATAAAATTCATCTTGCCTCCTTTGATCAACAGCAAAGAAAAGGAATGGAGGAAAAAGAAGCCACAGAAGTATCTCTTCAGTTCATCAAATTAACTACAGGCAAACTCACAGCAGGACTGAATGGGTTTCATTTTTGAAAAAAGTCTAAGTCTCTATTCCAGCTGAAATGCCCAGGCTTTTAGTACTGGTGAAACACCACTGAGGTGGAACGTTATCTCGCTGACACCTCACTGCATAGCATCTAGATCTGCTTTATCTCTTCATTCAGCATTTGTTGTGTAAATACTGATTTTGTTTTTCTTTGTAAGGATGAATCTGGACAGTAGAAACGCCAGCTGCTTAGTCCAGATTGCTTCCCTGGGACACTTCTGGGGGATGTTTTGGTTGATGTATAAAATATTGGCAAACACTGCGGTCTAGACTGGAAGACCATGAAACACACAACATGAGTGGAAAAACAGCTTGCAGAAGCCACTATCACCACCAGTTATCTTCCTCAGCCTGGCATCCAAGCAAAAACTGATAAGCCTCAGGCTAGATTTTCCTTGCTGTTTGCCATATGGGCACAATGATATGCAGGCAAGTCTTACAAGGAATGATCTCCTAATAGGATATGTTCACAGGATCTCTCTCTTTCCCCTTTTGCTAGTGCTCCTTTTTTCCTAGACAAGTCCATAACTTCCAGGTATTCATCTGTACTGAACTTGGCCTGCAAGCAGCATAAGGGAAGAGACAAACACTAAGGAACAATCAGCTTCTTCCTAGGAGTTGAGGATCACTACATCTCGATAAAGTTTTCTTTCTCCAGACATCCGATAGGAGGCTGGAATGACTTGCTTAAACCAAAAAGGAATCAATTCAGTGGAAGATTAAACTTTATAACAACTTCAAATAACCAGCAGAAGAGTTTAACCAAATGCCTACAGAAGTACACTAGAGAAAAATATGGCCATAAAAAGCTAGAAGATAATGCTGCTAATGATAGTAATTATAATAACTTCCTACAGCTTAAAACCCACCTGGATGTGTTCCTGTGCGACTGGATCAAAGTGATCCTGCTGTGGCAGGGGGATTGGACTGGATGATCTTTTGAGGTCCCTTCCAAGCCCTAATGTTCTGTGATTCTATGATTCTATGATTCTGTGATTACATTCTTTGCTGCAGATCCAAGCCAACACAGAGACACCACAGTCAATAGTGTAATGCTTTTGATGGATGGAGCTCCTCAGTTTGCTATTAGGCATAAAGTGGGTTAGGACAAATCATGCAGAAGCTATAATATTAATCTGTCACACAAAACACTCCAAGAGGATATATTTCACAATATGTTAATGTGCCACTAATGTATCACAATATCTATTAAATTCCAAATTAAGTCCAGTTAAATCTCCAAAAGGCTGCAACTAATATAAGTGTAAAAATGACAGAACTCAAAATTATTTTTTGGTCATAAATCCAGAAAATTTAATAGTATTGAGCAGCATGAGTAGTGAATCATGACAGAATAGAGACTCAAAGTGTTCCTGACTCTGAGGAAGATGTTTCAAGAGCACATAATTTTTTGCCTTGCCATATTCACATCACTATCCAGTGGTACTAGAGCTTCTCTGTACGGACAGCAGTGATAATTTACCAAAACTTAGAATTTCAATCATTATAAATTATTTTATCTGGGGGATTTATAAAATGATGTAGACATTACAATAATATTCTGTCACCATTAAGGATGTCTGAGTGAGAATAAATCGCTACCCTCATGTGGAGTCAGCAGTTCTATTACCCTGAGGCAAACTGCAGGTAAACATACAGCCGTCACTAATCTATAGGTCTGAAATGCCATTTCAGTACATAACACTTGTTTTTTCTAATTTTAGTGTCTGCACAGCACCTCTTGGTGAAATCTCTAGGTGTCAACAGTAAAATGACTGATTGTAGGCTGGTATTCTCTGGGGCGATTCATGCTTGCACTACATTTTTCATTATTTCCTCGAGCTCCCAGTAAACATTGTGGTTACAAGTCAACTGTGAGTTTTACGGTTTTCCTTCAGCGAAAGTTAACTGGTTTTTACAGTGGCTTCTCAGTGAAAGATATACATTTATCAAATATCGGCACTTTCTTAAATCTCTGCTGCAAAGAGGTGATATAAAATATACACCTATTTGTCAGAAACAGTGGAAGGGTCCTAGTTATTGGAGACTCGCTCCTGAAAGGGACTGAGGGCCCAATATGCAGAGCTGACCCCCATCACAGGGAAGTCTGCAGTTTACTGGGAGCCCGAATCAGGCACTCACTAGGTTGCTCCCTAACCTGGTGAGGTCAACTGACTATAAACCACTGCTGATTGTCCAAACAAGTGGGGAGGAAGCTGTACTCCATAGTCTGAGGGGAATGAATAAAGACCTTAAGGCCTTAGGACATCTTGCGAAGGACTCTGGGGCACAAATTGTATTCTGCTCATTACTTCCATTTTGGGGTGAGGACATGGACCAGAATAGAAGGATTAAGTACATCAACACCTGGCTACAGGACTGGTGTTACAGATCATAGAATCATAGAATCATTAGGGATTGGAAGGGACCTCAAAAGATCATCTAGTCCTATCCCCCTGACACAGCAGGATCACCTAGACCAAGTTGCACAGCAACACATCCAGGCGGGTCATGAACATCTCCAGTGAAGGAGACTCCACAACCACCCTGGGCAACCCGTTCCAGTGCTCCATCACCCCCATTGTGAAGAAGTTCCTTCTCAGGTTGATGTGGTTCCAGCTGACAACCATTGCCCCTCGTCCTATCACTACATGACACTGAGAATATCCCAGCTCCACCCTCCCGACACCCACCTCTCAAATATTTATAGACATTAATGAGGTCACCCCTCCGTCTCCTCTTCTCCAAGCTCAAGAGACCAAGCTAAAGAGACCCAGAGATGTTCAACACCTGCCTGGATGTGTTCCTGTGTGACTTGGTCTATGTGATCCTGCCGTTGCAGGGGGATTGGACTAGATGATCTTTCAAGGTGCCTTCCAATCCATAACGATTCTATGATTCTATGAAAGGGAGCATTATGACTTGGTTTAGGTGATGGGACAGAGTCTAGTTGGAGGCCTGTATCTAGTGGAGTGCCACAGGGATTGGTGCTGGGACCAGTCCTGTTCAATCTATTCATTGATGACTTGGATGAGGGATTGGCATGCACTGTCAGCAAGTTTGCTGACGACACAAAGCTGGGTGGTGTCGCCGACACCCCTGCAGACTGTGCTGCCATTCAGCGAGATCTGGACAGGCTGGAGAGCTGGGCAGAGAAAAATTTAATGAACTATAACAAGAGTAAGTGCAGAGTCTTACATCTGGGCAAGAACAACCCCAGGTACCCGTATAGGCTGGGGACTGACCTGTTGGAGAGTAGTTTAGGAAACAGGGAACTGGGAGTCCTGGTGGACAGAAGGATGACTATGAGCCAGCTGTGTGCTCTTGTCGCCAACAGCATCCTGGGGTGGATGAGAAGAGGGGTGGTTGGCAGATTAAGAGAGGTTTTTCTCCCCCTCTACTCTGCCCTTGTGAGACCACATCTGGAGTACTGTGTCCAGTTCTGGGCTTCTCAGTTCAAGAGGGATGTGGAACTGCTGGAGACGGTCCAGCATTGGGCAACGAGGATGATGAAGGAGGTGGAGCACCTCCCTTATGAGAAGAGGCTGAGGGAGCTGTGTCTCTTTAGCTTGGGAAAGAGAAGAGGTTACCTCATTAATGTCAATAAATATGCGAGGAGGATGGAGCCAGGCTCTTCTCAATGTCATGTAGTGATAGGACAAGGGGCAATAGTTGTAAGCTGGAAAACAGGAGGTTTAATATAAATACCAGAAGGAACTTGTTCCCAGTGAGGGTGATGGAGCACTGGAACAGGTTGCCCAGGGAGATTGTGGAGTCTCCTTCACTGGAGATGTTTAAAACCCACCTGGATGTGTCGCTGTGTGACTTGGTCTAGGAGATCCTGCTGTGGCAGGGGGACTGGACTAAATGATCTTTTGAGGTTCCTTTCAATCCCTACTGTTCTGTGATTCTATGATTTTAAAAGACAATAATCATAGTCTCATATAGATGGAGCGTGAGTGTATATAGAAAACATTACACGTCACCTGCAATTACTTTAGATCACAGATAATTGTAATTAAAAAGCAAGACTGAAACACGAGTTTCTCATCCAATTGTTTTTCCACATGTTTTAATGTAATAATTCTATCAAATTAGAGGAATTCAGATCACCACACTTGCAAATGAAGGCTCACTATTGCAGTAACAGAGTATGAAAAGAGCATTTTTGTTGCATAAGGATTGCAGTGAGCAATTCTCAAAGTAAAATACACTTAAGAGTTTAAATCCTATAGTACAATATAGTAGTTGTACAGCCTTCACAGTATCCTACTTCATAAAACACTGAAGGATTAATTGAGTAACTGTAAATGGGTCTGCTCTGTAGTCTGCTGGAATAATAAGCATCATGGTAGATACAATAGATACTGAAATAAAGACATTTTGGGGGAAAAAAAGGAAGGAAAACAAAGGTAGTTGTATTTAAAAGCCTGAAGTATCAAAATATTCAAATAGCTATATTTTCAGTAGACTCCAAATGCTCTTTTCCATCTTGTGGAAAAGTTGTCCTTTTCAAAAGTAGATCCAATAATTTTCTAGGACACTGCAAGCAACTTAACAAACACAATGGGAATAGAAAATAATTCGAGAATATGAAAATATATGCAATAAGACCGCTTGCTTGAATCACACACAGTTGCATTAATAACATGTATAATTTTAAAGAAAAGAGGGAAAAAATTCGAAAGACTCACTTTTGTTTGCATACCCATTCAGAGTTTTATCTAACTCATCAATGTTCCTTCTAATAGCGGCACTATCTCTGCCAGATAAGTGGTGGCTATGAATACATCGCTTATGAAGGGCTCGTTTGCCACAGTGGAATGAATTTCATTATTTTAATTTGTATTAAGAATAATAATTTCCATTTACGCCTTCTATTCTTAAATGTCTTTGTGCTCATTTTCTATTACAACTGCAATTTGATGCATTTGTTGCAGAGTAGATTTCTTTCACAGCGAAAGAATAGTTACGCAGTTACTTTGGCTGATGGGCAGAGTTCTCTGGCTACTTCTTCAACCTCAGAAAATCATTAATTTACTGAATAGGGACTTCCAAACTGTTACAAACTGTGATAATTAAAAAATTAGCTAATCCCTCCTGCACTAGTTTTTTAACTATTTGTTTTAATGACAGGTATGTGGTTTACAAAGGGCTATTCAAGCTCTTTTTACCCCCCTTAGTATTTCTATGTCTTGGAACACGCTGATGTAGAGACAAGCATATACTTGTTGCTCCATCCTTCACAGGTAACCCACTTTTTATCACTTCACGACTCCTAGAGATGTACAGTTTTCCAGTTTGAGGAAAGAAGATGTTTAGGTTCAGAGTGAAAAACAGGGACTCTGTACATAATGAATACAGAAACAGGGATCCTAAAAACTGCCCAACATCCAGGAGGAAGTGTTTTCAAGCTTTGTCTGGCACCTTATAGTAGAGGAACATTTAAACACAGGCATGTGTACACACACAGATATGCAGATATGCTGTTCAGCAGAAATCTAGATCTCTCAAGGTTTATTTAGAAGCATGTAAATTAAAAATAAAATAAATACTTGACATTTTTGTTCTGTTTGCCTCTTTCAACATAACAGATGCCCTTTGGGGATTTCAGTTCTGCTTAAACAGTAAGTTCCTTTATAAGGCTATAAAAAATGTTTACCCCTGCAAATAATTCTGCTTACTTGTTCATTTTTCAACAGAGAGACTCAAGGATTCAATAACAATTGTGTCTTTAATTCATAGTTAACACACATAAAGCTGATTATTCCTTTTTGCGATGGAATTTGCCAGAAAGGGACCAGCGACTTCAGAAGTTCCTGTAGCTAATAATTATTTTTCTTTCCACTAAGTGGATCTAGTCTTGTGCATAAATGTACACACACAATTCTACACCAATTATAATACAGGAGGAAATTAGTCTAGTAAGAGAGGGCAACGGATTGTTCTCGGTTCCTTCACCTCTTCCCACTCTCCACCGCAATGGTACATTTATGTAGCACTTCATGATTTCAAAGGACTTTACATCTTTAATCCTTCCTACAACACAGCTTTTATGAATGTCTGGAAGTTCAACAGTTGTGTTTTGAATTCAAAGTGCAGATGTTGAACTTCAGTTTCATAGACAAACTAGATTAGAAAATCCTTCCACCCTTCTGATACACTATCTGGCAGTCTCTTATAATGACCAAACTTAATTGCCTGCACCATACCCCTATGAGATACATTCAGCTCCCTGCATTCTCTCTAATCAATCCAAAAGCAGATCGCTTTAAGCACCCTACTGATTCTTAGTTGTAAGACACTTTTTGAAAAAAGGAATGACCCCTGAAATTCAAATACCTGTGTTCTTGGTCATCAGGAAATAATTCTTCACAGAAAGACTGGTCAGGCCCTGGAATGGGCTGCCCAGGGTAGAGGTTGAGTCCCCATCCCTGGATGAGTTTAAAAGATGCTTAGGGGTGAACTTGTAGAGTAGGGTTGATGGTTGGACTTAAAGATCCCAAGGGTCTTTTCCAACCTGAATGATTCTATGATTCTAACAGGTGTTAGCCTTGTAGTAGCATTTACAGAAGAAAGCTTATTGAGTTCCAGAATCCAGAGTCCAGATATTTAATTTTGACGTAAACGTCAGAGTATCTCCATCTACCAAAAAAATCATCTTGAAAATAAAACTAAGCAAATAAATTAAGCAAATAATTAATTTTGCATTTATGGACTCATTTTAATGACCAAATTTCATTTCATTGTAAACTGATACTCATATAAGCCCTTTCCAAAAAAACAAAACAGCCTGGCCCACACGGATCTCACTACAGCCGCAGACACAGGCTGACCCCCCGTGTGCCTTTGACAGCTCTATAATACACAGTAGAATGGTGTATATTTGACTTCCTTCCAGGCCTTCTACTGTGTTTCCTCAGGGCACAGGATACATCCTCAGTGTCAGGATAAGTTTTTTTGCTATGCAGCAGATAAATGGCTGGAATCCAGAACCAGGGTATCAAAAAAAGGAAACAATGGCAACCGGTTCTCAAAGGATCCATAAGGAACAAAATAAGACTTGCATTAAATTACAAAGTAGAGGGGCTGATTAATCCTCAGACTGTCTCTATTCAAATAGACTTTAAAAAATTACTGGTATCACAGTAATTTCTATTGACTTGTCTCTAGCACTTATTAAAATACGTAATATTACAATTTAGTTCCCTATTAGCATTTCCATATCAGACCTTTGTCTGAAGGTCTGACTCATAAGTAATCTGCAGATAATAACTCTACAAGAGGCAGGAAGACCCTGTTAAATTGGTGCAAATGAGGAGAACCAGCCTACGCTAGACTGGTCTTTTTAAAACAAATCAATTATTTTTCTTTTCAGCTCTCTGAAGCTTTAGATAAAGCAGAAATCAGACGACTAAATCTGGCTTCCATTACAGCATAATAGACATGAAAGATCTCCATGTGTTGAAGGAAAAGAAAAAATACCAAATCAAAACTTCTCAGAAACAGAAGCAGAAATTATTGAAACTCACTCAAGGATATTTAGACAAAAAAACACAAGCCTGAAAAACGAAGCCTTCAATTATTTTCAGTGAATATACTTACGTGAGAGAGGATGCTAGTGATCATGCTTTGGAAGGGGGATTGGACTAGATGATCTTTCAAAGTCCCTTCCAATCCCTAATGTTCTGTGATTCTGTGACTGATTCCAGCACATAGAATCAAATGCAAAGACCATATGAAATAAAATTCCATTTCCATAATGACAATACAGTCATGAAAAACTAACCCTAAAGAGATCATGATTATTGTGAATTTACACTGCTTTTGACTTTACTGGAAGAAATGTGCACCATGTACTCTTCACCATTTATTTTACAACACAAGTATATTTTCGGGATGATTAAAAGAGTCTCTCCGTGTATTTTTTTTTAATGAACTAGAAAGAACATGGTAAATCTATCAATTAACCATTAAACAAAGAAACTTCCTGCTTTCTACAGGCAAGTAGCTAATGAATGCCAAATTAACTGTAAAAAATAATCCTCACAGGAATGATTCAGATGAACATTGGTCTTGTGATGAAGCTAAACAGGCTAAGGAAAAATCTCAAGAAGGTTCTCAGGAAGTTAATGAAAATCAGAATCACAGGGAATCAGGGAATGGAAGGGATCCCGAAAGATTATCTAGTCCAATCCCCAATGCTCAGTGGCATCCAATGATAGGACAAGGGCCAATAAGCTGGAAGAAGGAGGTTCCACATAAAGATGAGAAGGAAGTTCTTCCCATTGAGGGTGACAGGGCACTGGAAGGGGCTGCCCAGGGGGGTTGTGGAGTCTCCTTCTCTGGAGGCATTTCAAACCCACCTGGACATGTTCTTGTACAACTTGATTTAGGTGATCCTTCTGTGGCAGGGGGATTGAACTGGATGATCTCCCAATCCCTAATGTTTTGTGATTCTCCAAATTGACAGGATCTCTGTCACATGAGCACCCACACCAGAAAAGTGTTAAAAATAATTGAGAGACATCTTCTATCTGAGATATGTGCACTGAGAAGCACCTGAATCCAGAGTGTTATTTAAGATGCAGCTTTCATTACTGAATTTTGTCTCCAAGCATTTCCTATGACATGCCTTCAGCTGAAGGATGTTTGCTTAACATCAGTCCCCAGTAATACAACACTTCATGGTCGCAGCAGTGAATTATAACACATTTGTAAAAGTCAAACATGAAAAAAAGAAAATTACTCTTCTTTATGATCATCATATAAATTTAAAAGCACAGCCGAATTTTATGGGATTGAAAATGATGTGGCTATTAATTTAATACAATGATTTTGTAGAAGTGCCAAACAGGCCACGCAGTCTGCCTGTCTGCAGACACACCAGTGCTATCCACCAGCAGGTTACCCCAGTGTGTTATTTTTCACAGAATCATAGAACGTTAGGGATTGGAAGGGACCTCGGAAGATGATCTAGTCCATCTACTTGAATATTTCCAATTAGAAGGCACAAATACACACTGCACCGAACAGCAGAAATGAATGTGATGCTTTATAATAGAACATCTCCTAGAACCATAACATTACAGGAAATGTTTGATTACTTTAAAAAAGTTCTCAGACAGCATAGCAGGGGTGTGCTGTGCAACACAGTAAAATAAATTGAAAGGAATATAACTCTGCATAGAGAAATAAATAAGAAGACGACTCTTCTTCTGTGGTCAAAAAGAGAATTTCAGAAGTCAAATAAATATGAGAGGGAACTTCTTCACAGTGAAGGTGACAGAGCACTGGAAGGGGCTGCCCAGGGGGTTGTGGAGTCTCCTTCTCTGTAGACATTTAAAACCCACTTGTTCCTGTGCAGTTGGATCTAGGTGATCCTGCTGTGGCAGGGTGTGGTGGGTTGAAGACCACAATTTAAGATAAAGGAAAAGAAAGCAAAGCAGTGAGGTCTCGATGACATCTTGGATAAATTTGCCAGACAATGGATAGCTTAGGGAAACTGGGAAAAAAGGTTTATTAACTCTATAACTGTATACAGAAAGGAAGAAAAGGTTAAGCAAGTCAGTGCACAAACTAGAAACTGTGTCACAAATGCTATCACTTATTCTGAGAAAAATACATTGGGAGGACACTATTGTTTGGGCCTTGGGTCTTCCTTCACATTAGAGATCTGGGGGAAAACAGCATGTCAGTCAAGCAGAGGCGAGTACAACCACCCGCTCTATTCTTCATGCATCACCCCCATCTGCAGTACAGCGAGACCCAAACTGTTTGCAGACTGGGGAATTCTTCAATTCTTCAGCGTAGCTTCTGCAGCTCAACGTTTTTGGGATGGCCTGAGTGCTCAGCGCCCACACGTGCAACCCTTGGTGCAGTGGACATGCATTTCCAACAAAGAACCCAGTCTCTGTCTTTCAGATCCAAGGTTTAAGGATTCTCAAGTCCTTCTGCTTCAGCTAAGCACGAAGGAGTTCTCCCCCAAAACTTTAGCGCCCCCAGTCTTTCTCAGTGGCAGAAATGACAAACAGCCTCTCTTCCAGATGATCAGTCTCTCCAAAATGGTGACGGCGTAGCCGCATAGCACCAGCCATGCGCGGGATCCAAGACGGAGACCGACTGCATGGCTGCCTCAGTAGGGCTGCACCCCCCCCACATTCTACACGTGGTCAAGGGGGTCTTCCAGAGATCCTCTCCTCACCTCTCCCTCTCCTGTTTCAGCTCCAGGAGGAAAAGGAGTACCCCAGCTCACCGTGATGCTGAAGGGCTGCTCCATGGGGGGGGGGGGGGGGGGGCGCGGGGGGCGAAGCCGG
>VXBP01008605.1:253469-293515 GCA_013400115.1 Rhinopomastus cyanomelas
GTCCTGATGGCAAATCTGCACCAGTCTTGCTCTTCGGTCTGTGGCCAGGATTGCGTGGCGTCAGGTATGGACCAGCGGTGGGCCCAGACTGGTAGCAGGTCTGGGGCCACTTTGGAAGCCACGGCAGGTCACGGCCGGTGCCGCAGCCACAGTCCTCTCGGAGCTGTGGTCCTCTTGGAGCCGCAGTCCTCTCAAAGGCACGGCAGGTCATGGTTGAGCCGCATTTACCACCCCTCACCTCCCGTTCTCAGGGCAGTGGGGGGGTGCTCGGTTCAGGGCCACAGCCCCCAAGAGAGCGAACAAAGAGCGCACTCCACTTTTTATAGGCTGACCTAGCCAGGCCCTTGAGGGGCAGGTCCTGGGACAGGTAACTGGGGCAGGTCCCCCTGGACAGTGGCACCTCCCCCAGGACAGGTAACTAGGGGAAGGGTTCCTCTTGAGAGTAACATAACTTTTTGTTCTTCATGAAAGCACAACTTCTGCACATCTGAAAATTCTGGTAATTTTCAAACTGCAACACAGGGGGATTCAACTGGATGATCATTTGAGGTCCCTTCCAATTGCTAATATTTTGTGATTCTGTGAACAGTGATAACTGACACCTGGTATGTAAAGCAACATTTTGGTTTTCAAGTGTTTAGCTGGACACAGACCATAGCTCCACTAGTTTAAACCTGGACATGCTGTTCCACAAACACTAACTTGTCCCTCCCTCAAGGTTAGAAACTGCCTTGCTTAGAAGAAATTAAGTAAATACGAAAAGTGTGGAAATTGAACAGTCATCCATAAAGCAGTTGAACTGCAGGCAAAACAACTTGAAATCTAACATCACCACTTTCTTATTGGTCCTTTCTTGTTACACATTTTAAAATGTTGAAAAAACCCCAGAGCTTCTATTGGAGAGAGATAAAAATTGAAAGGCTCAAATGTTACTGAAGAAGGCACTTTCTTAAGACTGATGGAATGCAATTTCTCACTTTATTCTTTGCTTGGTTTGTCAAAAGATTGGCTCAGGGAGCATTTTTTGGACAAAGACCTGACACAATACAGACAAGAAGAGATGGTAGAAGAGAAATTGGGAATTTTGCACTAGTAAAACAAGGCTAGCTCAAATCACTGCTTTCCTTACCTAGGGGCTATTACTTAGACATGTGTCTGAATTTTGATGCTTCTAGGGCATCTCATGAAAAAATGTCATTCAACTATTGCACTTCCCTTGCTTTCTTTTCTTAATAAAGGCAATATCATGTTAAAATCAATTATTGGGAGGAAGCCTATACAAGTTGAGGCTATTTTCAAATATGTGGATGACCCCAAACAGCTAGAATTGAAAAATTTTATGGGATTTTGTTTCTTCTTCTGCAGTAAAAGTAAAATTCCAATTAAAAGTCTTGCTGGTAAAGAGCCTGAACAACCTGAACAAGCACCAGCATTTTAAGTAAAACTGCTTCCAGGTCAGTTAGTTACTGGAAAGTGCTCCAGGTCTTTCCTCCTGCTCCATATTAGAGAAAACCAGAGCTGCCATTCTAAACATTCCAGAATTTCCACTGGGAGATGAGGCTTAAGGAGAGTTAAGAACCTCAGCATGTACACAAACCTCCTAAAATGTTTGCCTAAAATCCTTTAAAAAATTATTTAAAGAACAACCCTGAAATCTCGCAGCTGAATTGTACACAGACCAGAACAACCTTCTGTAGCTGGTATGCCTTAACCTAGAGGTTTTTACTGGATGGCTTTAAGAGCTCTGCAATTTAAATTGGAACGATCAATTGGAAATGTTTTAACTGAAATTAAATTTTATTCAAAAGAGAAAAAAATCCTGCTCCATTTTGGCAAGGATGAAAGAGAGTCATTTGTGGAAGTGGGCTACTCCAAATGAATTTACAGATTGCTTTGAAACAATTGTCTGCTCTGCTGCTCTGCATCTATACACTCCACAGCTCCCTGAAATGAGTTAAGTGCTCAGAGCAAGGCAAAAAATCTATTATAGCACTCAGAGCATCATAGAACAGTTTTGGCTGTAAAAGACCTTCAAGATCACCGAGACTAACCTTTTCCTAGCCCTAGCAGCACCGCTAAACCATGGCCCCCAGTGCAACATCTCACTTCTCTTCAACACCTTCAGGAATGGGGACCCAACCCCCTTCCTGCACAGCTGTTCCAGTGCCTGACAACCTTTTCAGGACAGAAATTCTTCCTGAAATCCAAACTGAACCTCCCCTCGTGCAGCTTAAGGCCATTTCCCCTCATCCTATCGCTAGCCACTAGGGAGAACATACCAACCCCAGCCTCTCTACACCCTCCTTTCAAAATTACATTTAAATTTTAGAATCTAAATTTATAAATTAAAAATTGAGCCAAAAAACCAACCCCTGCCTCTCTACAACCTCCTTTCAGGTAGTTGTAGCGAGCAGTAAGATCTCCCCTCAATCTCCTCTTCTCCAGGCTAAACAGCCCCAGATCCCTCAGTCGTTCCTCCTACAACACACGTTTACAATCCTTTACTGGCTTGGTAGCCACCTCTGTCCCCACTCCAGCCCTTCTATGTCCCTCTTATAGTGAGGGGCTCAAAACAGGACACAGTGCTTGCAATTTACCGTTATAGTAGTCTGATAACTCCCCTTCTAAATGCAAACAAATACAAAGTTTTGTAAAACAGATAAAAACATAAAGTAACGAGAGACAACGGGCATTTTGCTTTTTAAACAGACACTGTAACAGCATAAACAAGGAGAGCATCTGAAGTTTTCAGTACTGCAATCTAAAGGACAATCTCCTCTTTTAATGCTAAGTGCTTCCTATATATCTGTCTGTCCAGTACTGGTAACACTGGTTCCCTCCACCTGTTAGAAACATGTCAGTCAGCATTTTGACCCGTGACAGATTTCATCGAGTGCAGCAAATGCCCCTGTATTCTAACGGGTGAAATGTATTACCGCGTTCTTATTTCCAAGTCTTTTAATCTATCACAACAGATAGATTATTAAACACTTCAATGAAAAGGACAAATCCTTCACAGATTAGGGATTGGAAGGGACCTTGAAAGATCATCTAGTCCAATCTGCCTGCCACAGCAGGACTGATCCCATTTTGTCTCTTGCAGTTACCTAGCACCATGTGTACGTACAATGCACCTCTGTGCACTCTGATCTGTGGGTGAAAAAGAGACTGTTGGATGGGTTTGGACAGATCATTGTGACTTCTCATTTAACTTGACGCACACAGCTAAAATCTCAACTTACATATGTATGCATTGCTTAACTTTAGCCAGTGAAGCTCCCTCTATTTGCTTAGGCTCAGACTGGATGGCTATTTCTTGTTCTTGAGGCTTTTTTTTGGTCTTCATACTCTCCACAGTCATTATTCTACCTCAAATTGACAGCATAACGTTCAGACAAATAAATCTTTTGCAACAGTTATGTCTTATCAGAGGTCACTTGTTCTTCTACATCTTCTAGGGCTCTTGCCAACAGATGCCAGTCAGTGAAACAACTGCTAACCACTCCCCAGGGAAAATAGGGACTGTGGAAATCAGCAAGTCATTCCAAACAGCTACGAGACCTCAATGACTGATCTATGCAACAATATCTATTACTGTCCCTTTGACTTCAGATTTTGTTTGGGCTCCTATCCTGTCATTGGTCATTTCTTAGTATGCATTGCACGCTATAAAATATTGACCCTTTGCTACCGCACAGACACTCTTCTCACATGCTGTGGTATTATTCATTATCTCCCAGGACTCTGTAAGTTATTAGTACAGATCCTAGCAGCAACAAAAGGTCATATAACTATTTTTTAAATCCCAGTTGTCCTGTTCGTTACTGCTTTCATAATGTCTCCAAAATAAGTAATGTGACCAAGTGGCTTTATGTTTGTGATGCAATAGTTTCTGATTGTCCACATCCTTTAGTGGCACAGATTTGAGGGTGATGGAGCACTGGAACAGGCTGCCCAGGGAGGTTGTGGAGTCTCCTTCTCTGGAGATGTTTAAAACCCACCTGGACGTGTTGTTCCTGTGCAATTTGGTCTAGGTGACCCTGCTCTGGGTCTGGACTAGATGATCTTTCAAGGTCCCTTCCAATTCTTAATGTTCTGTGATTCTGTGATTCTTAATTTACAACACAGCCCCCAAATCCCCTACAGTAGACAATCTACAACACTGCTGCTCATCAGACATACTAAACTTAGCCTAAAAAGTAGGCACCTTCTCCATGGCCAAGCACTTGTTTAAGCTCACTATCAAATAAGGCTCCCTTCTTAATTAGGTCACAAAGGAAAAACACTCCCACTCCCCCAGTGCAGTAAGAAAGGTACACACGTCTTTGCTCAGGACTGACTGCCACTGTACTTGCTCTTCTTGTCACCAGAGAAACAGAAAAAGGTTTTCATAGTGGTAAATACAGTCTTAGTTGTTCCAGCTCAAAAAACCCCTTGCTCATAAAAGTTGATCTCGTACATAAGACAGACCCAGGGAGACTCTAAATATTATTTCAGCTTCTATGCAGCCACCCAAGGAGCCACAAGACTCATCAATTAATCATGAAAACCTACCATCCTGTAGCAGAGTGAAAACAACAGCCAGGGGCCATTAATATCAACTGACACAAACTCCTATGGCTTACAAGAAGCACAGAATGTAATTGATGCAAATCTTTACCTCTAAGCACAGTGTACTTGGAGTACTGTATATGGGAGTGTTCTGACTGCAAATTGCATGGGATAAAGGATAATGCATATACGTCTACTCATTTATTTTTTGGACCATCTGGTTGCCGTTCAGGCCATATCAAATCCAATGTGTCACTCATCAACGAACGACCTTCTGGCACGGATCCGAAAAGAAAACACTTAGGCAATCAAAACGCAGGCAGAATGAGAAGGAGATGTGCACCAGTGAAGAAAAGGCACTGAGAAGAACCAGGTGTTTCACTTAGGGTACCCACCTGCACCCAGAAGGTTATAAAAAAAGATTATAAAAAGGTTATTTAAAAGGTTATAAAAAACCATAATAAAACAAGCAAATAACCTACAAATACTGGGTACCACACCTCTGCTGTCCCTCAACAAACAATCGTGTGCAACTTCTCAAAGGAGTTTTGCCTTGTAAGCTGGATTTTTATATCACAGAATTACAGAACATTAGGGATTGGAAAGGACCTCAGAAAATCATCTAGTCCAATCCCTCTGCCACAGCAGGCTCATTGTTTTCTGCAAAACAGTGATAACTCCATTATTAGGTACCATTCAAAACATGAATCTCAAGCGTTCTTAGACTCTCTTGGCTTCTGTGAATACATTCCTTGTTTATAGCACAGGTGAGGAATTTGAACCCACAGATTTCCATTTTTTAAAATAAACTGCTGAGTTCCCATTATGCCATTTTTTACGAGGTGTCAAATCTTGGCTTTGCTGAAGTTCAGTCCTCCGTTGCACAGATCACACGTTCCTTTTCCAGTTAAAAGAGACATTTTTGAAAACCTGTCATGTTTGTGTGTCCATAGCCTTTATTCATATGATGTTATTGTCTAAAATGCACTGATTCTTGCAAGAGGAATAATTTCTAAAAGTTCATAGAGGCTACAATTTAGAAAAATGTCTGCTTATAGTTCTTCGAGAATGTGGAATATGTCAAACAAAAGAACTACTTCAGAGTTTTAATATGTATTTGCAGTCTGTTCCTCCGAACATCGCTAATAAATCCTGACGTACTTTTGCCTAGCTGAATTCATGTTTCATTCCTAAAAAACTGTTGCGGTGTCAAAGCTCTTGACTTCCTTTTTTCATAATGCTGCACTTCAATACACCCAGAATCATCCATATTTGTTCAAAATTGCAAGGATACTGAAATATAGAACTAAGAGAAATAATTTCCTGCTGCACGACAAATACATCTGTAGACTTTAATCTCATCCTAATGAAGTGAAGGAATCCACAAGTATAAGAAAAACCCATTAGCGGATAGAGTCTCCTTATAGGTAATTCATTCTGTTATAGAATAAATTTGACCTAGAAATGAAAATTTCCATTTGCAATAGCAGACCCAAACACAGAACACTAATTAATTAACTCGTAATGTATAATCATTGTAGAAAAACAGACAACTATAGGCAGTAACATCTACTCTCACTCGCTTTTTTAATGCAAGGCAACAGCAGACCACACATCGCATTAGGCAACAGGAGCACCTAAAGTGCCCCCGCATTAACACTTTATAATTGTACTGATCACATCATAATTATCACAGAATCATTAGGGATTGGAAGGGACCTGGAAAGATCATCTAGTCCAATCCCCCCTGCCACAGCAGGATCACCTAGACCAAGTCGCACAGGAACATGTCCAGGTGGGTTTTAAACATCTCCAGAGAAGGAGACTCCTTCTTATTAATTTCTTTTACGAACTTTCCTCATTCTCCCTTGTAACAAACTGGTTTGGACTTTATGATCTTGGAGGTTCCTTCCAACTGTAATGATTCTACAATTTTATGGATATAGTTGAACTTCCATGATGTTTAACAAATACACCCAATGAAAACCAACCTTTGTTTTTTCCTTTGTCTATTCAGCACCTCTGGTAAAAACCAGCAGGTGACAATGCAGTGCTCGAGTATTTTATTGGACATAAGTGATACAGGAAAACAAAATCTGTGGAGATCAGCATGAGGCTCTCCTAACCTGCCTCCTTTTGATGAGTCTTAAATAATTCATAAGGAATAATTCTATTCACCACAAGTAAGTGATCAAATACCACTGCACCTGGAAAGAATAGACTTTAAGAAACCACCTGGCCTAAAAAACCTACTACAATTTCATTCAAACTGGTGATAAAACAGAATAATTGTTTCATGAAGTGAGATGCTTTGAGATATTTCAAAAAGCCAGGAAGAGGTGCAGAAGTCAGCTTCTCCTTTAGCAGGTGACATCTGATCTGTGCCAAATGATTGTTCATCTATCTATTTACAGTGGCGGGACCTGAAGCCTCTCCAGGAGTTCATGGGAACCGAACTGAACACCTAAAACACCCAAAATACACCCGGGTTTTAAGGCAAAGGATCTTTGGTGCTTGAGGAGGCATTGCGACTTGTCGGTGTTGTGCACTCAACTATAATTGACCAGAAAAGTTTATTTGGGTTTACATCTAATTGTAATCTATTTTTTGCATAGGTGGGTGTCTTGCACCCTTTGTATTTATGAATGCAAACGTTCCTGGAAGTGCTCATCCAGCCAATCTAGTGTAGTAAACACAGTTATTACGTACTCTAAATGTAAAATAAATCCGTTCTATGTTCAAGAGCAATTTGAAACCCTTCCTTGTACCACAGAAGTTTTTTAAAACATTAGCTGTAAAAGCAAATGTGTGCCTTCTATCAGATAGAACAGAATCATGCATACGAAAGAAGTGATAAAAGGTTCCCCACACAGCTGGGAGTCAGCTAATATAAAGAGTGTTTTCCTGCTAATGTAATAAATATTTGATTAATATTCTTCCCTTTATACCCTATACAATTACCTTTAATTGATGACTAGCAACAGTTATAGAGAGAATCAAGGTCTGCTGTTGAGTAACATCACTTTGCATAAGGTGAGCTCTGTGGTAACAGGTTGGACTTGATGATCTATGAGGTCTCTTCCGACCTTGGTAATACTGTGATACCGTGATACTGTGTGTGTCCTCACCAGGCATTTATTCCAATGCAGCGCAACCTCAGCTTTCACTTGCAAAATTTTCTATCCTTCTTGCCAATCAACACAAAAACTCACAAGAAACTATATTTCTCCTATTTCATACAACCTATCTCACATAACTTTAGTCCTGAAAGCAAATTGCCAGTCAGAACTGTGATCCGATTATGGAAATCAACCCAACATCCAAGTCTACCAATCAGTACCAATTCGTGGCATGCAGTGCATCCTCACTGTCTTTCTCAAGGTAGGTTTTCATGTTCTTGACAGATCAGAGAGGTAACTGGAAATAAATTTCTATCAGATGGAAGAACATGTACTTTTGTTAATCACTATTTTTCTAAAACAGCCAAGAAAAAACTTACAAACAAGCCAAGGTACTCCAGCGGAAAAAATCCAACTGACAGTATTGAAAAGACATATTTTCAAGGATGCATCTCTTTTTGAAATCAAATACTTAAGTTAAATACATAAAGAACACAAGACTTGTGTTTTCAGGTTTGGTACCGAGAAATAAGCTTAACAAAAGCGAATTAGAAGGAAGAAGTCACGATGAAGATAACTATTTAACATATTAATGCAACACCTTCTTTACTTTTAATATATTCATAACAGAGGTGACTACACAAAACATCTCTAGAAGGTGGATACTACTATACCACACATATGATTATAACATCTCATAACTGTAAAAGCATGCCAACATCTTTATAGTGTTATTCATTTTGCTTTAATGCTGATATCTCAAGGAAGAAGTAAACTTGCAAGCACTAAGGACATTTTTTTTTTAATATTACTTTAATTTATTATTCATTTGAACAGAATTTGGCTCAGATTTCTGTTAAAATAAATGAGGTTTTATTTGTAGATCACAGGACATCAGGGATTGGAAGGGACCTCAAACGATCATCTAGTCCAATCCTCCTGCCAGAGCAGGATCACCTAGACCAAGCTGCAAATAGACCTTCCCAGCACCCAAGGCAGGAATAAATTCCCAAACCAAACCACAGCAAACACAAATCATGAAGAATCACACATGCCACCACATTCCACTTATTTCTCTGGTTGTTCTTCAAGTCTAAAGTCACCACCCCATATGACCCCAGCCACCAGAATCTGTTCCTTTGCATGGACAGTATGCTAAACAGCTCTTTTGGTGATACAGTTAATTGAAATTATAGACAGGATCAACAGATCTTGCATGAAAACATCAAGAACCTTATGATTAAAACATTTCCATTTCAGCTTTTCCCTTTTATTACAGCATCAGGATGAGAACATGCTCTGCACATCCTAGAATCTCTTGCATGCTCTTTCTTTTGCTGGGCAGAAATGATATTCTTGTCCCAAACAGAAATTAAAATGTCTGTTTAACACTTCCTCTCATTGACTAATCAGAGGAAGAGGACATGAGCAAAAACAATGAAATAAAATGCAAACCAGCCCGACTTTTTACTATTTTAAAGTCCAAGTAACAGGTATCTGACAGCTGTTGTTTTACTTCCTTAAAAAAGGACGTCATTGTGAATCTTACTTTAGGATGATCAACAGTGTTCATCCAATATCTGGACTGAGGAGCCTAAGCTCAAAGTTCACAAGTATTCAGTTCTAATCAAACCTCACCCAGATACATTCAAAGGATGTCTGTGATACCTGTCTGTGCTTTAACATCGCATTACAAACATATCAACACATCACCAACCCCTCTGCTCTGCACACAGCCTGTGTAGTTCAGCTCTCGAGTTAAAATAGTCCCAAAACAAGCCTTGTTTGAGGAATGCCTTATGTTAGAGGGGTTCTCCTTATTTGACTTCCCTCCAAGTACATTTCTCATCACTGAACTATTGCGACTTCATCAGCTTCATAATGGTTTTACAAATATAATTCATTGAAAAGAGAAGATAGGATTTAAGCAGTTGCCCAAAACGTGTAAAGATCTGTGTCAGCCCTAAGCACCAGTTACAACATCTAACAACCAACTCCGGGTAGAAAAGGATTTTTAAATATACAAAAAGAAATCATATCGAGACTTCCGTAACAGCACAACAAAAGCTACCTAAACCACTCCAAAGCCAACAGGAAAATGACGACCAACAAGAAACCTAGCTAACCCATTCCACCAGCATGGGATGAAGCCTCCCAGGAAGGATTTAGTGTCCTTTAGGGCAATAAAGAAACACACTTTGCATAAGTAATGTCCTAATTTTTTTGCACTGTCCAGTGAAAAGTCAAAGAGGGGCAAATCATAACTTCACGGTGACAAACAAAACACGAACCCAGAAACACCCAGATGTCTCAGTATTGGTGCTGCCTCTATTTACATGAGAAGTCAATTCATCTACGGTACCAGAATGAAAGATGTTTGGTAAACGTGTCAACCTCTACTTTTTTCTGTCTGCTCCTCATGGTTATAAATTTAAGGTGCTTGATCTGTTTGCTGCTTCACAGACATCATTAGCCTAAACCAAAACTGCATCATCTTCATGTCCCCGAGGCCCTTCACCAAAACATTTATATTCCAACACATAAATCTAGCAGCTTGCATTGACAATACTGACGGCAACAAGTATTTCCAGTAAGTTAAATAGGTCTAGGAATAACTTTGCTGCAGCAAATTCTTTGACCTCATAATTTTGACCTTGTAACTTTGACCTCAAGTTACATATCTACTAATTTGGGTTTTTTCATGGAGCTCACATGACACAATGTAGTATAAAACATACACAGAAAGTACTAACTTGCTTCTACTGCAGAATTTGAAGTCCTGTAAGCTGGGATCCAAACCACCAACCAACATCTCAGCACATACTTGCAAATATTAAGCCCTTCCTCTCCAATCACATCACAAAGAGAGGTAAAGATTCACTTACCTGATCCCCTTTTGGTCACAACCTTCAGGCTCTGGGTTAGAGCAGCATACAAGAGAATCAAATTGGGAATAGGAACTTTCATCTTCTGTCTTTCTCTGCTGCTTCCTAGAGTACCACAAAGAAGAAAGAAACACTGGTATTATTTTGCTGCTGCAGCAGCCTTGAGGTAACAGTTCATAATGTGACATTGTAGAAAAACTGAATGTAGTGCTTGTGAGCAATTTAATGTCCAAAAACCTGACCCACTGATCCTGGAAAAAAAAAGACAATCAATTAAATCAGCATGAAATAAACACACCCTTTACATTTAACCCTGGTGATCCTGCTCTGGCAGGGAAACTGGAGTAGATGATCTTTCAAGGTCTCTTCCAATCCCTAACGTTCCGTGAATCCGTGAAGCGTGATAGCTCATTAACTGGAAACAACCTTTATTCAGCAACACTTCTTTACAGAAGCAACTCTTTTAAGAGCCACTTGGCTATGATTTTGTTGTTTTCACCTATCTCCACCAGAAAGCTAAGTGAGGGTATGGTAGTTACTGATTGCTGCATCTTAATGGAAAAGTATCATAGAATCATTAGGGATTGGAAGGGACCTCAAAAGATCATCCAGTCCAATCCCCCTGCCACAGCAGCATCACCTAGACCAAGTCACACAGGAACACATCCAGGCAGGTCTTGAACATCTCCAGTGATGGAGACTCCACAACCTCCCTGGGCAGCCTGTTCTAGTGCTCCGTCACCCTCACTGGGAAGAACTTCTTTCTCATATTAATGCAGAACCTCCTGTGTTCCAGCTTACAACCATTACCCCTCATCCTATCACTAGATGACAATTTTACACACTCTTTGGCCACAAGATTGCTGGAAAAACAACAAAATCTTTTCAAATCAGGGATTTTTTCTTTTGTTGTCATTTCTTTATCCAGTAGCAAGAATCGAAGTACCACTCATCTTTAAGCAGTTTTGACAACTACTGATTTTCAGTAGTGGATCGGGTTTTGGCCTGAACCACAGCACTGTAAAACTGTTGAATGTTCCTGGATAAATATATCCCACAGAAATTTTAACTGGGCATTTTATCAATTTTTTATGAAGTTGTTTGTAGAAATTGCCTGACACAAAAATGACACTGAAAGCCTCTGTCATCTCTATCGCCAAATATCTACTTTTGCATTCGAGAAAGAAATAGAAATGCTGCCCTATCTCAACACCAACATTCTTCGGGGAAACCCCAAGGGTGACTTTTTTCTCTTAAATGGTCATACTGACTGTGAGGAAAATGCATACACAGACACACATGCTTCTGAAAACAGCTCAGCAGAGATTAAATTAGCTATAGTAAAGCAATTTGTGATACAGCAGGAAAACAGAAAATTCTCATTTTCTAATTTTGCTTATGTTCATTTTGGGCCTTTTCCAAAATTTGAGTTAAACTTAATTAAAGTAAGAAATTTTCCATTGGCTCATTCCCTTACAATAACTTTAAGGGGTTGATTCTCAGTTAGCTTATAAATGCTAGCTAGCTTCCGTTACCTAATTATCTGAAAATAATCTTTCTTCCTGAGCTGCCTTTCTGACTTTGAAGAATGTTCTTTTGTACATACTCAGACCTGTTTCACTGTTGTCCTGCATCGCATCCCCTGCAAAGTATCTAAAAGATTGCAGGATGCTGTGAAGGACTGTTCTGCTTTAAAAGCTGAGCAGAACCTGTCAGTCTCATTTGTGTGTTTTCTGCAGAAAAGTTTGTGAATTTTGGGTTTAAAAAGTTGAAAAGGGTCTGCCCGCCCCACTCTACCCCTCTTCTCCCATCTCTGTGACTTCCACCTTCTTCTTCACTTTTTCTTTGCTTTTTCACATCTCAGAGATGCGTTGCTGCCGCTGAGAGAGAGCGTTATCACTTCTGAGAATGTTATCGCTCCTCTGGTTGAAGAAAATTTGTGGCAAGTGGGAAGATTCACCTGGACTTGGAGAGACTGAGGGAATTCTGCACTTTGATTTATGAGGGTTGAGACTTAAGTTGGACAACCACCACGACTTGAGAGAGAAGCGGAACTGTCTACAAATGGACGTTCCGCATTTTATCTCAGTTCGGCACGTATGAGCATTACGATGAAACTCTGGTTGTCTGGGTCTATCTCCTGTGTGGCGTTTTTCTCTGATACGTGGTGGGAGGAGTGAATTAAAATGTCTTGTTGCTTTTCTTCCACACATTGAGTCAGTTGTTTCATTGCCTGTAGATTCATCAGTGGGGTTTTTAAACCCTCCCTTTGTGTCTGACACTTTAGATCAAAGTTCTTGGTTGAAAAATAGTTGGGGTCTCTGACCCACTATGTTACTGGTGACCCAGCTGTGGTGCATGGGGATCCAGACAAGTAGCCACAACAAAACACACTACAGCTACATGGCAAAGACTTCATGATTGCTCTGTGTTGATGTCATAAAAGTGCTGTGTTAGCCTGCAAGATTAATCTGCTTTAAAAAGACAAAGAAAGAAATAACAAAGCCCCAAACATATAACCCCAAACTACATCTTTACATAAGGCTGTGTATTTTTGGGGGAAGAAAAGCCTTCAAACAGTAATAATAATCAAAAAGTATTCCATTTCCTTTCTTGACAAGCAGTAACTGAGGTTCTCACTGAAAGTTCCCTTCTTGGTGAGGAAAAAGACACAGAACTGTCCCTGTTAAATTATCAGCAAGTAATGAAATTACAAAGTAACATCACCTGGGTGCATACAAAACACACACAGAACCGCCTGTTCAGTAACTGTCTCTTCTAACATGTTAGTTCCTTGAACAACATTAGGTCTCACGGAAGGCAAAGGACAGCACAGATTATCAACACAGTATTAATAACTTTGATTCATCCAAAAAGTAAAAGTGATCTCAAAAGTGATCAGTGTGTGACTATGTGAGCAAGTTTCAACTCACTGTGGCAATAGGGTATTTTACTGGCTTCAAACAGAAAACAAACCCTAACAATATTGGACATGTTAGCTAGAGAAAAACATGTATGTTTCAAAGACAAAAACCCAGAAAAACTAGTCCTTTCTAGAGTCTCAGGAACCAAGATGTTAAGCCACCGATTTTAAAGGGCTCACGAGAAACCAGGTATAAGCACCAGGAAGGCAACAACCTACTAGGACTGCTTTACACATCATTTCTGCCCCTCCATGCTGAGCAGCACTCGTAAGCTCAAGAAACTGTGATGAAAATAAATTCCAAGAGGACATCATTAAAAAAGAAGTAAGTGTTGAAGGAATGGAGACAGTGGTTACCAAAAGCCAATATGCCACCTGTTCTCACACCTATGCTCACACCTGCAGGCTGTGAGCAGGAATTCAGCTGAGTTCTTTGGAGAGTTTTCCAATGACTGCGCAGTATTCCCCATTAAACCTGGCACTCACTACTGTCTTTTTTTACAGACACTTTATTGCTAAGATTTTCATCTCCTGAAGACGCCTTCATGCAAGACACAGTACATATGGCAATGCGGCTAGAGAAGTTCTAGACCATTCCATGTATTTATATAAAAATACAACCTGACATTCTGTTGCAGGATAGAAGCCAGAGAGTAGTGGTCAATGGGACAGTCTGGTTGGAGGCCTGTACCCAGGGGATTTCTACAAGTTCTGAGAGCAGTACTATTCAATCTATTCATTGATGACTTGGATGAGGGATTAGAGTGCACTGTCAGCATGTTTGCTGGTGACACAAAGCTGGGAGGAGTGGCTGAGACCCCAGCAGCCTGTGCTGACATTCAGCGGGACCTGGATAGGCTAGAGAGTAGGGTAGGGAGAAATTGAAAGAACTGTAACAAGAGCAGTGTAGAGTCTGGGATCTGGGCAAGAACAATCCCAGGTACCACTATAGGTTGGGGACTGACCTGTTGGAGACTAGTGTAGGAGAAAGGGACCTGGGGCTCCTGGGGGACAGCAGGATGACCAAAACCCAGCAATCTGCCCTGCTGATCAAGAAGGCCAACAGCATCCTGAGGCGGATCAGAAGGGGGATGTTTATTAGAATGAGAGAGGTTCTCCTCCCCATCTACTCTGCCCTGGTGAGACCATGTCTGGAATATTGTGTCCAGTTCTGGGCCCCTCAGTTCAAGAAGGATACAGAGGTGCTTGAGAGAGTCTGGTGCAGAGGCACAAAGATGATGAAGGGAGCAGAACACCTCCCTTTATGAGGAAAGGTTGAGAGAGCAGGGTCTCTTGAGCTTGAAAAAAAGGAGACTGAAGGGTGACCTCATTAATGTTTATAAGTTTGTGAAGGGTGGGTGCCAGGAAGGTGGAGCAAGGCTCTGCTCAGTGGCACCCAACGACAGGACAAGGGGCAATGGGTGTGAGCTGGAACAGAGGAGGTTCCATGTAAATATGAGAAGGAAGTTCTTCACGATGAGGGTGACAGAGCACTGGAAGGGACTGCCCGGGGGGGTTGTGGAGTCTTCTTCTCTGGAGACATTTAAAACCAGCCTGGCCATGTTCCTGTGTGACTTGGTCTAGGTGATCCTGCTCTGGCAGGGGGATTGGCCTAGAAGATCTTTCGAGGTTCTGTGATTCTGTGATTCCTGAAAGTTCTCGTTGAGAAACACGCGTTGCTTCATTACATAAAGCCTTTAAAAATGAGACTAGAAGCAAGAAACTTTGTGTCAGAACTAGATTAATCCCAATGACTGGATCAGGTTTTAATCAGTCTCGCCAGTAATGTCAGCAATAGATGCACTAGCAAACACTCATATTTTGCACAGCATTTACGTTGTTTAATGTCTCCCTAATTATTTCACTAACTAACTGTATGGTGTGGTAGGTAATGGATAAAGATTGCTGGATAGTGCTCTTTATATTGAGACACACAAATTGCAGCAGATTGCAGACACCTGAGAAGTAACACATCATCTGCTTGAGAATCCTGTATTGAAGAAACAGCTGAACATTTTGTGCTTCTGAACCACAGATTAAAATAGTTGCTTAGCTGAAAGCTACCTGACATACACTTTGGGGAATTGCTATGGCTAAGAAGTACAGCTTCAGAACAGACATAAAGAATTCAGTGATTCTGTGAAAGATGTGTTGGTGAAGCTAACTAGGACAACAGGTTAATGGAGACTTTGAAACCATAATGGGTTTTTTTTCTGAAAAGTAAGCAAAAAAATCATCTTGCAACCTGACAGCAAAATTACAAACAGCACTAATTATTGTCTCAACGGTGCTATTTAGAGCAAGCTAGTTGAAAAATGGCTGTAGCACTAGACAGACACAGACCAGCAGCACAATCAAAACACTTCTCTTTGTTCATAAAGTACGCAAAGTTAGAAGAGGAAGAATTCAAAGATCCTTAGTGTGGCTGTGAAACACTGTCCTTCCAAGAAGAACAAAAGCCTTCCTTCCAAACCCTTGAGCATGGGTAATCGGTGCTCAGCATGGTGGGTTTGGTATGTGAGATATTTAACCCTAACCAGCTGTTCTTTTAGTGGTTCCCTGTCCACCCTGTAACTTTGCTTTTAGGGCATAGGTAGCCTTGTTCTTGTATTCAAACTTATTGATGTATTCCATCTCTGCTGGTTCTGACAAAGTTTGAATACTGCAAATATCATTTTACTGAACAATTTTATCTGTCTGTGTTTTTCAGAAGACTAAATTAACTCCTGAAATATTTACAGTAGTGATAGAATCAGTGTCATCTAATGATAGGACAAGGGGCAATGTGTGTGAGCTGGAACAGAGGAGGTTCCACACCAATATGAGAAGGAACTTCTTCCCAGTGAGGGTGACAGAGCCCTGGAAGGGGCTGCCCAGGGCAGTTGTGCAGTCTCCTTCTCTGGAGATGTTTCAGACCCACCTAGATGTGTTTCTGTGCGACTGCATCTAGGTGATCCTGCTGTGGTGGGGGGATTAAACCCGATGATCTTTCAAAGTCCTTTCCAATCCCTAATGTTCTGTGATTCTGTGAATAAGCATGTTCTTCCAAGCATCATGCTGATATGGCATCCTGGTCTGATGTATCAGGCTAATGGCATCCTGGCATTCATCAGAAATAGTACAGCCAGCAGAATTAGAGCAGTTATCTTTCCCCTTTACTTGGCACTACTGAGGCCTCATCTTGAGTACTGTATTCAGTTCTGGGCATCCCAATACAAGAAGGACATTGGCATGCTGGAGTGTCTCCAAAGAAGGGCAATGAAGACAGTGAAGGTCCTGGAGGGAAAGGCTTATCAAGAGTAGCTGAGGGAGCTTGGGTTGTTTAGTCTGGAGGAAAGGAGGCTGAGGGGAGACCTTATTGCTCTTTACAATTAGCTGAAATTTTGCTGTAGAGAGGTGGGAGTCACTCTCTACTCCCAAGGCACTAACAGCAGAACAAGAGGAAATGGCCTTGAATTTTGCCACGAGAGGTTTAGAGTGGACATTAGGAAAAAACACTTCAGTAGAAGAGTGGTCAGCTACTGGAACAGGCTGCACAGGGTTGTGGTTGAGTTGCCTTCCCTGGAGGTGTTCAAAAACTATGTAGATGTAGCACTAGGGAAGATGGTTTAGGGCATGGTGATGCTGGATTGACAGTTGGACTTGAAGATCTTGTAGGTCTCTCCCAACTTTTATGCTGCTGTGATTCTAAGTATATTCACTATATGCCTTTGTGGAATCCAAACTCTTCTACATGTGGCAAATTTTCAAAGACCAGCTATGTGCAGTAGCTGGAATATTGCAGCTTCCTATTTGATTGGTTTTCTCACATTTGCTACTTAATGAAGAGCAGCAGTTATGTAACGACATGATATGTTTGAAAACTAAATATGCAAGATGTAGCTTAAAGAAAAAGAAGAACTCTAATTTTGAGTGTAAGTTAGCATAAAAGCACTTCAGAAAAGTTAAATCTTCCTGAAATTTTCTGAATAGATACTTGATAAAAT
Organism: Rhinopomastus cyanomelas; assembly: GCA_013400115.1. Taxonomy (NCBI): domain Eukaryota; kingdom Metazoa; phylum Chordata; class Aves; order Bucerotiformes; family Rhinopomastidae; genus Rhinopomastus; species Rhinopomastus cyanomelas. The sequence goes on from VXBP01008605.1 coordinate 270,934, forward strand.
AAGCGTGATGTTCCTCAGACACAGACAAAAGATTCTAGGTACTTTGACTAGCAATAAGCATCAGAAGAATGATTTGATCCCAAAAATCCTGGAAATAGGTTCCATTTGATTCACTAAAGTGAGAGATAGATTTTCTTGAAGTGAAGGACAGAAGGATGTGGAAAATAAAGCTCCATTGTGGGTATTCTGACAGCGTGTTTACATGCAGGATACTAAACCCCCTTGGCACGACTAAGATCACACGTTAACATAAGACTAACATCAGTGGTTTTCTTTCATGTCATATGCAGTTAAATACATGTTTCCCTTTTTCCTCAGCTGATACTTGTAACACAGTCTTACTGATGAAATGTTCTCTCAGACCCTTAGAGCATGACCTTCTTCTAATTTGATGCTCACTCCAACTGGCATATTAGATATTAAGAAAGCAGTCTGTAATTTACATTACCCTTCATTTATATGAGCTCACGTTGTACTTCTGGATTTGTGAGCAGTGATAAACAAGTATTTCATTTATCCCTTCTCTTTCACAAGCTGATTGACAAGCCCTTTATGCTTGTCCAAACCGGATTTTGATAACCTGCATCAAAAGACCACTACCAGCCACGCTCTGTCTGCCCAGTCTCTCCTGAATCCCACCCAAATGGGCCCTGGATCCCATTTAAGCTCATCCCAGGGCTGTCAGTCTCTCTGAGTGATGATGTAGGTGTGCTGGTCTTCAGCTCCATCTCTGGCCCTGCCTTCTGGATGACATCAACACTGGAGCTAGCCCATCTCAGTATGGATGTTGTACAGACTGTGTTTCCACCCTTGAATCTGGTGTCATTGCCTTATGCTCCAGACTAGAGCTCGATAGACCCTGACCATGGCTCACCAATGGCCTTGATAGGAACTGCCTACAGTCCCTACAACCAGCCCCTATGTTCAGAGTCTCTGAACTGCTCCTCTGGGTGAGGGCACAGGTTATGCCAGAGTCATCCTTGGGGGCTGGCTTCACACTGCAGAGAGGCAATCAGCCCTCACTGCATCCTAACACCTCGACAGGGAGTGAAATGCAGAATAACTTTCTCCAGTTCCTATCTCAAACCTGTTTGTTTCCAGTGTGAGATTATTTCTCACATTTTTATGCTATCAATAACGTGGAAAGAGTAACCACCCGACCTTGAAAATGCAGAGACTGTAAACAGTTCTGTGTTTACAGCAGTAATAATGGGTTGGGGTAATCCCAAGTACAAATAGAGGCTGAGCGGAGAAGGGACTGAGAGCAGACCTGCACAGAAGGACTTTGGGGTGGTGGCTGGTGAGAAGCTCAATGTTTGCTGGCAAATTCTCCCAATTTGCTCCTTTCTGGTGAGACCCCCCACCTGGACTACTACTTCCAGCTCTGGGGCCCCAATCATACATTAAAATAATACGCTTTTGCAGTTTATTTAAGTTGCAAGAAAAAAGTCTGAGCGACCAGTACTAGCATTTCACCACCATGAGAGTACAAATCATGTTCCCAATATAAAGTCTAAATATCCCCTCTTCCAGTTTAAAACCATTATCCCTTGCCTTGTCACAACAGGCCTTGATAACATCTCTGCCCCTGTATTTCTTGTAGACTTGCTTTAAGTACTGAGAGGCTGCAATAAAGTCACCTCAGAGCTACCTTGTCTCCAGGCAGAACAACCCTAGCCTCTACAATCTATTCCCATAGGAGGGGGTAACATAAATAATCAGATCTCAGTTTCCTAAGTTCCAAGATTTTATAACTTATAAAAAAGCAGAAGGGTAATAGAAAGAATTGTAAATTATGCTAAAGCTTCTCCCATTAAGACTATATTTATCTGAACTTTGAGACTGCCCAGGCCCAGCAGTCATTTTGGAATGCCATCCCTGAATCCTACTTCATTTCCTGTTTTGATGCTGTTGCTTTGGTTCATGTTTGGAAACCATGTCTTGATGCATTTATCACAGAATGCATATATCCAGGTCACAGTCTGAGCAGCACTCTGTAACTGCAGTACATTCAGTATGTTCCTGGCAATTTTGATAGCTAGGAGCTATTACAATGACATTCTTCAAAATCTTGATATGGGAATAATGATTTTAAAAAGTCCCTCTCAAAAATTACTTTCCTCTGGAAATTAGGAACGTTGTCTTATGCCATGACAGGTACTCAGCTACCCCCTCAAAACTGTGATTTCAAATACTCTTGGATCAGGAGGAGACTAAGAATCACTCTGGTCTCAGCTGTGGTATGTCAGACTTGGGAATTCAAACCACTAATTCAAAGCTCTCAAGCCCCTGATTCAAAACTCTCTGTCTCAAAACAGATGAGGTGCATAACGGTAATAAAAGAAGAGACTGGAATGTTTCAGCTCATCTTTGTTGCCAGAATCTGCCTTCTTTTACTTCTTTTTCCAGGCTCCTGAATTTACTGTTAGGATGAACATCTGCACAGCTCCTTGCCTTCCCCAGAAATTGCTGTTGTCAAAATAACTGGATGATTCATTTGGGAAATGCGGGTTCGAATCCTTCAAATCAAGAAGATTTGCAAAACAACACTCCTGTTTCCCAAGAGCGTGCTGCAACTTCATAACACGTACACACATGGTGTGCTTCCAGTTGAGTAGTTTGCAGTGAATAAAATGCTATCCTGTTAAATAAATGCAGCTAATGTTTATGGGCAGCTCATTCAAAGCTATTCCATTGATTTCTATCCTGTTGTACGAGGTAGAATGATTCTTACGACACTCACTGAACATAAACGCAGAGCATTCCATAAAACTTTATCAGATCCTATTATGAAAGTCCCCATGAAGTTTTACAAGCTCACTAGAAATGCGTCTACTTCCCACAGAATTCAAAACTGAGCATAAAAGTATTTGTCCATCAAACCACAGAATCACAGAACATTAGGGATTGGAAAGGAGGGACCTTGAGAGATCATCTAGTCTAATCCCCCTGCCAGAGCAGCCATGCTGTTGACTGTCCACTATTACAATTCAAAGTCTGTATTCAGGATAACACTGCTGAGGTTTCTCCACTTAAAAAATGGATAAAGACATTATCCATTAAAATGTAAGATGGAAATGTAAGATGTAAAATGTAAATGCAAAATGTTGAAATGTAAGACTTTAGATGCGTCCTAAAAGCATACATCAGCAGTTGATGGTTATGTTACTTCCACAGGATTCCAAGCACGCACTCCTCCCATGCACACAAGTTACACCATCAACTCTCAGACTCGAACAGCAGCCATCCCAGCCTCTGACAATGACTGGGAAGGTGCATTTTTTGTGTTGCTGCAGAAGTAGCAGAAGACCCACAAAAAGTGACAGTCATCTCTTCCTGTTTCTCAACTGTTTGAGGCTGTTGTACTCACATATTAATTGGGGGTTTAAAAGTGGATGCATATGATGAAGGGAGTGGAACAACTCCCTGATGAGGAAAAGCTGAGAGAGCTGGGTCTCTTTAGCTTGGAAAAAAGGAGACTGAGGTGTGACCTCATTAATGTTGATAAATATAGAAAGGGTGGGTGTCAGGAGGATGGAGCCAGGCTCTGCTCAGTGTCATCCAAAAGTAAAACAAAGGGCAATGAGTGTAAGCTGGAACATAGGAGGCTTCACATCAATATGAGAAACAGCTTCTTCCCAGTGAGGGTGACAGAGCACTGGAATGGGCTGCACAGGGGTGTTGTGGAGTCTCCTTCTCTGGAGAACTTTAAAACCTGCTGTTTCTGTGTGACTGGATCTAGGTGATCCTGCTGTGTCAGGGGGATTGCACTGGATGATCTTTCTTTGTGATTGTTAAGCTGTTCTAAACGCCTTTTTCTCTTTGCCAGCATTCCACTGCACCCCCATAGACATGACAAGTTTCAATCAGATATAAGAGGGATAAATGGGCAGTGTGACAGGTAATTAAGAAGCTTTGCAGAGACATTCAAAGAAGACGGAAGGCAGGAAAGTCAGGTTGCAAGATCACACTTTAAATGAAGTGGCTAATTAGCACCGTGTGTGACAGAAGGCATGGCAGAAGCCAAAGCAAGATGACACTCAGCCTCATAAAGTTTGAGACACTGAGGCTTCATCTGATGACACTCTACAGCAGTTTGACAGATGTCCACCAAAAGAAATGCCACTGAAATTGTTGCAGGTAGGTTAAAGGATTTGTTTGTTAGCACTAAAACAAGGCAGATCCAACATAAGGATTACAGTGTGAGTACATCCGTACGCTTACTTTATTAGACATCTATCCTTGAAGCATGCTGTTGTATGGACCCAAAACTTCTGTTGATTTTTACCTCTTAATTTTTAACTCATTTGATTCTGCAGTTGAAAAATATCTGCTTAGCAGTTCTACTTTTATTTTTGCCCCTACCATCCTTTCTAACAGCGTTTAGCATACATTTCACTGACCCGTAAAAGTGTGCTATTCACTTGTGCTGTGACAAAGGACTCTTCAAGGAATGGACAGATGACAGGGGAGGCAAAGAGGAGATGGAAGTAGCACAGCTACTGCCATCAGCACTTAAGCCTGCTTAGCTTGTCACCGAAGCCCTGGCTGGACTCACCTACCTGGTTCATAATGCCATCCTTTTATCTAGCTGACTAACCTGGTTTACAGCAATTGTGTGAGTGTGGCTTTGTGTCAGCAAAGCAAGTAAGGTTAGCGTGCAAAACCTTTCTTAACCATGGATGAGCATCCTACCACAGTAAGCAACAACAAACTGTCTATATGGGTCACAAACATGAACTTAGCTTCAGAGTAAACAATTACTCTGGGACAGGATCACATTTTCACCCTGCTGAGATGTCCAGAACACACACATACAGAAGAGCTCTCTCCAGGCATCCAGCGAGTGCTTGTGAAGTGAACACAGTCTTCTGTAGACCTCAGAAGACAGTCTTCTCCATAAAACCCACCACTTTGAAAAGATTGCTTTTGGACCAACCAGTTTGAAAAGATTGCATTTGGACTAACAGAACAAAGCCTTGTAGTATGGATTTAAGGCCATGTTTAATTAGACCCTTATTAAACAAACTAAATCTCAGTTCAACCAGTCTGCAGGTTTTTTCCACACTGTAACTAGAGGAGACAAAGTATTTTTTAAGTAGATGTAACTTAGAGAAACTTTATGGGGCAGTCAATCAGAATCCAATCAGAATGCTTCTCAAAGCCAGAATTTGTTATGGAATTTTAACTTTTCAATAAGATAAAAAATTTGAGCAAAATATTTAACAATAAATTGCTTATCACTATAAACATGTATTTAAATGGGGCAAATATTGGGCCATGTAAGAGTGTTACGCTCTCTCTTACACAGAATTACAGAACATTAGGGATTGGAAGGGACCTCGAGTCATCATCCAGTCCAATCCCCCTGCCACAGCAGGATCACCTAGACCAAGTCGCACAGGAACACATCCAAATGGGTTTTGAACTACTCAATACCAATAAGCTACAAAACCTTTTCTGGATTAATGTAATGGGATAATTAATTTACTGGAACAATGACCACTGAAGCATTAAATACGTATTTTAGAATTCAAATATAAAAACTTTTTGTTGTGCTAGGTTTACCTCATTTGGAATGTTTTCAGGCATCTCTTCCTCAGAACTCCGCACATTAAACGGACACTTGGCACGTGTTAAGTGCCCTGGCCTTGCGCAGCTTGCATGCTGAGTTGCATACAGTTGCATGTTAACCAAGATTTCAGTTGAGTTGCTTATCCTGAGAGCTTTCTGCCACTGTAAACCTGTCATCGGTAAAGATTAGTTCTCATTTTTTTAATCCCATCTGCACATTATCTGGCTTATAATTTATACCAATTTACTACTAATTTTGTTTCCAATCTGTGTAAAAATCAGTATTCAAGCCACGTAAGTTTTTTCTCTGTTATTAGTTTAAAGTATTTTACTATGTTCTCAACAAAGTCTATTCCCCTCTCTTATTGAAAATCTCTAACTGTCAATGACAGTTTTATAAATGAAAGGGGCTATTTACCTCAGAATGTAGGCTCTGTTCATCCCAGGTTTGGACTGGAGAGGAGCAGACTGCAGCTCTCATTTAAATGAATTAATACTGTTGTGAAATCATTTAGCTGTTTTATGCATAATAGCAGCTGCTACTGTAGTTTAAAATAAGATGGGAAGGGACCACTCTGCTTTAAACAAAACAGTCTTTGCAGTCTTGAATTTGGTAGCAACATCATGCTATCTTTTCCTGAATGTTCCCTGGATGACTATCTCCCTAACAACAGATGATGCTTGTGTAATATTTTCTGAAACAAAAGGGCTTCAGTTTGTGATCCTACTCTCAGCACGGTTTTATTCCCAAAACAGGCAAGAAAAGGAGCCACATTACTGTAAAGTATCTCTCTCTCACCACCACCCCTCAAAAAATTCTGAGGCTCTTACTCCGAAAATGAAATCTCAGCTTAACCACATCACTTCTTAGAATACAGGAGACCAGTTTCAAGATCAACAGATCTTTCTGTTTTCTGATCAATTTGTTTCCAAGATTTGTTTTTTATTCCTGAAACTTGCATGCTCACCAAAGTCTCTGAAGACAGTCTTCTGTATAAAACTCCACCAGAAAATGTCCACTCACTCTGGGTGACTTACAACATCAAAGCTCAAGGATGTGACTTCCCTGATGAGGAAAGGCTGAGGGAGCTGGGTCTCTTTAGCTTGGAAAAGAGGAGACTGAGGGGTGACCTCATTGATGTTGATAAATATTTGAAGGGTGGGTGTCAGGAAGGTGGAGCAAGGCTCGGCTCAGTGTAATTTGGACATTTGGACAAGGGGCAATGGGTGTCAGCTGGAACATAGGAGGTTCAATATAAATATCAGAAGGAACTTCTTCCCAGTGAGGGTGACGGAGCACTGGAAGGGGCTGCCCAGGGGGGTTGTGGAGTCTCCTTCTCTGGAGATGTTTAAAACCTACCTGGCCATGTTCCTGTATGACTTGGTCTAGGTGATCCTGCTGTGGCAGGGGGATTGGACCAGATGATCTTTCAAGGTCCATTCCAATCCCTAATGATTCTATGATTCTATGATTTCTCCACAACTGCTTTTCTTGACAAGATCACCTTTTTGAATTACTATGTTCTCAAATGCTTCTGTCTTCCAAGTTCTTATCCTTCATTTAAATCAGGACTCTGATAACAACAGAAAGTTTTAAATATATCCAATCTACACACTGATGTTTTTCTGAAAAACGAGACATTTCTGTCACGCATTATTGTTCACATATATGAAAAGATGGATATTCCATCTGCTAGGTCATAGTTCTGCTACTGACTAGTTCTCCAAATATATAGAACTTTACCCATAATAGGATATAGTTATCCATTAGGATTTAATATTCAAAGAAACCAAGTTTTTAATTTCTATAAGGGTTACACACCTTCCTCTTGATTAGAAATACTACCTTCTACCCAGAGCACAAAGAGCAGACTTGAAAAGAGCATGGAAACGCTCTCTGATAGCTAAAAATGGTAAATTAAAATGAGAATTCAAAGGAAAGTAAAAGCTAACAAAAATTCCTGAACAACAATATTTGCCAGCTTCACACTTATTCCAAAGCTAGAAAATAAAAGCCAACCTTATTCGAATATATTCTGAACTACAGCCCTTGTGAAGGACCAAAAGGATGTAATGAGATTTCATCATTAACCTTCCCAGAGGATGTCTACTATGCCAGAACACTTTTTTCCCCTTGCCCTGTTTCATGCCTTTAGATTTCTATACTTTAGGCAAAAAGTTAATGAAGCACAGACATCTTTGAGGACCCACTTAGAGTTCCCATTTTCATAGAAAAATACCTTCCAAGCAGCATCACTGAAAAAATCAGAGCCACAAAACCTTTATAGGCTGTCAATGGTTCAGTGTTTTGAACACTTGACTTCTGTGAGGGTAAACATGGAAAATCTTGGATGGTTCTGGTGTGGAGCTGTTTGGAACAGCCTAACCTTTCAACAAAATCCATTACTTATGGAAGACAGAATACTTTGCTTACAATAGCATCCACATTTTTAGGAAGTGCTGGAGTAATCATGATCCTCGTGTTTAATACCAGCCTAATAAACGTGGAAGTCTACAGCAGAATGGAGGAGAGAATAAATTCTCTAAAGTTTTAATTAAATGCTAATGTGTTTTAGGATCATAAAAGTGTTTTGATAAATCAAGGACTACAAAATGTAGAACTCAGTCACCCACTCTTGCTTAGGTAACAGAAATGCAGTAAGTGTGTGCATAAGGAAAAGGAATTAATCAGAAAAGGATGTCACATCCTAAGGGGAGGGATGTGCTGAGCCTTGCAGGGAATCTCCACAGTTGTGCACCGTTCCCCGCAGGCTGCTCAACGGCACCTGCAAGGATGAACTTCTCATTTATACCTAGTATAGTTCTGAGAGCACATCCTCTGCTAGAAATGAAAAAAGATCTTTATATTCACATCAAATTGCAAAGTTCTGACCTGACTTTGGAAAGATGTTCTGTGTTCAGAATAACCACAACATAAAAACAAGTTTGAAAAGAAACTTTTTGTTCCCTGTTCCTGCTTAGCCAAGTGAAATGCTCACACACTCACAAGAATAACTATGTCCCAAAGAGTTCTTGACGTAATAGTTTTCTAAGACCCATTTGATTGCATACTTTAGAAGATGAGGATACCTAGTTACACAATTGAAAGGGAAAAAAATAGGAAACTCCATTTTTTATTGGAAATCTCAAAGTAAGGCTGCATGTGAAGCACATTGTTGTTATTTCTGTTATTATGAGGCTGGAATGGTCCTCTGAGATCATCAAGTCCAGCTTACGACTTGACATCACAACAGCAGCTAGACCAGCTAGCAGCTAGACAACGTGCCGCACCCAGCCTGTCTTTAAACATCTCCAGGGATGGTGACTCCAGCACTTCCTTGGGCAGTCCATTCCAGTGTCTAAAACTGAAAATGCCAGATTAGGTAATTAGCTAATACCCACTACTGACGTGTAAAATCAATGTGTCCCAGCTACCCTCACAAATCCAAGCGTGTTGAATGCAGTAGCTTGCAAACCATTCACTTTTAAAGTCCAGCAACTCTTAGTTCATTAGGAAGATGTACTCTCTGTATACGCCCTATGTGCTTGTGCACAGTAGGTGTCCAAAAGTGATGAGTGAGTATAACCTAAAATGCAGCCAGCCTACGCATTGTCCTTGAGGGACAAGAAAACTCAGCTTTGGCACTGCAGAGAGCAGAACTCTTTGGTAAAATCTATGCTGGGACAGAGCACTGTTGCAGAACAGACTGGGACTAAGTGCCAAATACTAGCTCAGTTCTTGCCCTAACAACAAAGTTAATTGTAAACCTAGTACAGACAATGCTCACATCTTTTTTATTTCTTTCTCCTAGCATCACCATAAAATCTGTATGAGGCCATGCCTTTCTTGAGAACGAGTGCTGCAAAGCAAAGTCAATAGCGAGACGCTAAGATGTAATTAAATATTGTAATATTTAAAAAAGAAAGTGACTTTCATTAAAAATGTTTGTCATTTTATAATTGGCTTTGACCTTCCTAAGCCATAAACTGAGCTTTGAAAATACATATTCACAGCAGGGAATTATTCAGCTGGAAGGTTTCATCAGATGAATCTAAAGCAAGCCCTCAGCTGGGGGGCAGAACATGTTTGTCGGGATTCACGTAACCTTAAAACATGTGAGAAATTGCATTGTATCTGGGAGTTTTAACTTCAAAAGGATTGCTCATGCAAGTAAAGATTTTTCAAGTGAATAAGCATTGGTAGGTCAGTCCTAGTATGTGTAGGCTTTGAAGTGTGTATATTTCTAGAATAGAACTGGGAACATGCCTCTTGTATGCACAAATATACTTTGGGGTTTCATTTTGCAGCTCTGAATATGGGCTGAAGCCAGAAATTTTATATAAAATTTTCATTTTATAATAAACTATCACAGAGATGTATTTTCAAACATGTTAATATTATTCTCTAATATTTTACCAGTAAGGGAGTTACTGGGACAAATTTTGTATGGGTATACAATCTCCAGCATTCCACTTATTTCAGCAAGATAGCACAGGATATAAACCAGTACAAACTGTGTTCTTTCTGCATTCAGTGGGCATAAAATTACAGTATCAAGAAGACAGGACTAAAAGAGTGGACCACCTCTCTTATAACAAAATGCTGAGGGAGATGGGTCTCTTGAGCTTGGAGAAGTGGAAACTGAGGGGTGATCACATTAACGTTGGCCTGCCCAGGGAGGTGGTGGAGTCACCAACTCTGGAGCTGTTCAAGGCAGGACTGGACGTGGCACTTGGTGCCATGGTCTAGCCTTGAGCTCTGTGGTAACAGGTTGGACTTGATGATCCATGGGGTCTCTTCCAACCTTGGTAATACTGTGATACTGTGATACTGTGAAATATGTGAAGGGTGGGTGTCAGGAGGGTGGAGCCAGTCTCTTCTCGGTGTCATCTAATGATAGGACAAGAGGCAATGGGTGTCAGCTGGAACATAGGAGGTTCCACATAAATATAAGAAGCAACTTCTTCATGATGAGGGTGACAGAGCAGGGGAAGGGGCTGCCCAGTGGCATTGTGGAGTCTCCTTCTCTGGAGATGTTTAAAATCTGCCTGGATATGTTTCTATGCAACTTGGTCTAGGTGATCCTGCTGTGTCAGGGGGATTGGCCTAGAGGATCTTTTGAGGTCCCTTCCAATCTCTAATGTTCTGTGACTCTTAAAGCAATTAGAAGAGGAAAATAAACATATATCTGCTTGGTATGGCATGAATCATTACGAGTCTAGTAACACTGCACAAGACTGAACACATCACGTAATTTTCTGCAGACACTGATTTTATACTCAGCTTTCAGATTAGTGTTGAAAACAAAAGAAAAGATTTCCATGAAAATGAAACTAACGATCCGGTATCCATGTGGCATGGAATAAATTAGTGCCTCACTGGAAAAGCTGCCTGGCATTCCTGAGAAAATAAATTCCTCACCTCAAAACAGCAATACAAGACAAGTACACAGAAAGGTGAAAAGCAAGAACCAACATAAATGGGCAGACAAATTAAAACTAAATGCTAGTACGCATTGAGATAAAACACCCATCTTTTCCAATGTGTTCCCCAAACTATTATTTTCCCCTGCCTGTTGAGAAATTAAGTTTGCCTGATATACAATTTGCATTCTCTTCTCAGAGGTTAAATACTTCCCGTGAAGCATTTCTACAATGACAAGCACCACAAACATTTATCTGTCAAGGACAGTAGTTCTTCCTGTGGCCAGGTACAAAAGTACTTACTCCAGCTGTCCCTGGTACACAAAAAAGGCAAATAAATATTTCTGAAGTAAATTATTATTACAAGTCCTGGAGAAATTCTATCTGCAGACAACTACAGAAGTTATCAATTTATGTTCTGTTTATCATTTCATGATCCACCATTTTCCCTGACCTCTCACATCCCCTCGTTGCCTCCACGGACCGCCTTGTTACAGCCGAGAAGCAGAAAAGACATAGCATTGCTACGTCCCTTCATCGTGCAGGTGAGTGTGTGTGATGAGGCAGAATGCACTTCAGGCTTAGCAATACCTAGATTTGTCTAGCTGATCTCAGAAAGGCTGTTTGAGAACTTCAGTGAAGCCTCATTATGTTTTGTGTATAATGACTGGAGTACCTTCTAGTTTATCAGGTCACTCACAGGTGGCTTTATCAATGTGAATCAAATATGCTTATAATTCATCACCACAAGCTCTGAAGTGAATATTGAAAGGAGTAGTAGAGGACATAGGGAACATACTTCTAGACTGGATTTCATTTTTGTATGACCTTGCTTCTTCAGCATCACCACTTGCAGCTACCTGGCCTCTCTATAGTAGCTCTCAAGCTCTCACAGAGTGTTTGCAGGCAAGTATAAAATGCATCTTTCTTATTTCAGTGGCTAGGCTCTCCAAAGCCCTGTTAAAGCAGTTTGTAAAATCAGCTCTAGATCTCAATAAAAAACTGTTTGGAACCATGTAATGGATTTTTTTCCCCCATTATGGATATAGAAACTAGATATAAGTAAAGATTGCACAATTAGCTATGTACTAGAATACTGTGAGATTTTTAGTTATCCATGCTAAAGGAAAGCTTTGTGCTGTTCAAAAAGACTTGGGGACACAAAATTTATATGACTCCTTCTTTGTATTAGGCAAAGTGAAGCGTTGACTTGGTTAACACAGAAACATCTCAACCTTGAATAATCAGGTTGGTGGACTTCATGTCAAAAAGGCAGTACAAGATATCAGTATAAAATTGCTAAATCCTTTCACATACATTTCTGGAGTGGCAACCTGAGTTCATAGAATCATTAGGGATTGGAAGGGACCTAGAAAGATCATCCAGTTCAATCCCCCTGACACAGCAGCATCACCTAGATCCAGTCACACAGGAACACATCCAGGTGGGGCTTAAACGTCTCCAGAGAAGGACACTCCACAGTTCCACTGGGCAGTGTGTTCCAGTGCTCTGTCACCCTCACTGGGAAGAAGTTCCTTCTCATATTGATGTTGAACCTCCTATGTTCCAGCTTGCACCCATTGCCCCTCGTCCTATTACCAGATGACACCAAGAAGAGCCTGGCTCCATCCTCCTTTCACCCACCCCTCACATATTTATAGACATTAATGAGGTCACCCCTCAGTCTCCTCCAAGCTCAAGAGACCCAGCTCCCTCAGCCTCTCCTCATAAGGGAGGTGTTCTACTTCCTTCATCATCTTCGGTTCTACCAGTACATATGACAGCTCTTTAAGTGAGGGATTCACAACTCCAACTTTCTATTACTTGGAAGCATCAGTGCTTTATCATTTACAGAAAAGCTTCCTTGTCTCTAATCTTTTCTGACATCCATAGCTCTTGATTAGTCTGTGTCATCTGTACTTCTTCGTCTACTGCACTTCTTTCCAAATTCCCAGAGGCACTCGCTACTGATCTCATTTGTGTCTCCATCTACCATTTTGTTCACATTTGCTCACTTGTGTGATCACAACTATCTCTGCCTAGATCTTCAAGCAATGCAGGACCTCCTTGGGGGAGCAACTGCAAAGAATTGCTGTTCAGCTCCTGCAGCCATAAGCCATGTGAGGTCAGCACAAAAATATTCTTTAACAAATGTAGCATCAGCAGATTTTTTTTAGATACACCGAGCGCTAGAATTATTCTGTGTAGCTCCTGTAGCATATGCAGACTGATTAAACATCATATGCACTCTCACACAGTACAGGCTATATACAAGGAAACCACACTCACCAGATTTCATTTTCCTCTTCCAAAGCGTGGACACGCCAAACACTTAAAAACTTATGCAGTTTGTTACCTTCTTTTTAAAATCAGTGTTGCATACATTTACAACAGGTGATTTTCATTACCATGGTAGTTTAAAGATGAGCAATTTTATATGAGGAAAGACTGAGGGAGCTGGGTCTCTTGAGCTTGGAGAAGAGGAGAGTGAGGGGTGACCCCATTAATGTTTATAAATATGGAAAGGGCGCGTGTCAGGGAGATGGAGCCAGGCTCTGTTCAGTGTCATCTAATGATAGGACAAGGGCCAATGGGTGTGAGCTGGAACAGAGGAGGTTCCGCATCAATATGAGAAGGAACCTCTTCACAGTGAGGGTAACGGAGCACTGGAAGGGGCTACCAGGGGGGTTGTGGAGTCTCCTTCTCTGGAGATGTTTAAAACCCACCTGGTCATGTTCCTGTGTGACTTGGTCTAGGTGATCCTGCCGTGGCAGAGGGATTGGTCTGGATGATCTTTCAAGGTCCTTTCGAATCCCTGATGTTCTGTGATTCTGTGACTATTTGTATCTAAACTCTCAGATATGACTTTGCAGCATAAACTGGAGATTAATACACACTAAGTCATGGTGTGGGGTGACCCCTGACTCTTTTTACATGTGACATGCAACAGCCAATATCCCTTTTCGTAACCTTGTAAGGCTCTCAAATGTGGAAGACATTCTCTTTCCGGCTTCAAGTCTGCTTTCTGGCTATGTGAAGGACCTGGTGGAAGATAATGCATCTTCCAGCTCTCTCTCCTTTTGTCTCTCTCTAAGAAGACTGGGATTGGGTTTTGGAGCATTAACAGCAACCACAGGGTTTTTGGCATTGAGAGGGGAGAAAAAGGGGGTGGGAAGGCCTTGGTCAGTTGGGCACTGGGGTTTATCAGCACCTTGTGATGCTTTCCTTTCACTTGTCTTTTAACTTTTTAAACTCTCTGTTTTCCTTTGTTATAATATTGATTTTCTGATGTGTTTTGACAACCCTGAGAAATTCAAATGGGCACAAAATAACCTAAACCAGGACAAATAGCCACATGCAGAGGTGACACAGAAGCAATACCAATAATGCTTGATGTTTAGTATTGTCCTGTTTCTAATCTTAGCCTTTTAATAGACAATAAATCTACAGAGTGTTTCCTCTCCTTTAATACAAAATAAACAACAACAGAGAGATCAAAGCCATGCAAAGTATTATGTTTTCTTGTAGTTCTGGAAGCAAAACAGTTTTTATATGGTACCTGCAGTGGCACATGTGCTCCAAGCATTTGCTGTAGTATATTTTACGTTATAGCTCAAAATATGAAACTTGGAATCTGAATCATTAGTGTGTCATGCTTGATGGACACATCTTTCTTTCCTTACAGCTTAAGAGCTATCATCAGATTTTCATAAACATAGTTTGCCTTCATTTAGGCTTTACAAATCTTGTGCTTTTGAGAGTGACATCTGTTCCCTCCATACTGTTCTCCCTCTTTCAATTCCTCACAGCATTTCAAGAGTCAGAGGTGTAACTGAAACTAATTGAGCTCCTAAATCACACTTAGACCTGTGTTTCCCTTTTCCTCTGGTTCCTTATTCTTGGTTGTCAGGTATGGGGGAGGATGCAGGGGAGAAGAACTGTATTGGAAAGGGGAAGAAGGAGGAACGCGGTGAATTTAAAAGTAAAGCCTCTTTTCCAGGTCAGTCAGCATTCATGATCTCTCTCTCAGTCATCACCTTGATGACTTTCTAGCCAGATTTTTGCCCCGAAGGTAAGCACATTGTCTCCCTACTCTTCCTGTAACTTCAATGCTTTCTTTACAGTGCTTTCAGTTTTGTAAATAAGCCTGAAGGTTATTGCAATCTGCCAAGCCTATCATCAACAACAAAAAGGGACAAGGCCAGCCATAAGGCTTCCCATAAGGCTTTTTGCATTCTTTAATAACTTCCATAGGTGTTTGCACACACCTGCTTTGATTCTCAAGCTTAATTTCTACAGATAAACCTTGTTTGAAACAATTTCTTCTTTTGCATTTCCCTTCTGTGCAGAGTCACTCTCTTTTCTTTTCTGTGATTTAGAATAATAGAGCTTTATCTCAAACTGCAGCCGGTCAGCACATATCACAGAATCATAGAAACATCAGGGACCGGAAGGGAGCTCAAAAGATCTTCTAGTCCAATCCCCCTGGATGGCAAGGATCACTAGACAATAGTAAGCACAGAATCACACAGAGTTTTCAAGCCTGGAATAGACCTCTAAGATCATCATCATATAGGCTAGACCATGGCATGAAGTGCCACATCCAGCCTGTCCTTAAACACCTCCAGGGGTGGTGACTCCGCCACTTCCCTGAGCAGCACTACAGCCTTCATTCATTAGTAAAGCCATTCTTGATTCAATTCCTGTGATTACACATCACTCCAACAGCAGCACTACAGGCAAGCAAGGAGAGGGCTTATTATCCATCAGATTTGTTTTCAACCAACAAACATTCACACAGACGAGGGATTGCATTTCATTCCTTCATCTCCCCGTGAAAGGCTGGAGTCCTTGCACTTACTAGACAGAGGATTCCATCTGTCTCAAAAGCTTTGTCTTTCTTTCTGAGGTTCAGGAAGGAGACAAGAGCAGGAACCCAGAAAGTCTTTAAACATATTATTTAACACCACACACAGAGAACAGAGCACATAAAATCTTCCTCAATTCCCTACATTCTGATGTCCCTTCACACATTTTAAGATACCTACCCAAGTAGGAATATAAGAAATTACACTCCAAATGTTCTCCAAGCCATTCATCAGGAGAATATGGAAAACAGGCAGTACTGGCAGCTTCTGAAATGACTTAGTTTTAGTTAGAAAGGCTTAAGCATAGCTGCACACTGTTACAGGTATTTTAAGGGCTTGTAACGTGTCAGTGAAGAGGCAGTAACAACATATCAATCAGTATTATAAACAGCAATCCGCAGTGGATTGAACTGGGTACGTAAGCTGGATCAGATGGCACGGCAACTGCTAGAACAAGCTGCTTGTTTACAGTTTATTGTACTTCTATTGTATGTTCAATTTCACTGGAAAAGATGTAAATAGAAGCAGTGGGTGTAAGCTAGAGCATAGGAGGTGCCACATAAATATAAGAAGGAACTTCTTCATGGTGAGGGTAAGAGAGCACTGGAACGGGCTGCCCAGGAGGGATGTGGAGTCTCCTTCTCTGGAGATGTTTAAAACCCACCTGGATGTGTTCCTGTGTGACTTGGTCGAGGTGATCCTGCTGTGGCAGGGGGATTGGACTGGATGATCATTTGAGGTCCCTTCCAACGCCTAACATTCTGTGATTTTGTGATTGGGAAATTTTGGCTTAGTGCTCTCTGAGTACTGCACTGCAAATCCAAACCCACTAATATTCTGTTTGTGCATTAAATATGCGTTTGTATGTGATGTTTTATATTTGTGTATAAATGTCAGTATCTTTGAATAAGGATGCTGTATCAGATTTCACAAGCACAGGACCACCAGCATGCTGAGTGCCATGAGCTGAAGCCAAAATATAAATTAATCACAGCAAGTCAGTCGTGGGAACAGAAATGTTTGTGTTTGTCTTACAAGAATGTTTGAGCTACATGTAGCTATTTATGGGGTTTTTTATTCCAATGTTTCCATTTCTTGTCTAAATTCTCCACCAACAGGAGATTTATGAGCTTCAGGCCTTGTTTTTATTATTTTCTACAGCCACATCTTCCTATAAATCTGGACTATATTTCTTTAATGTTTGACTTATATTTAAATAAACCCAAAACACACACCAAGCCAGCAAGTGTTGCTTTAATTCAAACCTAACTCCTATGCTTAGAAATGATAGGGTCTATCTCCCTGAAGGACTGTATGTTGTCCAGAACAATTCTTTCCCTTTCCATGCAGCCTTATATGTGATAGTGATTCTTCTTGAACATTTGCAATTCATACACCTATGCTACCACTTGGTTGCTTGGTATTATACCTGGTCTTTCCCTCCCAAGTCTTCCTCTCCATATAGTACTTTTTGAAAAATCTATGGCAAAACATTTGCAAGAGATAGCTTCTACCCATTGTGTGGGAAAACGTGGCAATCTGTAGTCAATATCTGATAATGTTGATGGAAATGTAGTTTGGTTTTCAGAGTTCACTGAAATGTGCTGAGTTAAGGAGTTTAAAATAGACTCAAATCCTGGAACACACTAAGATTTTGTAGGAATAACACCACCTCTGTATTGTTTTCTTTTGGCTAGCTGTCATCCCAGCAGGATGGAACAAGCCTGAAACCCAGAGCTGGGCACTTCAAATCTGAGTTAAGATTTTAATCTAACCAAACCTAACGTGTATTTCAGTTTCCAGCAAGGCTTGTTTAGTTACTCTGAACGACAAAGCTTTTCCAGCTGAATGGCACAGCCTTCCTTGCTTTTTTTCTCCCAAAAGGTAAATGATGACTGTAATATCTGTTCTTTTGACATTTCACAAGTCACCTTGTATTTGCAATCCAATATATTTTTTATTCAGAACTATGAATAAAATCTGTCTGCATTATGTTATGCTCGGTGTGTATGAGTTCATTACTGATGCAGTGGCTACACACAAGCCTTTTGGGTAGCACTGTATCAGTGCTTTTAAAGTCCATACCCGTCCTACCCACGCTCTCCGGCTCCCCTTTCAGCACGAAGTAACAAAACAGAGTTTCCTCAGTAAGGACTGACTCCTTTTCACTGCTGAAACAGTCCACCTAATTTCTGTACAGTGCCTCAGGACTACTAGGAATCAACATAGCAAACCTAACGTTGAAAGATGTAGCACTGGGCTTTCACAGCACTGCTTCCCTTCACTGACAATCTGCTTTTCTAGATCTCACTGGGTTCACACTTACTCATCATTCTCACTAGCATGTCACTATTACTTTTCAAGATGTCCCTCCTACATTTCTAAAGCATGTTCGACACATCTTATTCTTGATTGAGCTATTGACATTTTGAATTCTACAGAACTAAAATGTATTTATGACAGCGTGCTGGCTGCAACAACGGTTGACACGCAACAACCTGAGATCAGAAGAAAGGTCTTACCAAAGGACTCCTGTGAGGTAATACAGTTGTGTTTACTCAAGGCAACTGAGTTGGTGTACCTCGACAAAATGAAGTGCAGATTGTGGATGTGTGCATATAACCAGTGCTGTTACAGCACCAGTACAAAAATCAGCGTCACACAGAGAAATTAGTTGCAATGAAAATTTAGTCAAACTCTGTGACATATACTCAGACCCCAGGTACACTCCTGTGCAACTTGGTCTAGGTGGTCCTGCTCTGGCAGGGGGATTGGACTAGATGATCCTTCGAGGTCCCTTCCAATCCCTAATGATTCTATGATTCTATGATCTTCAAAAGAACCCAACCAAGCTGTATCAATAGAAGTGTCATCAGCAAGTCAAGGTGGGTAATTCTCCCCACTTCTGTTCAGCATCTTGTGTATCTGGCGTACTGCATCCAGTTCTGCAGTCCTCAATCTAAGAAGGACATGGAACTGTTGGAATAAATCTAGAGGAGGGCCACAAGGATGGTCAGAGTACTTTTGCTATGAAGACAGGATGAGGCAGTAGGGGCTGTTCAGCCTGGAGAACTCTCCAAGGAGATATTAAAGCAGCCTTCCAGCACTTGAAGGGCGCCTACTTCAAGAGGGACTTTTTTATGAGGGCATCCAGTGATGTGACAAGAGGGAATGGTTTCAAGCTAAAAGAGATTTAGATTAGATCTTAGGAAGAAATTCCTCACTGTGAGGATGGTGAGGCACTGGAACAGCTTGCCTAGGGAGGTTATGGATGTCCCTTGTCTGCAAGTGTTCAAGATCAGATTGGATGACTTTCTGCGTAACCTGGTCTAGTGAGAGGTGTCCCTGACCATGGCAGGGGGGTTGGAACTAGATAATCCTTCCAACCTAAGCCATTCTATTATTATATTCTATGAGTCTATAAAAGGCAAAGCAAAACACCACCAACCTAAACCACAGAAACCCAGAAAAAGTAGTATGGCCTGTTAGTGAGCATCATCACATCACTTAGGAATCTGTTCTCTGAAGTGCTCGTCCTGTGGAGTTCACGTTTCTTCTGCTTGTAGTGTGTGTCAAGTAGGGTGTGACCTTTACTTCATGTTTTTAAGTTTTATTGCTTCATTTCTTGTATGTTCACAGAAAGAAACTTCTTCACAATCACTCTGATGGCAACAGTGGCCTTAAATCAGGCTGGCATTCAGTTAAGTGGGAAAAAAATACAACCACCCTAATCCCTGAACTATCAACATCAATTAAAAGGAGCAATGGAGGAAAAGCCTTTTGTTTTACATCCTTTCTTTATTTTACAGTTAAGAGATTCATTTTAGCAATAGGCCCCCAAAGACTGTGTTTGGAAGAGTACTAACTGTATTTTTTAAGGATATTATAACTTGTTAAATAGTCAAGGTGCCGCTTGTTTCCTTGGAGCTCAGAGACCTGCTTGCAGGGATCTTTGCGAAAATGCAGACCTTCAATTTCTGCATGAACAGTTTGCAGTTGGTCGTTTTCTGACAGAAATAATCTGGAGAAGGTACTTCTCTGTCACTTTCTGTTTGCATGTGCTTAAGCCTTGTTGGCTTCTGGATGTTTAAAATGCTGGTGAAGTTTGCACAGTCTGTAACAGCTTAAATTTTAAGCATTTCACTGAAACTCGTTCCACACCCCTCATTGGCTTAAGAAGATTTTTCAAGTTCAAATTGATGAGACTTTAAACAGTTCCTGCTCTTAGTCTACTGTCATCTATCTAATTTCTTCTAGTCTATTTGCATCTTGATAAGAATCATAGAATCATTAGGGATTGGAAGGGACCTCAAAAGATCATCTAGGTTGTATATATGTGTTTGATATCTTTTTCCAGGCTCTTGTTCAGTTTTCAGTGCTTTGGTCTCATGTGGCTACCGCAGGAAACGCTGGCTTGCATATTGAGCGTCAGCTTTTTAAGGAAAAGTAAAGTTGAAGAGTCTAACTGCTTCTCCACTATAACTGAGCGTCTGCATTTAGCCCATCTGCGGGGCTAAATTATAAGACTTATTCTAACACCCAAAGACCCCTCACCAACTGGAAAAGGATCAGGAAAAGGGAAGAAGACTCATGGCTTGAAACAAAAATGGAACTGATGCAATAGTCCGCGTGATACCAATAGGAAGCTTTTAAAATCGTACTCAAACCAGCAAATGCATGGCAGTCACAACAAACAGGAAGGCAATCCTTGGGAGCAGAATGGTAAGTGAGCTCCTCCAGAGATGGAGATGAGGATGGAAGAGGATAGGGAGGAGGATTCTGCTCCTCATCAAACCTCCCCTTTACACTGCGTGTGAGGTTAATGGTGCAGGAGGAACCTGTGAGCCATCTGACCTGTCTCACTCAGAACACCTAAGTGGTCTGCAGATCCGACGGGCCTATGATTCTGTGCCAGTGAAACCAGGACACTGAATGTTTCTAGTTAGCATGGATATTTCTTAATAGCAAGGTTCATTGTAAATATGTAGGAGCATTTGTTTGACTGCTGGTTGTTTCTCCTGGTCAGTCAACACGTGTAATAAAAGGGAACATTTTAAAACATTTTTAATCAATCTCAGCTGGTATGAAATGAGAAGTGAATAAAAACCTGATTAGAAAATTGATTGAGGAACATCCACATTTCTACATGACTAGATATAAGCCTACACAAACATTGACTCAGATATTCAAACACTGAATGACAGAAACTAAGGTGTGACTGTACTGCAGTCTGTGACTTCACAATCATATACATGTGGTCTAGCAGTCAAGTGCCTTCTCCAATGAGATGAACACAGCTGGAAAGCCACCCTGTGTGTTTGCTACTGACTTTTCTCTTCTTGTGTCCTTTGAGCAAAATTTAAAGTCCACTACCTAGTGCTCCCAACATTTTAATCTATTGTCTGCATCGTTGCTCATCAGCCTGCTACTGAATATCTTACTTCTTAGGGCTGGCCCTCTGCCGTTCGGCTGAAATGCTCTATTGGCTGTACAGAAAGACCTCCTTATTGTTATTATTATGCTGGGAACAATCTTAAATTATTACATTTTCCTGATATTTACTAAGTTCAGTTGACTATTCCATAATTTAAAGAGGTGAGTTTCTTTCTTTGCTTAACCTTCACCTGACAGATGAACTGGTAGAAGTACTAAATCTACCCAGTCAGCCACAGTGTGTTTCCTTGCACACACATTTTGTACTCTCAGGTTTATTTGCAAACT
The DNA here is from genome assembly GCA_013400115.1 of Rhinopomastus cyanomelas. Lineage (NCBI taxonomy): Eukaryota > Metazoa > Chordata > Aves > Bucerotiformes > Rhinopomastidae > Rhinopomastus > Rhinopomastus cyanomelas. Next base: position 292,521 of record VXBP01008605.1, read on the forward strand.
GGTATTGAGTGTTTGTCACACTCTGATGATCAGTCCTTGCCATCTAGCAAAGCACCAGCATCTCTCTGTGGCAGCACTGCCTGGATAGTACATTTCTAATGCAACCAATAAACAGAAAACTTTTTTCTTTCCCAGTTAATTCCATAGCAGTTACCTCTCAGGAATTTTTCTCATCCCATTGAAAATCGATGTCAATTACAGGACTCCATGGCAATAAACACTTGTTAGTCCTGTCATCTCATGAGGGGGTTACAGCAGTGATCTCACCAGCCCTGTGTAGCCATATGATCAACATCACTGGTTTACATCTAAGGAAAAACAAGGAAAGGGAGCTTTTTCTGCTCCTTTAAATCCAGTCCTTCCTACCAAGGTATCCCTGCTCTCAAACAGAGAAAAACATCACAGAATCACAGAATGTTAGGGACTGGAAGGGACCTCAAAAGATCATCTAGTCCAATCATAGAATTGTAATGGCTGGAAAGGACCTCCAGGGTCATCGAGTCCAACCTTTTCTCCTAGTGTCTAACCCCTAGACCATATCCCTAAGTGCCACGTCCACTCATTCCTTAAACACCTCCAGGGATGGTGACACCACCACCTCCCTGGGCAATCCATTCCAGCACCTAAAGAATTTCCTTCTAACATCCAATCTAAACCTCCCCTGACGCAACTTGAGGCCATTTCCCCTCGTCCTATCATCACTAATTGGAGAGAAGAGACCAACACCAGCCTTGCTACAACCTCCTTTTAGGTAGTTGTAGAGGGCAATAAGGTCCCCTCTCAGTCTTGTCTTCTCCAGACTAAACAACCCCAGCTCCCTCAGCCTCTCCTCATAGTCAAGCCACTTCTGATACAGGCCAGAATGCCATTGGCCTTCTTGGCCACCTGGGCACACTGCTGGCTCATGTTTAGCCGGCTGTCAATCAACACCCCCAGGTACTTCACCACCAGGCAGCTCTCCAGCCACTCTTCTCCAAGCCTGTAGCGTTGCTGGG
>VXBP01008605.1:293778-349162 GCA_013400115.1 Rhinopomastus cyanomelas
GAGTATCCAGTTGGTTTAGAAAGTCATTAGTTACTGCTTCCTGGATTATGAGGGGATCAATCTGGTCTCCATCCCTATCTTCCAGTTCAGGGGAATGAGTATCAGGAAGATGACCAGACTGACTATTAAAGACTGAGGCAAAGGAAGCATTAAGTACCTCAGCCTTATCTCCATCCTCAGTAACAATGTTCCCCTTTGCATCCAATAAGGGATGGAGACTCTCTCTGGATGGAGACCCTCTGCCACAGCAGGATCACGTAGACCAAGTCACACAGGAACATATCCAGGTGGGTTTTAAACATCTTCAGAGAAGGAGACTCCACAATCTCCCTGGGCAGCCCGTTCCAGTGCTCCATCACCCTCACTGTGAAGCTCCTCTTCATATTCAGTAAGGTGGTCTTTCATGAGCACCTCTTTCCTCTTCAGAAATTAAGAATTCAGCATGACCTCAAATTCCATATCCCCACAGAACTCTGACCTTTAGCTGTATTACAGAAATGAATGTTATCATGATAACAATATTATATTGACTCAGGAGGAACCCCATGCTTCCTTGTCATCCTTCACAGCTCTCATCACACTGAGATGCCAAAGTAACCTTGTACAACAGCTGTAGTGACTAATCTGCACAGACTGCCTTGGTGAGGTGGCACTACCAGGCAAAACCCCCACTAGTACTCTCTGGCAAAGTTTCTGAAGTACTTCCCAGTTTGAAAATTGTTTAATTTGCATCATGAAGAAGGTGGGATTAATTCAGTGCTCACTGTAGCCCTGTGCCTGTATATCTGTTTTTATGCTGGCTCCTCAAAGCTGTAATCTTCTTTCCCTGTTTTCCTTCCTCATCCTCCAGAAGAACAGTGAGCCCAGTTCTTTTCCCATGATGCTAACTGGAGATCTGACATCCAAAGGGAATAAAAACCAAAACTAGGTTTGACTTCTGTAGGAAGCAGAACAGACTTAGTGCTGAATTTCAAGAGGACCCCAATTCCTGATTGTAACTGCAGCCAAGTGAAAGAATGATGAGTAATAACCTTAAGCAGCTGTGCTGTGTATTAATACTATCATTTACTGTTCTTGATGTAAGAAATCATAGAATCACAGAATCATTAGGGATTGGAAGGGACCTTGAAAGATCATCCAGTCCAATCCCCCTACAACATCAGGATCACCTAAACCAAGTCGCACAGGAACACATCCAGGCGGGTCTTAAACTTCTCCAGTGAAGGAGACTCCACAACCCGCCCGGGGCAGCCTGTTCCAGTGCTCTGACACCCTCACTGTGAAGAAGTTCCTTCTCATATTGATGTGGAACCTTCTATGTTCTAGCTTACAACCATTGGCCCTTGTCCTATCACTAGGTGACACTGAGAAGAGCCTGGCTCCATCCTCCTGACACCCACCCTTCAAATATTTATAGACATTTATGAGGTCACCCCTCAGTCTCCTCTTTTCCAAGCTAAAGAGACCCAGCTCCCTCAGGCTCCCCTGGCAGTACCATTCTGAAAACAGAGCCTTGTAACTTTAAAACTTTGACCAGCTTCCCTTCCCACAGATTCCCCTCTCCATATTCTTTTGGTAACCCTTCCCTTGACTGCAAATCCGTAGCCAGAATGAGACATACAAAGCTCTTCATGTCACATTACGTAAGATCGACTCAAAGGCTGGCAATACAGAGAAGGTTTGTGCGTCTCTTTTTGACGGCAAATTTTGATTAGACTCTTGTCAACACTCCTTCCAGCACACTGTTGATTTTGTCTTATATTCTCCTGGCTGTTATCCCTTTCAAACCCTAGGTGACTGCCATTCACTGTGACTGTCCCATATGCTCAGCTGTTCACCTTTATTCATCCTAGTGGTTGTCATCCTGCCAGCTCCCAGGGAGAGCTTTGAAACGGAGCCCTACCTGCATTGGCTGAGCGCCTTATTCTCCACCTGGTGTTTTGACTTCCTGTTTATTGTCCACAGCACCAGTTGGGGCAGAAAAACATGCCTTCTTGCCCTGAGAAGCAGTGGTTAGACTCCATGACAAACAGCCACCCTGTCTGGGAGTGTGAGGGCAGGCATATTCCATGAAATGTTACTGTGTTGGATCCTGTGGTGACTGTTCCTGGGAATGGCAACGACCACTTTAAAACACCATTGGAAGAACATCTTTCTAGTGTCCTGGTCAGCTGAATCTCAGTTGCTGTGCTGACCAAGTCAGAAAGATTTGCGAGCCTTGCTCTCAGGCTCTTACAGTGTCAAATGGGACTGGGGATGCTGATGGCCTTGATCTCCACATTCCTCAAGGCACCTTGTGTCAGCTACCTTGACAGGGCTGACGCTGGCATTAATCCAAACGAAATACTGGCACACACCAGAAGTTTGCTTATCCTCATATAAGCAAGTATCACAACAGAGGGTTATGTCTGTAAAGACTCCTGAAGAAACAGGAGTAGCATTAGTAGCCATGCAGCAAACATATGGCGCCTCAGAGCAGCTGGGAAAACACTGTGCTCCAGCTTTCTTGATGAAAAGCACTCTTCCTCTGCCAACTGCACTTTGTAAAACAGTTCAAAGCCTCTTACCAGCTTTCAGGGAGCTGCTTGCCACAGTGAAATGCTTGTGAAAGAAGTGGGCAGGCAGGAACCCAAACAGCAGAAGTCATAAGATATCTAGCTACATCTCTCTATCTTCCTGCTCCTCCACAGAGTGCTGGGAATAACTGCAAGAATGAACACTCCGTATGGCCTGGGATACAGGTAAGATCCCTGCAACTACTGAATGGCCAGTTCACATCCTCAAATAGACTCAGCATTAGCCTTAGAAACATCCATATTCTAGGAATGGCATTGCTAAGTCAATCCTCCTGTCAGCCACTGCTTTTAACTATGTCCCACAGAATCCCTGCTTCTTCTTGGCCCATCTTTCTTCTCTGTGGGCAAACACCTTCTGATCCAGTATCTTGCCAGTCTGTATTAATTTCAGGTCTAACTTTCAAGCAAATTAAAACCCTTGGTGGTTCCAAAAGGTCAACTGATTAGCATCTAAGAGTCTATTTTCACCAGCCACTCTACCTTGATTTCTCCACTACCTTCTTATAAATACCAGAGTTGAACTTCATCCAATGAATGGCACTGCCTGCCTGATTTATTGTCCTAGTTATCGTAGTTTTCCTTCAGACTTAGAACCACAGGATCATAGAATAACCTTCTAAACAGAAGGGACATCAAAAGATCACCCTCTCCAACCTTTTGTGGGAAAGAGAGCCTAGAAAGACAGGAAGGCTTCAAGAAAGGAAGAATGTTATGGATATGAGCCGGAGCTATTGTACAGAGGATAGGGAAAATCTGAATCACAGTCAAAATATTTTCTTAGGTCCAGTCAATTAAAAAAATCACTCTCATGGGGCAGACACACAGCATTTTACTTTCCCGGCTCAGAACTGCATCACAGGACAGCTGCTCCCTCAAAGAGTAGAATAATTGGAAGAAATATAGAATTACCCTCAGGAATCATGTGTCCTTTATGTGTCCTTAGTTAATATTTTCCCACCCAGGAAGAGGAATCATATTACAGACTCTGAATGCTCTCTGAACATAAAGACTAACTGCAAATCACAATTTTCCCTCAAAAGAAATCAATATAAGCCATGATAATAAAGCATCACTCTAAAATGCTGCATTGAGACCAGCACCTTTATTGAAAGAAACCCTGTATGAAAACTCAAACTGTTAAAGGAGAAAAATAGGAACAGGCACTGCTGAGTCCTACATACCAACAGATACAGGCTCCAAGAGATTCAGGCAGTGAACTCCTTAGAAACCAAGCGTTTCCTCCTTACCCTCAAATAATAAGACTTTTTAAAAAACATCAGTTTCTCACCAACTTGTCCTTTCAGGAGCAGGGGAACTCATTTCAGCTGTGACAGCACCACATGGGTATCGCTGAAACCAGTCCCTAAATCGTGTTATGACCCATGGGTCAAGATCCACACCTTAACCTCCAATCAGCAGTCAGTGACAGTGACACAGTATTGTACAAAGTCAGCCGTGGAAACCAGCATTCTGTATTCTCAACTAGTTCTACTTTTCAGAGAGTGCCAAGGTGTTATCTAACCACTTTGTACAAAGAGAGAAAGGCACTACAAGTATATTCAACTGAATTCTTACAAGAAAGAAGCTATTTTTTCCTCACAGATCAGTAGTCTCTGTTAATATATTTTTTTTGAAAAAAATCTGGTTCTTAAACTTTCAAAGTGTAGGTAGGACATGAAGCAGCCTCCCTTCCTGCTACTTAGGAATGCGACAAACAACAATTATTTAGGCTCCTACATTTGTTTGTGAAACGGAATTCTTCTCTTCTAAATGTTAATGCGAAGGGAAAAAATTAGATCTTCACAGAACATTAGAGATTGGAAGGGACCTCGAAAGATCATCTAGTCCAATCCCACTGCCACAGCAGGACCACCTAGACCAAGTCACACAGGAACATACCCAGGCGGGTTTTAAACGTCTCCAGAGAAGGAGACTCCACAACCCCCCTGGATCAGCCTTTCCCAGTGCTCAGTGAAACACACCTGCATTTCTGTTAGTTACTAGAAGTGTTTCTCAGCTCTTAAAATGTCAAATCACTGTGAGGCAAACACCCTTTTTTGCTCAAAGGTGAACCCAAGGTTGTGCAACTCCAACCCAGAAAACAATGCCATGCTTTTGGAATCTACTCATTGTTCTGTGGTCCTAAAGCCAGCCAATGCACAGAACCGCAGGGTTGTGTTTATTGCAAGGGCTGCCTTGGGGGTAAAGCCATAATTCCAGAAAGAGCAAAAAGTCTCCAAATTTTGGGAAAGGACTGATACCCAACTGACATAAATGAAAATGGAATATACATTTCTGACACAGTAATTCATGAGGGTAAGAACCATTCTTCTAAAGCATCCCATACAATCCATAATAACCACTTGAGGGCACCTCTTTATTTTAAGGTCCTTTTCAAACATAACAGTTTTCAGAAGCAACTTAAGAGCACTTGGTGCTAAAAATATCCAAAGGAAAGACTGCCACCTACTGAAACTTTCTGTTCCTGTTCTTCTAAGTCCAGAGAACATTCCATTACTTTAAGTCCTGGAAAGTTCTCCATTTTCTTTGCTACAATTATTCCTTGTGCAGGATAACATCACCACCAAAAGAGAGAAAAAAGGATTTAACTATATTTACCCTACTCAGACGTTTAACCTACTATAAGTTGATTTACTGTTCAATATTGAACTGTAATAAATATTGGACACATGACCTTGGTTTTTAATGTTTCTCTTTCATGCTTTAAAAAATACTGTTTCGAGATGTAGACACATTATGTGGCAAATATATGTAATCTGGGTTACATGACACTAAAAAAGCCTTCCAAAACCATAGCATGTCTACAGCAACCTCAAAGACTACCGTAAAATAGCAAGTTGAGTATCCTCATTTGTTTCCTTTGATTGAGTTTTCAAAATTATCCCAAGGACATTTTTTAAATCATGGGATATTCTTCACTTCACATTATTAAAAACCCCCATGGTTCCCAAAGAAATGATCACATCGTCACTCCGTAGCAGAAAAGACAACAGCAAGATTATCAGAAGGAAAGCACACTAGATTGGCTTTTCCCATGACAACTGAAAATATGGTTCATTATATGTGTCTGAAACGTTAAATAATACTCCCGTTCTAGAGATTACTGCTCATTTCTCAGGATTACAGATTCAGCTGCATATTACCTAGGACTGTTGTTGAGCTGAATTAATATATCTTGACCTACCAAACTGAGAAGCTGCTTCTTCTAGTCTGTTAGACCTCAGGTGGATGCACTGAAATATTCAGATATCCATGAACTACACTTGTTTGTTATCGCACACCTATCCAAGAAGCTATGTAAAGATGCTTGGAACTGTTCCGCATTAAATTCTATGAAAGAATTTTCAGGGAAAAGCCAAGACTTGTCCCAGCAAATAATAATGTGGGCTCTTTGCTTCAAATCCCTATTTTACATCTTTGACATAACCATATTTAAGAAAGTAGTGTTCCTCTTACTGTCCACTCTGAATTGAAACACTCCAGATCTTTTCTTAGCGTCTTTCATTTATTTGTGCTACTGTTTTCTAAAAGAACTCACCCAGCCATTGGAGTGTGGACCAGGCTCCTCACACTTTGTGCTCAGGCAGTATTCAGCAGGCTGCAGGGCACTGCCAAACTGTTATTCTCACCATTTCACCCTAAAAATACTCTAATATTGCTTAAAGTATTCCATAGCTGACCTACTGAGCCTGACAGATAGTACTTTTTAGTCACAGTACACATCTGGAAACCCTGAGTTTTAGTTCTTGCTAGAAGCAGTAAGTGTTTTATCCAACGGAGATTAAACTTAACATGAAACCCTTAAGAGTTATTACCCAGAATATCCTGCTGCTCAGGCTACATCAGTGATCAAGTTCAGCCACTCACTCTAAAGTGCTTCTTTGCCCATGCAGAAGGTAAATGAAATGTTCATTCCATATGAGAGCCTGAAACACAACGTTAAGAAATTCATCACCTGCCTCTCCAGAATATCTGCACCTGCATGACTCATGCTCTCCTTTGAGGACATGCAATACGAACAAGCTGAGACACAGGAGGCTCTCTCTGAACATCGGGAAACACTGTTTTTACTGTGAGAGTAACTAAACCCTGGTGCAGGTTGCCCAGGGAGGTTGTGGAGTATCCCTCCTTGGAGAAACTCAAAAGCCATCTGAACTCTGCTCCAGCTCAACCTACTTGAGCAAAGACAGGTCCCTTCCAAACTCAGCGTTTTGTGATTCTATGATTCATTACTACTGAATTTGCCGATTCCGGAGTTTAGGGTAAGTGGAATATCTGCTCTGGGAATTCTGACAACAGGCATCAATAGCAGGAACATAAACTTCAAGATCTTTTGTTACTTCCAAACTATGACCATGAGGCTAACTTTCTGAAAACTCTTAGAAATATGTAATGTTGCATTCAGTGGGTTGATGTGACAGTAATCTACAGACCTCATAATGGATTTATCCAAAATGAATCACAAAGAAATCAAGGTATTTATCAGACTTCAGTCTATACAACCAAAGTACATATTTGAAAACATAGAAGTGGATCATAGAATCATAGAATCATTACGGATCGGAAGGGACCTCGAAAGATCATCTAGTCCAATCCACCTGCAACAGCAGGATCACAAGATAAATGGAAATTCTACCATCAAGGATTCTTTCTGAGACGTACCACAGCTATGAAACGTGGCAGTGATCAGAGTAAGAATGCCTCCATTATATTACTCTATAATCTGCTCTGATCTTTTTGGACCAGAAGAGATTTATGTGTCATAACAGCAGGCAGTGCTGGTGATGTCATACTAGAGTAATTTCTCTGTTAGAAAATACCTTAAAGCTACAATGGGGAAATTAATTTTGAAGCCATGCTGTTGTGAGGAATGTATACATTACAGTCTTTGCTTTGGCCTTTCCTCAGGGAGTGAAAGAGCACAGCACTTCTAGGGCAGTGAAAGACTGCTGCCAACCTGACAAACCCTCCCTCCATGTAGCTCTTCTGTGTCTCAGAAATCCTATCTCACACATGTCAACTGGCATGACTGAACGTGATTTCCTGCTGTTGTTTTCTGCTCCTGTTGGATAACGAGACACACAAATTATGTGTGCACTTGAAGATCCGTGATATGAGTGTAGGAGAGTAAGTGCTCAGTGTTACCAGAGTTACTTGCTGAAGATTGTTTCCTTTTCTTGATTGCTTTTCCTGCCTTCTTCGCCTACTTCCCTCTTTCCCTTCCCTTCCCCTTCCCTTCCCTTCCTTCTCTTCCTTCCCTTCCCTTCCTTTCCTTCCCTTCTTCCTTCCTTCCTCTCTCCCTCTGTTCCTTCCTCCCTCCCTCCCTCNGGACTACATTATGCATGAAAAAAAGATGAAAAGATACTTGCCCTCTGTGTGGTGCTGTGCAGTCACTGCTCTGCTGTAGACACTGTTTCTTATGTCTGTCTGCAATACTAAGCCAAGACTCATGTAGAAAGAAAATCACTGTTAACTCTTTTCTCGTCTCTCACCAGTCGCCAGGCTAAGCTCGCTCTGAAGGGTTCCGAGCAATACAGGAGTGTGAGAGCATAACGCCTTTCACTTTTAGGGGGAAAGAGTAAGTACATAAACCCAAGAGATCCTTCTTACAGGCAAGGAAGGCAGAGCTACTTCCTACCTCCTGCTTAAACATTCTGAGATGTACCTTCCGTGCTTGTACTCTGAATTCAGTTGCACTCCTAACAAATACTAGAAAATTCTCACTTTCTGACGCTCACTCTCTTACCAGGTATACGATGACAGGGACAAATTGGCTAGTCTGCAAAGAGGCATCTTTCACACACTCCTCTGTCCTTACACCCACCCACGCTTGACTGACCTGACAGACGAGCATAACCTCAGAAAAGGCTAGCATTTTGTATTACTTTTGTTCTCTCTTTTTTGCAGAAACGCTGTTTGTGTACCAGCATTTACTAGTCTCGATTCTGCCTGCAGATTTCAGTAACTACATAAATGACTTGCCATGTCTTGTACAAGTCACGTAAAGACTTGTAGCTGTAATGGCTTGTGTAAATTCTCAAACAGATTTGGAAATCTAGCTTTTTTCATGTCTTTTTTACTCTAATGTGGTTGAATTTCTCATATTTGTACTAAGAAAACTGAAATTAATCCAGGATAGTAAGAATCAAGACTCATTATTTTAAAATATATGTGTGACACAGCAAAAAAAAATCTGACAGAGTGGAAAAATTAAAACTTTATCCCTTTATTCAAACCACGTCTGTTAAATCCCAACAGTACTGGGACACACACCTACAATTTATAACATGTTCCTTCTCTGCTTCTTGCTTTAGATTCAAACTGAAGTGCAAAATATCAGGTGTACATTTCTCCTGTGCTAACAAGACCAACAGAAGCAGAATTCATTACTAATCCTTTAATAAACTTTGGCAATGGGGTTTGCAAAGATGGGAATAAATAAACACAACCTTTAGAAGTTCATATTTAGAAGTTATATCCATAAAATCAGGATCATTACAGTTGGAAGAGACCTCCAAGATCAAGTCCAACCATCAACCTAATGCCAACATGCCCATGATTCTTCTCCCCCACATCTCCCTACCTTGTATTTTTTTACCCTGTCCTTTTTCACCACCTTAGGCAGTTATTTTCTAACAGTGTCTTATCCAGAAGTTAATGGCCTAGAATAGAACCTTGTGGTTTTGCCTGAACAATATTGAATCCATAATGCCAGCAGAAGTGAAAAGTAGCTGGAATTGTCTCAGCAAAGTCAGAGATGGCACGTGTAAAGACAAAGAACAGGCCTGATGTAGAAGATTCACTTGTTGTACACTATCTGTCTAAGAAAGATTAAAATACTTTCCTAGAAAAATGCCTTCTGCTCAAAGAGAACCAAAGCATCATTGCTCATTATGTTCTGAGAAAACAAGACCTAATTAGAAAAAAATACTTTTGCTACTGTCTTACTCCTTATCAGCATGCTGGTTGTTGTACAGTATGATTAATAGACCTAGAAAGTAAATGTGTGTAGATCACAGAATCACCAAATCAAGGAATTATCAAGGCTGGAAAGACCTCTAAGGTCATCCAGTCCAGCCCACGACCTAACACGACCACAATAGTTAGACCAGGGCACTAAGTGCCATGTCCAGTCTTTTCTTAAATGCCTCCAGGGATGAGGACTTGACCACTGCCCTGGGCAGTCCATTCCAATGTCTAATCACCCTTTCCCTGAGGAAGAGTTTCCTAACATCCAACCTAACCCTCCCCGGGCAACTTCAGGCCCTGCCCTCTTGTCCTATCACTAGTTGCCTGAGAAAAGAGCCTGAACCCCACCTGTCTACAGCCTCCCTTCAGGTGATTGTAGCGAGGGATAAGGTCTGTGATTCCTCTTCCCCTGGGCTAAACAATCCCAGCTCACTCAGCCTTTCCTCATCGGACTTTCCCTCTAGTCCCTTCACCAGCATCGTTTCTTCTCTGGACCTGCTCCAGTACTTCAATATCTTTCTTGAAGAGAGGTGCCCAGAACTGCCCCCCAGTACTCAAGGTGAGGCCTCACCAGCACTGAGTACAGGGGGGAGAATTACATCCCTAGTCCTGCTGGCCACACTATTCCTGATACAAGCCAATGTATCCAATACATCGATAGTAGATTTCTCTTAAAATCAAAAAATATTTCACAGAAATGTAAAATCACAGAACATTAGGGATTGGAAGGGACCTCAAAAGGTCATCTAGTCCACTCCCCTGCCACAGCAGAATCACCTAGACCAAGTTGCACAGGATCATGTCTAGGAGGGTTTTAAATGTCTCCAGAGAAGAAGACTCCACAATTCCCCTGGGCAGCTTGTTCCACTGCTCTGTCACACTCACTATGAAGAAGTTGCTTCTCATATTGATGTGGAACCTCCTCTGTTCCAGCTCACACCCATTGCCCCTTGTCATATCACTAGTTGACACTGAGCAGAGCCTGACTCCATCCTCCTGACACCCATCCTTCACATATAGACATTAATGAGGTCACCCCTCAGGCTCCTTTTCTCCAAGCTCAAGAGACCCAGTTCCCTCAGCCTCTCCTCATCAGGGAGGAGAAAAGATTATGAGATAGCATATTTTAATACCATCTGTAAAGGATCTGTTAAGAATGTGGTTGCATGTCTTTTCAAGCAAGGTAAGGCTAATGCCACATGTTGCCCATGAAACCCTGTAGATGCTTTAAATTTATTGCTAAATATTGAGCATATTTTATATGAACTTACATTTATGATAAATATACATAGTCCTAGAAATACTGCAGCAGTACAATAAAGTTGGAGCCAATGAAGCATCATGATTCGTTATGATTTTAGTCTATGTCACTACAATTTCTCTGCAACAGCGTAGATGTGCTGACCTGTTATGCTTTTGTTGCTGTAAATTCACATTGATAACTCAGTTGTAAACATATGCTGTAGAATACAGATGCTATGGAGATCATTCTTAAAACCCCCTGCATTCTCCCTGTTTGAAATTTTAAATGAGTGTATTTAAATGGTGTTTAAGGTTTGGAATGGTAACTTTTCTTATTTTCAAAAACACGAATATGAAAACAACAGTTTAAAAACATACATAAAAGCACCCTCTGATTTCAAATCCTATAAGTTCTTCCCCACCACAACAGACTCTGCGTCAACAGCTTGTCCTCGCCCTCAGATACCTTTAACTCTGAACGTTATCAATTTAGGCTTAAATGAAAGAAAACTAATTTGCAGAGAATTTCAGTTAAGCTGTTTTGGGAATCCATCTTACAATCAAAAAAAAAAACCAAACCTCAGACTTGTAGAACCATCTGCCATGCTGTTGGACTGTTTGCAGCCCAGTCAAATTACTGGGAAGGAGGAACAGCTCTCATTTTCTTTCTTCATTTTATTGCTTCCTTTTACCATTGATGCAGGCTAATAGAAATCCCACTGAATACAAAACCTGAATATTGCAGTCTGTGGATTTGGATGTATACATGGCATGAAATTAGACAGCTATTTCTTATTTACTACAGATAATCTCTTATGAAATATCTTCAGCTATGTAGGTAACTGTCAAAGCACTTAGGCTGGAAGCACTGTGGCTATGAGCCATTAAATCTCTTTCGAATGGCCTTAGGTGTTTGTAAAGACCCAGTCCTTGGCCCTATAGTCACTGACTCATATGAGTAAGACCTCAGCTAAAATCATAGAATCAAAGAACATTAGGGATTGGAAGGGACCTTGAAAGATCATCTAGTCCAATCCCCCTAGATCACCTAGGCCAAGTCGCACAGGATGAGATAACCTGATGAACATGCAGTATCACTCAAAACTCACAAAACTGGATGAAAGCCAACACGTGAAAGCCAAGCTGATAATCACACATTAGCAGCAATGACCAAGTGAAAAAGATGCACATACTTACCTAATCTAAAAACAGATTACATGTAACAGGAACAGTCTTTCATTGTAATTAAAACACTTCAGTCTCTTTCCAAAATGATGAGACATACTAAGAGCAAGCTCCAAGGAGTCCTTTAACAATGCCCCTGCTGGGGTTACATGAGTGAGCTCAGACCATGACACTGCTTGCCCTTATCCTTTCCTCTGTCACACTGTCAAGGGGGGTGAAGGAGGCACTTACAGAACAGTCCTCGACCCTTCACCTCTTATTGTGCATTCCACTACAGTCTTTCACTGCCTCACTACCTTCCTGAGAAGAGTTGCATCTACACTGAAAATGAAAGGCCAACTACAGATATATCTGTAAGACTTGTTTGTGTGGTAGATTACTTTGTAGTGTAAAGATGCTAAAATCATTGTAAATAACTAAACTGGCAACTGTTCCTAAAGATTTCGATAATCGGATTTACAAGTGAAAAAGAACTGCCTACAATAGTGAGGAAATAAAAATTGAAGTTTCAGTGCTCTTTAAATAAAGGCATCCTACTCTTTTCTTAAAGGTCATAAATGAAAGTAGACTTGCTCAGAGGGCCTGCAGCAAAGTCGAGTCACTTGCCCTGCGTGTAAAGGTAACTTGGGATATGCATAATGGTGAAACTTTCCAACGAACTAAAACTGATAAGGTTTGCTAGTTTCTAATCAGCATTAGACTTCACTATTAAAAAAGTGTGATAGACAACATGAATCAGGACAAGAAGCAAGCCCAGGCCCTCTTTCCCATATAAACACTTCACCTGCAGTGAGAAAGGAGATTGTGCCATAAAAAATACATTATTGCATTGACATTTTGTGTAGAAATGACTAATCATGACGCTATGAATCCTCATCTGATTTTAGATGTTCTGTTTCTTTACCACTTGAACTATCTCAGTGCCCTATGCAGTGAAACAAAAGTTATGATTTAAAAAATACCAGCCTCAAAACCTATCACCCACAAAAGCATCCATTTACTCTATTTTCCAACAGTAAATGTAGAAATTCCTGTTTTTTCCACAGCAAAAAACTTTCCTTCTTTGCTGTTGCTTGAGTCTACTAGTCAAAAATTAGTTTCAATAGACATTAGTTTAAGTTTAATCATATTTTCTTTCTCAGTAATGCTGCTTTATAAGAGATATTTCAATGCATTGGAAGAAAAAGTCATAAATCAGCAGAATTGGCACCTTTGATTCAATTGTCATCATTGAATCATAGAATCATCATGGCTGGAAAGGATCTCCAGGATCATCAAGTCCAACCTTCATCCCAACATCTCCCTAACCCCTAGACCATAGTCTCAGGTGCTCTGCCTACTCATTTTTTAATGCCTCCAGGGACGGTGATTCCACCACCTCCCTGGGCAGCCTGTTCCAGTGCCTGAACACTTTCTCAGTAAAGAATTTCTTCCTAACATCCAATCTAAACTTCCCCTGATGCAACCTGAGGCCGTTTCCTCTTGTCATTGACATTAGTAAACTAGCTATCACAACAACTGAAGAAGGCTCAAGAGATTATGATCTAGGTCAAGTTATGTCACCAGCTGGCTAAGGATGGCCAGTACTGTGACAGAATCTCCCTAATTAGCAAAAGGCTTGAGAGCCAGAACAAAGGGCAGGGAGGGCTCGCTCACCAGTTATAGTCATGGGGGAAAAGACAGACTCAACATGGGGGAAACAAAACCAATGTAACTTAAACAACAAACCCAAACACCAATTACGGCATTACAGCAAGAGAAACAAGTGGTCCTTAAGTGCTCCTTCCCCACACCTCTCTTTCCTTCCTGAGCCCAGCTCTGCTCTCTCATTCCCCTCTCATTCTCCTCCATGCCTTTCAGACACTCTTCTTCTCCACTGACTGCTAGGGATTCCAAAGGGTCAGACTGTCCTCTAACCATGTACCAAAAAGAAATGGCTGCTCCAGTGTGTCTTCTCTCTTCTGCCCTCCTCACTGACCTGGGTGACATATGTCCAACATCTCCAAACACAAGTGAGCTCCCAAACAAAAGGCCCAAAACCAACCCAGGGAGGTTGTAGTCCTGTGGGGCTAGGCTCTTCTCCCAGGCAACTAGCGGCAGGATGAGAGGGAGCAAGGCCTGAAGCTGCCAGGGGAGAGTTAGGTTGGATGCTAGGAAGCCCTGCCTCAAGGAAATGGTGATCAGACACTAGAATGGACTGCCCAGGGCAGTGGTAGAGTCCCCATCCCTGGAGGTGTATAAGGACAGATTGATGTGTCTGGCTAATGGGGTGATGTCAGGTCATAAGCTGGGCTTTATGAGCTCAGAGGGCTTTTCCAGTCCCAGTAATTCTGTGAACTTCAGTGAAGCTTCTTGCAAGGGCCAGCTAGCCGTCACCTCCTCCGCTAGCGAAACCCCACCAGACTCAAACCACAAGTTACATCTTTTTGGTCAATGTAAATACAATTTAGCTACCGCGAAACCTTCTTTAGAAATCAAACAAAGAGAAGCAGTCTTGCACAGTTTTTTCAGCTACTGTAGTTCTTCCCCGTGGTGCATAGTTGATTTTCAGCAGGAGGCAGCGCATGCAGTGTTAATCCCAGCCCTGCTCACACAAGCTTCTGCCTGTTCCCGCAACGTGCCGGCTGCACCCCTTTCCTGCTGGGTCGTGTGGGAATCTAAGCCACTCAGTACCAGGCATAAGCAGGACCCACCTTCTGGATACTTGTATTTTGGGGGGTTTTTTTGAAGAGTTTTGCAGTAATTGCTTAGGAATTTGTTTAGTGAGACTGCAGCATGGTTGGAAAGCAACCAAAAATGGGCCAGAGAAATCAAGTGCAACTGAACAGACTACTTAACGGGAGAATCGGATGTTCCATGCGCTCAGGGTACGAGGTGCCAAGAAACTACTATGTACTCGGGGCTCAATAGCTTTTATTAAGGCAATAATAAAGTAAGCCTTGTTTGTCTATGCAGCTGGCGAAGTCTCCTCAAGTCGCCGTCTTCTAGTTTCTACGCTAACATCTCTTCCCCCAGCTTCCCTTCAGAAAAGGAACGACTGTCAACTAACCTTACTAGGACAAATGGCATTTTAGAGTTAAATAGCAAACAGAGTTTATGTCAATAAATAAAACACATTGAATTAATGTAACTGCATCTGGACTCAGAGGATGACATTCAGCATATTAATTATTGCAATTAAAATTACAGGGACAACTGACATGTGAAAGAGGCACACATGTGAGAAAAGTGAAAGTGTAATACACAGGTTGTATTTTTACATTTAAGGTATCATTTGCTAATAGAGAACACTGACTACTGACTAATTGTTAAATACATGTGGTCCTAATCTACAGACCAAATTCGTGTATGGAAATTATAATGGAAAAGGATGCAAGCTTCTTATATAACTGCGTAATCTCCAGAATGTTTGAGATTACTGTAGACTCTAGCAAGAGGTGCAGTTTGAAAAACAGTCAGAAATGAAAACTAGCAGGTGAAATTTTGCAAGTAATGTATTAATTGCAAGTATCAGAGTGCAGCCCTACACAGTACAGCTGCCAAACTCTGTTCCCTTTGTAGTGCTGTTGTTCTAACGGTGCAGGTCAAGACTTGCAAACAGCTGTTCAATATCTGAGGATTTTATTAAATAATGAAAGACTGCAGGACCAATGGGGTATGCACCACACCAGCCTCAGAGGAAAGCAGAAAATGGGAAAATAATGATTTTCAATCCTGTTATGGATTAAAGGGACATATTATATAACGGATTTCTGACAAAACCTGAGAAAACAGTGCTCGGCAACGTGTAAATCTCCTCTCCCATTTGTTAAGATTTTTTGTCTGTCTTTTCTTCTTGTGCCAAAGTGTGATTTCAGCTCTATTGAAAAAAAATTATACAAGCTCTACTGAAAAAACTATTTGCAAAACTGGGTCAAATTCAGTAGCAAGTTTCTGCCTTCAGAATGTTTGCTTGTCAGATTTACAAACCAACTGAAGAAGTGGAAGCCTCCTTTGACCTGGGAGGGCAGAAGGGGAAGGCAGGAACCTGCATGCACACAGTTGATGCTCCTGCTTCAACAGTAGCAATGGCAGCTCTAGAAACAGTCTGAGCACTTTAAAAAGATTAGCCCACACGGCAGTACTTCAATAAATTTGTAGTTTGTTAACAGATGGTTGTACAGGATTATGTGAATGACAAAAGCACTTCCTAATTATTACTCATTTCTTCCATAAAAGGTAAAAGTGGTTTTTCATTCAACTCAGTTCACTATTTCACTAGCCAACATACGCACCCTTCATGCTTTTACCACCATCCCCATAACTTGCCTTCTTTTCCCTTATTCTGGTTTCATATCATTGAGCTTTCCCCCCTTTTCACAAAAAGAATACTCCTTTATTTGCAGCTACTCAGAGCAATAAAAGCAAAATAATAGAATCATAGAATCATAGAATCATTATGGATTGGAAGGGACCTGGAAAGATCCAATCCAGTCCAATCCCCCTGCCACAGCAGGATCACCTAGACCAAGTCACACAGGAACACATCCAGGTGGGTCTTAAACTTCTCCAGTGAAGGAGAGTCCACAATCCCCCTGGGCAACCTGTTCCACTGCTCCATCACCCTCACCGTGAAGAAGTTCCTTCTCATATTGATGTGGAACCTCCTATGTTCTAGCTTACAACCATTGCCCCTCGTCCTATCACTACATGACACTGAGAATAGCCCAGCTCCATCCTCCTGACACCCACCCCTCAAATATTTGTAGACATTAATGAGGTCACCCCTCAGTCTCCTCTTCTCCAAGCTAAAGAAACCCAGCTCCTTCAGCCTCTCCTCATCAGGGAAGTGCTCCACCTCCTTCATCATATTCATTGCCCTACGCTGAACTCTCTCCAGCAGCTCCACATCCCTCTTGTACTGAGGAGCCCAGAACTGGACACAATACTCCAGGTGTGGTCTCACCAGGGCAGAGTAGAGGGGGAGAAGAACCTCTCTTGATCTGCTA
Source organism: Rhinopomastus cyanomelas (assembly GCA_013400115.1). Taxonomy (NCBI): domain Eukaryota; kingdom Metazoa; phylum Chordata; class Aves; order Bucerotiformes; family Rhinopomastidae; genus Rhinopomastus; species Rhinopomastus cyanomelas. The sequence goes on from VXBP01008605.1 coordinate 310,760, forward strand.
ACCACCCCTCTTCTAATCCACCCCAGGATGCTGTTGGCCCTCTTGGCCACAAGAGCACATTGCTGGCTCATAGTCATCCTGCTGGCCACCAGGACCCCCAGATCCCTCTCTCCTTCACTACTCTCCAACAGGTCAGTCCACGGTGTATACTGGTACCTGGGGTTGTTCTTACCCAGATGCAAGACTCTGCACTTACTCTTGTTATAGCTCATTAGATTTTTCTCTGCCCAGTTCTCCAGCCTGTCCAGATCTCGCTGAATGGCAGCACAGTCTGCTGGGGTGTCGGCGACACCACCCAGCTTTGTGTCATCAGCAAACTTGCTGACAGTGCATGCCAATCCCTCATCCAAGTCATCAATGAATAGATTGAACAGGACCGGTCCCAGCACTGATCCCTGGGGCACTCCACTAGATACAGGCCTCCAACTAGACTCTGTCCCACTGACCACCACTCTCTGACTTCTACCCTGTAGCCAGTTCACAATCCACCTCACTACCTGAAAATCTAGACCACACTGCCTCAGTTTGGCTGCGAGGATACTGTGAGAGACCGTGTCAAAAGCCTTTCTTAAGTCAAGATAGATGACATCCACGGCTCTGCCATCATCCATCCACCTGGTTACGCCCTCATCAAAGGCTGTCAGGTTGGTCAAGCATGTCTTTCCCTTTGTAAAGCCATGCTGACTGTCCCTAATGACCCTCCTGTCCTTGATGTGCCTGGAGATAGTCTCTAGAACAAATTGTTCCATCACCTTCCCTGGGATGGAGGTGAGGCTGACCGGTCTATAATTAGATCAAACTGCATAGCATGGAAAACCCAACTTCTGCTCTGCACAGTAGAGTGCTTTTCAGAGTAGATTTAATCTGGTCCTTGAGATGCTGAGACAGGGGATTGAAGCTACACGTGCCCAATGTGAATGGATCCACCAGTGGTGCTGCTGTCCTCAAAGATGACCTGCTTTGCTGTCTCAGAGATTGAATCAACATGTGGTTTTAAGTGGGAACAGACAAGGGATTTATTAATTTAATTTAATATAAATTAATAATAAAATAACAAATGTATTGGTTTAAGGGATTTATTTCAGGACTGTGCGACTGCTTCAAACCACAGTGCTGAGGTAGATACAGCCCAGTGCTACAGCTGTAATTGAGAACTTCTTTATGGCATTCAACTTCATTACCATGCAACCCACCGTGACATTCACCCTGACCCAGCACAAGAACAGGAAGGTTTCTTTGAAAGTAACTTCTCCTCTTAGTTGTTCTTTGGTGCATTGTGCTCTTATGTTTATGGATTTGGATGCGTTCCTCTGTGATCTGTGTTAGATAGTTTTGTCCTGCTGCGGCAGGGGGGTTGGACTCGATGATCTCTTGGGTCCCTTCCAACCCCTAACATCCTATGATGATCCTATGATTTTGTAGAAATTATGTCTAAGTGGGGGGGGCTTTTTTCCTGTTATTTTTCATCAGGTGGTATCTGTGGAGATTCATTTGACCCAGCTGTATCACTACTAGGAAGTGTCAAAACAGTTTTACCTAAGTGGAGGGAGGGGAGACATTAGCCTGAAAAGTTAGTGGCCTTCATCTTCTGAAAATATTATTTCACCCCTGGCTAGATCCTCCACACTTCTGCAGCAGCAGCCTTAAAGCAATCCTTCTTCACCCTACTGTTTCCTGGGGCAATTATTACATCTTGTGCCAAGATGAATACACTTTTGGCTAACTGATTAAATATACCCGAGGACTGGTATGGAAAGCAAATTTTGTTACGTGCCCAGTAGTGAGAGAGAGAAGGAGCTGTGAAGGTGCCTTCCGTCTAGATGTGTCTCATTTGGCTCTGCTCTGTCTGATGCAGGCAAGAACATATTGTTTCTGGATTGCCTTTTCTGATCTGTTCTTTCCCATCTTACACATTAACAAAGAAAAATGATACCATTTTTATGCAAAACGGGATTTGTTCTTGTATTATATCTTCAGTAACTTCTTCAAAGCTTCCTCATTTACTTTAATAAAATACGTTACATCAGATTTCTCTCCGCTGCACCGTACATATATATAGATATATTAGGACATCCCTAACGCCCTTGATTTCTCCTGCTCTCTTTCTCTGGCACATTGTGATTTCTGGGGCTTTTTTCATTCTAAATAATTACAGGATGTTGGGAGTTATTATGCTGGAGCTTATGACACGTAAGTGATGTGGGGTTGGTGCTCTGGAGTCCCCTGCAAACTATTTGTGTATATTATTTTTGCAGTCAAATAGACTCCTTGATTGCACCAGGGCTAATTGAAATAAAGCCAGGAAGAGAGCTCAAGGCCTGCAGCTGTCCCACAACTTCCCGCCCAGCATGCTCCATGGCATGGCTTTGGGTTGGAGAAACTGAGCTTCCCTGTCGCAGTTTGCAAGCGGGGTGCAGGGGTAGCACCAGGTGGGTGACAGTCAGAAGTAGAGTCCCTCTGCCCTACAGACTCCTTGAGCAACATAAACATGCCTGTGTTTTTACATGGAAGAACACAGTTCTTCCATCTATGCTATGAAAACATCAGTCTGGTTGGCTGCAACAATGCCCTCATATCATGTCCCACATCTTAAGCTGGAAAAAATATAAATATTAAAAAATTATATACAAATATAAAACGTAGACATAAATGTAAGCATAAATATAAACATAAAACATATATATTAACATATTTAAATTTCTATAAAAGTGTAGATATAAATATTTTTTTATATATAAATATTTTTAAAAACCCAATAATGATGGCTCAAGCAACAGGAACCTTCCTTGCAGGATTATTCCTCTAGGCCATAAATGACAGCACAAACACAGCTTGGGTTTGTCACTTGCCAGAGAATGGTCCATGGCTGTGTTTTGTTCAATGACCACTTGTCCAGATGGGTTTCTGACATCTTAATCCTACAATTTCAAATCATCTGACAGCCCCACCCAGTCCTACTCCTACACTTAGTGGTCATTCTGAAACACTGAGTGCCTAATACAACTGCATTTTTTAACACTGGTTATGCAAATTGGAGATGATACAATCAAGGCTGGGGATTCCTAAAGCAGTTTATTCTGGTAACAGATGTCACTGTCACTGATGATCACACTGGCTGTATTGTAATTTTACCTTCTCAGTGAAGCACAACTGCTTGCAAGGTAGAAATCTGGTACATGATGAGGCCATGAGGCTGAAGATCCACCAATGAAATATTTAGGATATCAGACATAGTCTTTGCCATGGATCATCTATAAAGCTGATTATTACTTCTCTCATCGAAACTTAGCGAAAAACCTACATTTTATACTTAAAATGGTACTTATATACTGTGCCACCACATGACTTTCCTAGAATCCCCTCTTTTGGAAGCTAATACTCTTCCTATGTGTGTTGGGTTGGTGTTGATTGGTGTTTAGGTTATGTATTTTCCTCCCATTTTTGTCTTCTTGTTCCACCTGGAGTGATTTAGCAGCAATGTGGGTGGGCAAGTGGGGAGTTTGCTGGGAGAAAAGTTTTAAGGGAATATAGATGCTGTTTTTGAGGAGAAAGGGCAAAGGGGTGCTGGGAGGAAGAAGCAGGAGAGAGGAGAAGGTAGATGCCATTGCTGATGTTGCTGATGTGGTGTTTTGGAGCTGCTGTGCATCTTTTTGGCTCTGCGTTTCGCCCTCACAGCCTCAGCCTCCTGTTTTCCTTTTGAGCTCTACTCTGGGACTGCAACCTTTCTGCTGGCCCAAACTGCTTCACGGCCACATCCCACTGTGCCCACCGTGCTGGGTCCCCACTCCTGGATAGCTGCTGGCCTAGCAGCTATCCAGGCTGCAGCTTGTATTGATTATTTGTACGTAAGTTCTTACTCGTACCTCTTTCATCTCATTATGCCTCTCATTTTTCCCTTTTAAAGTTACAGCAATTTATTCTGGTCACCTGATCTCTCTTATTCTAAAATTCTCCTATTAAAAAGTGGGGGTTCTACCTGTGGCCCTAGAACCAGGACACTATGCAAGGTCCATTATTCTTCTATTCCCTGACATTTTAATAATGAGACATCTGAGTATCCAGTGTCTTAAACCCATGCCATGTGAAGTTTCTGTAAGCATGAGACTGAAAAAGAAACCAAACTTTTTCTTAGCTGCACCTATGAGTCCAGTCGGAATGCTAGATTTTCTGGCATGGCTTTACCACTGAGAACACGAGATTTTTAAATAGTGCCTGATAACTGTGGGAATGAATGAGAAATACTGTCCTATTACAGTAAGGTAAGACATATTCTAGAAGACCGCTGTCTCACCCATATCACTGCTTCTGGTGATTCAGTGATTGTGCTCATTCTCCATGAGAAAACTGACCTGTTCAACCTTACATACACAAATATTAGTAGGCATGCTGTGTAAGAAACCTATAAAAGAGCACTGATGTGGGTAATCCTTCTGGTACCAGGATCAATTTTTAAGCAGGCTTAAGCTATGAAAAAACACTGCGATCTCCCACATTGCCAGAAGAGAGACTACAGTTAAGAATGCTTATAAGAGAGCAACACTTCTGACTTCTGTTCAGATTCTAGGCAGATCCTCAGCATTAAATACATACTTAATTTTGAGTGGTAAAGCATTACAGACTGGCTGGGGCAGCCACAGATTCAGAGTAAGGCAGAATGTTACCAACACCTGATGTCAGAAAAACTGTCTGGGATAAGTACAGTCTTCCCCCTGTACTGGGCACTGGTGAGGCCTCACCTCAAGTGCCGGGGGCAGTTCTGGGTCCTTCATTTCAAGAAAGAGATTGAGGTGCTGGAGTGGGTCCAGAGAAGGAACAAGGCTGGAGAACAGACTGGAGGGAAAGTCTGATGAAGAGAGACTGAGGGAGCTGAGGCTGTTTAGCCTGGAGAAGAGGAGACTCAGGGGGGACCTTCTCCCTCTCTCCAATTCCCTAAAGGGAGATTGTAGTTAGCCAGGACTCTTCTTCCAGGTAACTACTAAGAGGATGAGAGGGCAGGGTCTGAAGCTGCACCAGGGTAGGGTGAGGTTGCATATTAGAGAAAGGGTGATTAGACATTGGAATGGACTGCCCAGGGCAGTGGTGGAGTCAACATCCTTGGAAGTGTTAAGAAAAGATTGGATGTAGCATTAGTGCCCTGGTGTAGGTGATTTTGGTGATGTTAGGTCATAGGCTGGACTTTATATTCTCACAACTCTTTTCTAGCACTGATTCTGCGATTCTTAATGACAAATCCAAATGACATCTCACTGAATTGTTGCAAAATTAGCATCTGTATTTTAAGACAGGTCTGTGGGAGAGCTACTGCATATGGCATGAGCAAGACCTGTTCCAGCATAATGCAGAGGCTCCTGGACAATGCTCTCCAAAAGATGAACTCGAATCAGAAGTGCAAAGCCAGCTGTTAAAGGACAGAAGGGGAATAGAAGTCTTGGCTAGAACAGAAAATTTTAGCTTGTTTTATGTGGTAAGAACCAGGAAAGTTATGATTGCTGTCTCTACTGCATCAGGGAGCAGACATGAATCAGAAGGAAAGTAGTGTCCATGAAAGGGCTGTCCAGCAATTATTTTGGCCTTGAAGGCAGAAAACAGAGTAGAAGGGCAAACCCAAAAGAAAACTGTTTTTTCATAAGGGAGTAAGGAATCATAGAACAGTTTCAGCCGTAAGAGACTTTCAAGATCATTAAGTACAATCTTTTCTAGCCCTAGCAGCACCACTAAACCCTGTCCCCCAATGCAATACCTACCCTTCTCTTAAACACCTCCAGGGATAGGGACTCAATCCCCTCCCTGGGCAGCTGTTCCAGTGCCTGACAACCCTTTCAGGAAAGAAATTCCTCCTGACATCCAGCCTGAACCTCCTCTGGTGCAGCTTAAGGCCATTTCCCCTTATCCTGTCACTCACCCCTAGGGAGAACAGTCCAAATGCCTAACAATAAGGCCCTGTTTTCTGCTCTTAGGAAAGGGTGCATATAGTCAGAACTGAAGTATATCCTGGGTAGAAAATGATAGGGTTCACAAAACAACTCATGAATAAAGTTCATGAGTCATTCCACAATAGATCTTTAAAATTAAATACAAAGGTGACTTGTTCCAGGAATCATCCAACTGCTGAATGATTTTATCGATTTGGGTACAAATTAATGTGCCACCTGAAACACGTATCTATAAATTCATGTGGTGGGCAGTACGTGTTCAACAAGTGTCCTGTCTTACATGGAAATAATTGGACAGAGAAATAAAATTCAATATATATGTGAAGGATGTTGATTCATTCTAGAAAACTGTAATTTCTTTTAAAAGATGTAACAAAAAAAACCTTCAAAAGGGGGTTTTGAAAAGCTGCCTTCTTCCTCAGCTTTACCGTGCAAACACCCATCACTCAGAAGACAACTTTCTACATGTTTATTTCAGTACCTCCTGTCTAGTCTGGGAATAGCTATTGGAAGACAGTTTATAGGTCAACGCATTTTTCAGCAACAGACATCATGACCTATGAGCAATACTCACAATTCAATTAATTCTTTCTGACTGATAAAGGTCATAATGATGATATATTCAATTTAGATTGTCATAAGGTGTTTCATGTGGTATGATGTGACCTTCTTATTACTGAGAAAGAAAAACAATACAAAGTCTGCATTATAAATTAAATTCCAATTCAAATAGATTAAAACTTACCCATTAATAGGAGTTCAAAAGTCCAAATTCAAACTAAGAGCCTAAATATTTTATTTTAATACTCTGGATACTGTGTCATATGACATTATTCTTAACTTCCATCAGTGAGAATTTTTCTGTTCTCTAAAAATGCTGGGATTTCTCTGATGGGTGAAGGATTTGTGCCTCAGAGTTCTGAATGGCTTGCAGAAATTTGTCCAGACACTTCGGCTTACATGGCTGAAACAACCATACACAGTCAACGTGATTTTGAGCAAGTTAATTGCTTTGGTAGCCCAATGAAAACTGAGCTGTTGATTGCTTTTCCTTTGGCGAAATCTGCAGGTGGTCTAGCATCATAGTAGCTTTGTGTTCTTCCTACAGACAGAACTCGCCCTTTGTCAGAATTGCCTGCTACAAAACTAAGCCTGAGGTGGCTTCTTATAGTCGTCCTCAATCACTCAAACAAACGAAAAGCCCATAAACTCCAACCTCTGTTCCTTCAAATCCCTTCTCTGCTGCAATGCTTACGAAAAACCGAGAGAGAAATGGTAGCTGACGGTTCCTGTCAATAGTGTTGCCAATAGAGTTTTGTTATTACTTTGTGCTCCCTGGCTGCCCCATCCAATTTCTCTGTCTTGTAAGGTATGGAGCAGGTTCTGAGTGCGCGAGACAGAGCGGAATGGAAAGTGGGTGATTATAGGCAAACTTGTGATGGAAAAACATAATAATTCCTCTGCTAGCATTGAAATCCCTATTCCCATCCAAACCATAACCACAGCGCCTCCTCCCACAGCAGGCACCATCGCCCATTCAGACAGGATATGGGAAAAGAATTTCTTCCAAAACTGAATTGTAAATGCTTCCTAAAGATATAGACAGATGCACATTTTGTCAGTATACAGGGATTGTTTGGAGCTGTGTATGAGAGGAAAAAAATCTGCTGTGGAAAAAGTCCAGCTCAGCCTTTGAAAGCAGTAATACAGAAGGGAGATGGTTAGCAGATTAAAAGAGGTTCTTCTCCCCCTCTGCTCTGCCCTAGTGAGACCACATCTGGAGTACTGTGTTGAGTTGTGGGCCACTCAGTTCAAGAAGGACACAGAGCTGCTGGTGGGAGTCCAGCATAGAGCAATGAGGATAATGAAGGGAGTAGAGCACCTCTCTTATGAGAAAGGCTGAGGGAGCTGGGATGATGCTGAGGGGTGACCTCATTAATATCTATAAATATGTGAAGGGCGGGTGTCAGGAGGATGCAGCCAGGCTCTGCTCAGTGTCATCTAGTGATAGAACAAGGGGCAATGGGTGTCAGCTGGAACAGAGGAGGTTCCACATAAATATGAGAATCAACTTCTTCCCAGTGAGTGTGACAGAGCACTGATAGGGGCTGCCCAGGGGTGTTGTGGAGTCTCCTTCGCTGGAGACATTTAAAACCCACCTGGATACATTCCTGTGCTACTTGGTCTAGGTGATCCTGCTGTGGCAGGGGTCTTGGACTAGATCATCCATCAAGGTCCCTTCCAATCCCTAATGTTCTGTGATGTCTGCACATATACATTTGAAAGACTAAAGCTAAAAGATTCACTTCAAGAGGAAGCATTCGAGATGGCTGGCAAGCCTTATTTACACATTTCCTGTGGTTTTATACATTAAAAAAGAAAACATCAAAGGTTTAAATAGAAAAATTTATTCTCACAGCCATAAAGTATACTCTTGTGATTGCATTAGAGCAGCTCTACCAAATAACTTTCTTGCTTGCTGACAATGGGCTTTGCTGTGTTAATTAAATAAGTAATGTGTCTGTGATCTTTATTCATTAAAATTAATGCAATAATGTCCGTGTTGACGGTTTTTATTGGACTCAGTTTGGCAAGCTGAATGAAATGGCTTCACTGGAGTTCCTCTAAGCTTATTCTTGATGTAACACAGAGCTCTGACAGGAGTTCCTTCGTGAAATTGGTTTACCCTTGCTTGGCTTACTGTTTATTCCCCATCAGCAAATGCAAGTGTCTCTGAAACAGACAGAAAAGTCTTGTGTGAAACAAAGTTACTGATACCTCGAGCCTCCAGGTGACCAGCTCGGCCAAGCGTGGAGCCCTCTGGCTAAGTGTACTCCTGTGGTCAGCTGCAACAGGGAAATGTCACTGGCATCACTGTTGGGCTCGACAGGCCAGCCACAGATGGAAGCCATCAGCTGGAATTAGCCCATGAGCAGGGCTTGTCACTTCCAGTGATGAGACTCAAAACAAATGGAAGAGCTTTCATGTATGAAACCAGAGATCCCCTCAGCTCGTGGATTATTTCCTGGCAAACCAGGAACCGCTCTGCTTTGGCTTTCCCTTTGGGAAAGCTGCTCTTCACAATTGACTACCTGCAAGCTTACAGCAGGCGTTGACCCTGCGCTGAAAGGTAGATGCACCACATGAAAAATACAGAACCCTGCTGCTTCAGGTTCCCAAATCTAATTCGCTCTACATTGAGACCTGCAGCAGTCTTTTCAGCAACTCCTTATGCCCTGGGTTAAGATCTGATCAATAAATGCAAACGTAGGGTTAACGTTTGGCATCTAAACCAGAAAGATCCATTACTGCCCAGATTTTTGTGCCGCCAACTACCAACACATGGGCTCTAGCGGGAAGGAAAGACGCAAGCAGCCTTTGATTTATGCCCATCCATATTTTACATAAAATTAATTCAGGCAACATGGAAAAAGATGAATAGTGAGGTAACCTCAAATTAAAAAAGACTGATTAGGAAACAGGCAGCTGACCCAGCCGCCCCCAGTAGTATGACTCACGGTACTATTTCCATATTTGTATTATTTAGCAGCTAAAGAACCTAACTGAGAGTCCTGTTCTGGTAAAAACGTGCATTAAGTACTCTGAAATTATCTTCCCTGGTTATTTTTCTAGAGAAAAGGAAGTGTTGTCACTAAATTTTTTTATGCGTGAAATGTCATATTCAGATCAAATCTTCCCAAAATCTAAGTAATAAACACAAAAAAAAACCCCAAAAAATAAGAAAAAACCCCACTCTTGAAACTAACATGGAATGTCTTTGTTTTCTGGAGGAAAGCAAAACTTTTGCATTATGTTCACAGGCTGGCAATAAAATGAGAAAAAAATTGGCATTACAGAATCATAGAATTATTTAGGCTGGAAAAGACCGCTGAGAATATCCATCCTAGCCCATGACCTGATGTTATCACCATGTTGGCCAGACCAGGGCACCAAGAACCACAGACAGTCTGTTAAACACCTCCAGGGCTGAGGACTCCACCACTACCCTGGGCAGTCCATTCCAGTGTCTAATCACCCTTTCCATGAGGAAGGGCTTCCTATCATCCAACCTAACCCTCCCTTGGCAGCATCAGGCTCTGCTCTCTTGTCCTGTCGCTAGTTGCCTGGGAGAAGAGTTCACATTATCTGTTCCTGGAACCATACTCAACACATGATAGAAATATTAAAGAGTTTGTTTCATTAAGAGATCAAACATTACAAAAACTAGAAGGAAGAAGGTGTTTTTGTCTTCCAGAGTTTAGAGAGAGGAAACCAAAGCCCAGATAAATTTAGAGAAGTTTTACAGAGCAGAGATATTCAAAAGTAGTGAAACGCCCTTGAATGTTGAATACTATAAAATTAATTTTACTAAATATCAACAGTCCTGGGAAAGTACTATGGCAAAGCAGTAACTGCAATTAAATGTCATTTATCTATACTCATATTTTCTTTCCTCTGTGTTGAAGTATTCAAAACTCATAGCTAAAAACTTTTTTCTTAGTTCCTATCAGCAACATTCACAAAGGGAAAAATTTTCAAGTGACACAATGGGTCCTGAAGTTACCGTTCACCCCTCAGTTACTCTCAGAGGCACATCTCGCTCCAGCAATGACAAGTTACAAAGGTTCCCCTTTATGGAACCGCCTCCTTTTTTACTGCTTAACCTAGTTATTTCTACTCTCTTTGTTCCAAATCCACACAACTAAATTTAGGATGCAAAATAAATGAAAGATGTACAACAGCTGATCTGGAAGTCTTAAGCTTACAAGAAATGGACACAACCCAGAGAAAACACTGGTAGTAGTTGTTCAAAGGGTAGGGTTCGGTTAGACGTTAGGAAGTCCTTGCTCATAGAAAGGGTGATCAAACACTGGAATGGACTGCCCAGGACAGTGGTGGAGTCCTCAGCCCTGGAGGTGTTTAAGAACAGACTGGATGTGTAACATAGTGCCTTGGTCTAGCTGATTGTGGTGATGTTAGGTCATAGGCTGGGCTGGATGAACTCAGAGGGCTCTTCTAGCCTCAATAATTCTGTGATTCTGTAATTAAGGAAGGTCCCTTGGAAGTGAACAGGCATAAACAGATGTACAGTATCTGTCAATTGAGCCATGTGATTGTCCTCTGACAGAACACACAGTACGAAGCATTAGAGAGGCAACAGGAAGCAGGATACATTAATTTAACTATAGACTAAAACATACCTGCGACATGATTAACCTGCTGGATCTTCAGAAAGAACTAGCTCAGCATGTGCACCAATACTGCCTGCATTTGTAGTGATCATTTTTAAAGGGCTTCGTGGTTTTCCCTTCATAGTATCAAAGACCAGTGATAGCCCAACCAACTTTCAAGCATACAGGTATTGCTTTCTATAAAGAAACAAAATATGAGGGCTGCATATCTCTTAACAATGGAAATTGAGGGCATTGACAGTGCTGCCAATAACGGAGTGAAGCTTTACTGAATTCTATTAAAGTTTACAACATTTTCTTTTTATAATCAATGTTAACCTACTGAAGATAAGACAGAAGACAAGATTAATGTTTTCCACAGAAAAAGACTGTAAAACTGCACTGAAGACCTACTGAGTGCAGTGGACATCTTTCCATCTCCTTCAGCAGGTTTTGGATCAGGACTTTAGTAAAAAGGACTTAAACAAACAAATTAGGGTGCCCAGTCAGCACTACTCTTTATTAAACATTAACACAATTTCTAGTTACGCAGTGAAGAACTGAAATCACAGGAACACACAGTCCACTTAACCAGAGACTAGACCTCCAGGAGAGGCCTGTAGCAAATCCTTTGGAAGAAACATCCTTTAACACTATAGAAATGGGACACACACATCCATTGATTAGACTATAACTGGGAACTAGCAGGTGGTCCTGCGATTCACAAGGTGCTACTCCTCTAATCTGGTCGCTTCACTCAGGCTGATAATCTTCTTGTGTCGCCGTCTATTACAATACACATTTGTTTTTACTTTTTTAATTTACTCAAGCTATTCTATTCTTCTGGATCTTCATCCTTACTGTGTTCGTACAAGGAAGAGAAAAGGATTTTAAAGAACTCTAATTAAAAAGTGCTTTCCTTTGCTCATTTTAGGCTTGTCACAGTTTAATTTTATTTGTCATTAGGAAAACAATATAAGAGAACCCTAATTAATTTTCAATAGCCTTCAGCATCCTTCACTGCATCCGCTGTTCTCTCATATCATAATTTCCTCTTTTTCTTCTGAATAGTACAAAACCATCGTCTGTTTCTTCAGATGGGAATCTTTTCATACAGAAGTGTTTTCTTTTTTGCTATTGTGCTCTAGTCCTTTGCTCTTAACTTAGTAGCCTTATGGATAAGAAGCGACCAAAGGAAGACACATTATTCACACTGAATATGAGAATCGAGGGTCACCCAAGAAACCCTAAAAAAAGTTTTGCATTTCTGTTGTCATATATATTGCTTTCTTCTGCTATGAACTGAGAAAAGAATCTGATTGGGCCTTTCCATGATAACAGACAAGAGCCTTTACTTAGTATCTTTTATTCTGTTGAAGAGATCCACAGGAAACATGAGATTGTACCTTCCAAAGCATTACCATGTACATGATACCATCTAGTTACACTGAAAATGAGCAAAGGAGAGATTTCCAGAACAAAGAAAGGTTTCAGTTCTCAGGAGACAGCCAGAAAGCACCGAAGAGAAGCTGAGGATGTAGGAATGCTGAGGTGCTATACGGTAACAGCTGTGCTCTGCTGCCATCCTGAAATTCTACGCACTGAACAGCAACCTGACAGACAGCGCACAAAAACTGTTGCCAGAGATCAGACAAAAGCACTCTGTCCAAACACATCCCTCGGCAAACACAGTTGCTCCATCCTGAGGTTTAATCATACCAGCAGATCTTGTCCAAACTACTCTTGAGGGGCGTGACCCATTGAGCTTAGAGTCAAATCTAGTAAAGATGCAGTGCCAAATTGATGTACACACAAACGTGCACACAAGTCCCTCACACCATTCAAGTACAGCATTTCTCAGTCTGAGGCAACTGGTTTGGGAACCCTGGCAAGTCACTGATGGCTAAGCTTACTCATGATGGAACCAGCAGAAGCTCTTCCCCATGCATTATAATGATATGTGTTACCACAACTTCATTTTCCTTCAAACAGTGCAAGCTTTTGCTGGGGCTGAGCTTACCAAAATCACTGCTTCCAACATTATGAAGTGGAACTTAATAGGTGAAACTGAGCTATGAAGGTTTTAATTGTAGTTACAGTAGCTTTCTAAGAGGGACTTTTGTAAGACCATTGTGAAGTTTTTGCTGGAAATTCTAAGTTTGTGCTTCCTCAGAGGAGAACCTGATGTGGGTAAAATAGTGGTCTTTTCTGAAGTGGCCAAGAGGAAACATTCTTTTTCCCATGTCTCTGCCACTAATTTATTATTCGGTGGAGAAGTAGCTCAAGTTATCTTGATTGAGAGATTAGTCTCAGTATGAGACTTGAAACACACAAGAAAACAAAAAGGTGATGACCCTTGAACTGAGGGGTTTAAGAATTCCCAAAAGAATCTGAGCAGCAGGAGTTGGGAACTACAGTATCTTTAAGCACCTGTGTCTCACTAGCGAGAAACAAGCAAAAGGAATATAGAACTATAACCCATCTCTGAAAAGACAGCAGCTACATCAACAACATCGATCTATTCACGTGCACTTGTCTGACTTCTTTTTAACCCATTGGGCTAGTCTCCATCTTCTTCCTCTTTCACAAGGCCTTATTCGTTGAGGAAAGCTATGAAGAACCAGAGAACACAAGACTTTCTAACACCATTAGCCATCCAGTTGCCAAGCAGCACTACCCCTTGTCTCCACGCTGACTGTATAGATTTGTATAGATTGTATTGGTCTTCTCTTGAAATAGGTTACTGCATTTCTTTTCAGAAGCTGCCCTGTGCATTTCCTAAATTACATACAAAACTAGAAACAAGATGGAAATAATATCTGTTGCACTGGCAAAAGACTAAACGTCTCCATTTTCTCCCGTTCTCCTTTTTCACACTGAATCAAAAAGTCTTTGTAGGTAATTGCTGCAGTTGATGCTGTGACCACTGAAGGACTATTGTAAGTCTGGGTTCTATTCTAATAAATATGATATTCCTAAGGGCTGAAAGCACCAAGTCTGATGTCCTTGATTCATTTGTTCAGGCCTAGTTAGTGAGGCATAAATAGTGTCCTGTTTAACACCATGAAATTACCTAGACCTGCCTGTAATACACAGGTACAGTGAGACCTAGAAAAACAAAAGTACCCAACATTCAAAATAGAGAACTAGGACTATCCAATTTCCTTGCCCCGATCTTACTCAGCTTTGGCAAACAGCATCAGATTTTCCCCTTTTGCAGTACATGGAGTTCCACATGTGACTGCCATGCACAGCTTGAATAGGAACATTAAAATCCCATCACCTTTCATCTTCATTCTTCCCTCTTCCTTACCCGCCACTAGAGCTTTCTTTCAAAAGTTTATCACAAGTAACATTCATTGCTGCATTTGACTGGAGTTTTTTGTTTTAAGCACATGGCAGCAAAAGAAAAGTGCATGAGAAATGATAGCTTGAGTCACTGTGGTCCTCCATTGCATAGTTAATTACAAGTTAAAATAAAACAATCAAACACTGTGACTGACAGTGCATAACGGCTGCACATGGAATACTGGCCTGACAGGCCATGATGGCTACACAAAACAGCCATTATGGCCTCTACTGTAAATTCTTCCTGGATGGCAACAAGATCCAGGTTTATAAACAAAATGCTGACATAACCCTATCTATAGCTGTGCAAACGGTGCCACTGTAACTAAACTTTACAACTTGAGAGCCACTAGGTAAGTCACCAGTTTTCAATTGTATTAGCCACAGCTGGGATGTTTCAGTTGCCACACATTATCATGCAGCGGGCACCGTTAAAGAAGAAGATTCCCAGCACTAAAGAGCATAACTGTTATAAAACACAGAAGCATATCCAAACATTCCTCTGTAAGTGCAAATGTTCCGAATGAAAACCTCGGCTGGTTATCCATTTTTTGCTTTGTTTCCCTAAACGTGGGTTTGACATGATAATCACAAAAAGTATTCTGAATACACTACAAGAGTATCACTGAAGAGTAAAACAACTTCATTAATATCTGCCCTGTATGCTTCAAATTTTCCTATCAGCAGTGAAAACAAGTCTACTGTTTCCAGTGATAACAAGAGCCAGAAACCTGCTCTCTTAGAGGCAGGCACTGAGATTATTCTTCATGCACTGCTGTTTTCTTTAAAAGTCATCTCCCCAGCACTACTGAGGAGTGGGTGGCAAAACTCTCACTGATTGCAATGGTCTGAGATTTGGAGCCTGGGAATGGTTGATGTAAATATTTGTCTTCACGTTTTCTCTTCATTTGTCCGAGTGATTTACAGCTCTACTTCAGCTAGGAAAGTTTCTCTCAATGATGTATTTGGTGCAAAGTGAACAGAAATTGCGTTGGAACTCAAACCCTCCATTTTTACCAAGAAGGTATTGCTCACTACAACAATTAGATTAGTCTATAAATATAACTCAGTTGCTTACCACTCTCTGTTACCCTGAATTTGCAACTCCTCGCATACTGCGTGCCAGTTTACAAGTACCATGGGATATATTCCCACAGTCACTGCCTGATCTGTTACAGCACCAGCTCCACATCACTTTGCACAGACAATTGTGCTTTTCCTTTAAGATGAGTGATACAAGTACAGAGCCTGTGTGTCACAAGAAGTCCTGCAAAGGATTAAGGAGAAGCGCCATGCCTGCAGCCACGTGTGGTGTAACAGGGCATGCCACGGTCATTTCTGAACATTCCAAGAGCTGTAACAGTACATAGGAGTTGCCACAGTGTTATTCTGACCCCTGAAGGATAGAAACAGAGTTAACGTTGTATCTTCTTTTTTTCCCCCCAGTATACTCCATGAATGTCAAACTCTAAACTGCATTTGCAGGATTTATTAGCGCTTGCCCAGATTTATCATTCAAAAATATGAAAATAGTCATGAACTAATAGTGAACCATCTTTAAAATACTGATGCTTTCAGGGAAGCAGAGGAGAACATGATTTTTCAGGCTGATTCCATGGTAAAACCACTGTGAGCTCGACAGTGCATTAAATCTAGCCTGTGCATGAAGAACACGTTTATCAAGAAACGTAAAACCCTCTCTGGTCTCACCTCTTCTTAACTGCAAAGTGTTTTAGTGCAATCTTGCTAGAATGGATTCAGGGTGAAGTGGGAAAGGACATAGGCCAGTGAGAAGATCACCCATTCCAGCTGAGCTGAGGTTTCATCAGGCTCATATTTTTAAGTGAATGCACCTGTTAGAGGTACAGGGCCTCAGCAGTGACTCTGCAAGCTTCAGGCAGTACCTCCCCTCACCCCATACTCCCAAAGGGATAGACATAGCGATTTATCATTCTAGAGTGGATACTAAAGTGTATCCTGACACTACTCTCTTTGCGAACAATTTGCTAAGAAGCCTATCAAAGTGATGGGACTACTGTCACACCTTTGCTCTTCACCGATTCCCTTCTGAGATGCCTGAAATGCATTAATGGACCATCTCTTCCATTCCCTGCAATGTAACAGGTTGCTTAGGCTGTTGTATCTGACACCACTTTTTTCTCAAGTCAGTCATGCTGTACTCTAAATTGCTGCGGGAGCACCCTGCCTAAACTGTGAGGCTGTCACTGCATACGCTGAGAGACAACGGTGCCTATGTTGAGCGCTGCACATAGTCAGGGACAAGCAGCAACAGCTCTGCCTTGAGCACTGCATAAGGGGTCAGAGCTTGGAGAGAGGCGACGGTGAGGGGGGAGGAGGATCAATTTTAATTTTGGTTTTGTTCCTCCTTGGCTCAGCTGTTGCCATGCACTGAAGTCCCAGGTTGCCGTGTGACCTTGCTGAGGAGCACGCAGCCTGAACCGCTCAATGAGACCACTGTGCTGCCTTGCAGGGTCTTTGCTGGAGCCCTCTCTGCGGGTGTGGCTGAATTAGCAACGAGGCGGCCTCCTCCTTCATGAACTCCACATCCCAGGAAACTCCACCAGGAGCACCCTGATGCAAAAAAGGCAGCCTGCAAGAGGCAAACCCCTTGTCAGGAGCTGAGAGAGGATCTCCCCTCCTCTGCCCGGGTCTCCATCCAGCACTACGGGGAACACCACAAAGTTAACCAAAGTGATCAATATGCAATATGAGCCTATTTATCCACTGTCGGCAACCGATGCCACTGATGTAATCAAGTTACATAATCACCGTCTTTGCACAAATGCATCCATCTTCCTACAGATAGATCTGCATATCTTCTTCCATCCATTATGCATGAACCCACCAGCAGTACATAAGGCTCTGTATTTTTGCACACACTGTATAACTTCACCATTGCAGTGCGGTGCATCACACTGTACCACGTCATCACTATCAACTCCCTCAACCTTCCCCATTCCCTCTATCAGAATTGATTTTGCAGAGAAAGATTTCCAATGTGCACCGCTTGGATCCCTTGAAATCTTTAGAGACTGAATTGCTTCCCTTACTCGGTTCTGTTCTTAAGATGACAATCTTTTCTTTCCTTTTTCTCCCTGTCTTGCTTCACCCCGCAACCAACAGAGGAATTAATTCACACACAGCCCCTCAGCCAGACACATATAGATGTATGAAATACTGAAGATAACATCTCTGTTTGCAGATCTTCAACTCCCATACACGTGGTCTGAGGTTTCGGTAGGTAAGTTATTGAGTAAAAAATGTATTTTATAAGAGCAGGTGGATGAGGGATTTTCTGGCTTGTGACATTTATGACATTTCTTTGCTATATAAAGAAGATTTTTTTTCCCCCCCTTGCTGTCCCTCAGTTTATCATTTCCTTGCAGAATTCACAGGAACAGTTGGAATCCCAAATTACCAGTGGCATTTAACCCCCAGAGCACTGTACCATAATCAATAAAGCTCACTACCTTAAAGTTTAACAACTTGAAAAGCAGGATTTCTCTACCTCCATTGCAGCTATAAAATGCAGCAGAATGCTGCACAGAGTTGGAAACATTTCTTTTAACCAGTGGATGAGATCCAATCACATATTAAATGGATTCCATCACAAAGAGCCTTCTTTACTATCACATACACTTTTCAGTTAAAATATTACAATAGAGGAAAAAAACCCAGAAAGAAATAAAGAGGAAAAAACAAGAAAGAGCCCTTGCTTTTTCCGATTCTTCCCCAAACCCAGAGGGTGCAAGAATAGAGAGGAAGGAGATTAGGGCTTTTTTCTCATCGTAAAAAGCACTCACCAGAGGACTCACTGCAGTTATTCCACTCAGCTGCCAACAACGGCTGGATGAAGCCCCTTGCATCAGGGTAATGCAGCAATCCCCAAAGTACCCATTCCAATCACACGCCACCAACTTTAGCAATGCCAGGCTTTTGCCCTGGATAAAACGACCCTTACCCACAGGATCCTTCCTGAGATTAGCCCTCCGGTGCGGTGGGTCAGCGAGGCGAGTACAGCTCAGCACGCTGAAGCCCCTCGTTCACTCCCGGGGCTGCGCTGGCCGCCAGTGCCGTGGACACGGCTCCATCCATCCATCCACCGCCGCCGGCTCCGCCGCGGGCGCAGGTAATTCCATACAGGCTCCGGCGTCCCCCCACTACCCCTTCCACCCCGAGTCGCCCCTTCCTTCCTTCCTAGTTCAAGAAAGTGCCCGCGTCGCCGGCGGGAGGAACCATCCAGGTGCGGCGAGAGGGTTAAGGAGGAAGCGGGGGGCGGCCGGCCTGGGGCCCCCACCTCGAGCCGCCCACGGGCAGCTCCGCGCCCAGCGCCGGTGCCGAGGGCCGGGTGCGGGCGGCCGCGAACAAGTCTCTGGGCGAGCGGCGGTCCAGAANCCTAGCACCGCCACGGCAGAAAAATTATCAAAAATTTTGTTTGTTGTGTTTTTGTTTAAAAAAGGGGGTGGTGGGGGAGGGAAATAATTTCCAAACGGCAAAAGAAGCAAGAAATAATCGGTTGTCCACTTGCCCCAAACGGTACTAAATCCCTGGTGAAAAGGACAAGCGTTCGGCAGAAGACGAGGAGGTCTCGCTTGGCAACCACAATCCACCCGAAATATCCTCAGGAGCAGAAGGAGAGAGGGCCAGGAGAGCCGGAGAACAGGCGAGCAGCACCGCAGCCACCGGCGATCCCCGGTCCCTAAGAGCCGCGATCCCGAGCTGGACGCGCCTCCGCCGGCCCCGCGCCGCCAGGAAGGGGCCGCTGCTGCCACCCCATGGACGGCGCGGCACCCACCCGCTCGATC
Source organism: Rhinopomastus cyanomelas (assembly GCA_013400115.1). Taxonomy (NCBI): domain Eukaryota; kingdom Metazoa; phylum Chordata; class Aves; order Bucerotiformes; family Rhinopomastidae; genus Rhinopomastus; species Rhinopomastus cyanomelas. The sequence continues at coordinate 330,038 of VXBP01008605.1, forward strand.
CGGGAGGATCCCTTCGTTACTCCATGTAATTGATTCCTTCTTCTTTTTTTTCCCCGGTGTGCGAGGGGGAGGGGGTGGCCCTGCGGAAGGGATCCTGGAGAAACTCCTGGGTGCAGAGGAGTGTCCGCCCTTCGCCTGCCCGCTCCTCTCTCCCCACTCGGCGCGCAAGGACAGGGGCTCGCGCAGGGGCTGGGGCTGGGGCTGGGGCAGGAGGCTGAGCGCCGCGAGCACAAGATGCGCTGCGGGGATGAGGGTGCTTCTCTTTTTCCCGTTGTGCTTTATGATTTATTTTATTTCCCCCCCCCCCCTTCCCCTCCGGTTTCCGAAACGAAATGTTGTTTTAGGAGAGATGATACATTATCTATTCTTGGATTTTTACAAGGCAAACTGTGGGCCTCACTGTTGCCATGGGATCTTCTTTGTGCGAACTCTCTGAACTGTGTGGGAACAGTTTTATTTCCTTCCCTTTGGATTTACTTCTCTTTCTTTCCCTCCCCATCTCTTCTGTAAGTCTTGCAATGATATGTACCAAAATGTTACTGTATTATTGCCTATTAATGTCTATAAATATGTGAAGGGTGGGTGTCAGGAGGATGGAGCCAGGCTCTGCTCAGTGTCATCTAGTGACAGGACAAGGAGCAATGGGCATCACCTGGAACACAGGAGGGTCTATGTAAATATCAAAAGGAACTTCTTCACAGTGACAAGGACTGGAGCAGGCTGCCCAGTGGGGTTGTGGAGTCTCCTTCTCTGGAGATATTTAAAACCCACCTGGCCATGTTCCTGTGCAACTTGGTCTAGGTGATCCTGCTGTGGTAGGAGGATTGGACTGGATGATCTTCCAAGGTCCCTTCCAATCCCTAATGTTCTGTGATTAACAGCAGCTGCAAGGTGCATCTAATTAAGAATGTTAATTACTTCAGTAAATAATAGTCATTTGCAGATGTTTATAAGGCAAAACAAATGTTCTATAATACAGAACTCTACAAATTAGACACACTCCCCCCCAATAAATTTGATGATGTGCCCACATGAAGGTGCAAGGGTGTAGAAATCCCCTTGTCCATAGCAGTAGTTCTACTGGCACACACTCCCAGGAATTGATGCACAGTTGGGTCAGAGGTGTTTCAGAACCTCACAGCCCCTTTTCCAGGGTTGGGAGGAGGAAGGAGATGGGAAATTGTTGAGCATTGTGAGAGAACCAGGAGCATAACTGCAGGTTTATGTTCTGACCAAAAGAGAGATGGTTTAGTAGATCAAGAGAGGTCCTGTCCCACTCTACTCTGCCCTGGTGAGAACACATCTGGATTATTGTGTTCAGTTCTGAGCCCTTCAGTTCAAGAAGGACACAGAATTTCTTGAGAAGGTCCAGTGCAGAGTCACAAAGATGATGGAGTGGAACATCTCTCTTATGAGGAAAGGCTAAGGAAGCTAGGTCTCTTGAGCTTGTAAAAAAGGAGACTGAGGGGTAACCTCATTAATGTCTATAAATATGTAAAGGGTAGGTGTCAGGAGGATGGAGCCAGGCTCTGTTCAGTGTCATCTAATGACTGGACAAGGGGCAGTGGATGTGAGCTGGAACATAGGAGGTTCCACATCAATAGCAGAAGGAACTTCTTCCCTTCTTCCCAGTAAGGGTGACAGAGCACTGGAAGAGGCTGCCAAAGGGAGTTGTGGAGTCTCCTTCACTGGGGACATTTAAAACCAGCCTGGACATGGTCCTGAGCAATTTGATCTAGGTGATCCTACTGTGGCAGGGGGATTGGCCTAGGTCAGCCTTCCAGTTCCCTTCCAATCCCTCATGTTCTGTGATTCTGTGTGGTTCTGTGACTAGGCACCATTCATTTACCACAAGATTGACCTTGCTCCTATAGTCACAGAGATTATTCCAAGCTGCTACAGTTGTTCAACCGCCAACATCTAACAAGAGTAGAGAGAAAACAGAAGCAGCACGTGGGATAGTGTGATTTTATTATGGAACATGATAAAGGATTATGGATGGGGTGATAATGTGCTGTACAGTCGGTGAGTTGCAGGAGAGGTGGGAGCTGCTGTAGAAGCTCACTCACACCCCACCTTTCCTTATGATAACTCAATGGCGTTCTTCATGCTGGGTACAAATTAATTTAACTGCCAATAGTCAAAACACGTAAAAGTTTGAAAACACGTACATTAGTATGGCTGGTTAAATCAGACATTCAGATGCTACTAGAATGAGTAATCCAGATTTAAAAGAGGCATGAAAACCTTTATGGGATCCTGTTTGTACATGGACTTTTTAAGTCAGCTGAATGATTCATGCAGTTTACTTTAAGTAACTTAGGTGCTTGATCTACTTGGCCCTGTACTGTTGTACTTGGCTCTGTGATTCTATGATTCATCAATGACCTGGATGAAGAGACAGGTGCCTTCAGCAGTTTTGTGGATGGTACAAAACTGGGAGGATTGGCTGATTTATCAGCAGGCTGTGCTGGGTAACGTACAACAGCGGTAAGTGTAAAGTCCTACATCTGGGGGGGAACAACACCATGCACCAGTACAGATTAGGGGTTGTCCTGCTGGAAAGCAGACCCATGGAAAAAGAACTTGGAGTCCTGATGGACTGTGATGGGGCAGCAATGTGCCTTTGTGGCCAGGAAAGCCAATGGTATCTTGGGTGCATCAAGAAAAGTGTGTCCAGCAGGTTAAGAGAGGTCCTCAACCCTCTCTTCTCCCCTTGTGCAACAACATCAGGAGTATTGTGTCCAGTTTTGAGCTCCCCTCTTCAAAAGAGACAGTGTCAAGTGGAGGGGTCTGAGGATGATTAAGACACTTCAACAACTCTCCTGTGAGGAAAGACTGAGAGAACTTGGGCTGTTTGGTCTGCAGAGGAGAAGGCTAACAGGGGTTCTCGTTGTGTGTGTGTATGTATGTATATATATATGTATGAAAGGTGAGTGTCAAGAAGAAGGAGCCAGTCACTTTTCCATGGTGCTATATGATAGGATTGGAATCAATGGGTACAAGCTGGAGCACAGGAGGGTCCATCTAAACACCAGGATAAACTTTACTGTGAGGGTGTTGGAGCACTGAAACAGGCTGACCGGAGAAGTTGTGGAGTCTCCTTCTTTGGAGACTTTCAAAGCCTTCCTGGATGTGACCTGCTGTAGGTGATCCTGCTCTTGGAGAGAAGAGTGGGATGAAAAGATCTCCAGATGTCACTTCCAACCCGTAACACTCTGTGATTCCATGATCTAGAAGCCCAGGCATCCTAGCTGTCAGAGAAGGGAAAGATAGAGGGGCTCCCAACTTTGATTCTCACTGTTATCCTTTGGGAATGCTGCATTGTCACTACTGAGGAGCAAGACCAGACTTCCAGCACAGACACCTCCATGATGTGACATCTTCACGCCTGAATAGAATGATGAGTTCTCAAGGCTGTTTGTGATCTCCAACAGGCAGAAAGTAGGAAAGAGGTACTTGGGGTTAGCATGTTGGCTTGGGGTTAGCGTGTTGGCCAGGTGTAGTCAGCAATTTCTCTTCCCCTGATGGGCAAGTAATTCAATCTTTCTGTCCTCTTGTTCCTTCTCTGCATAACATTAGTTAACACTATTCTTATTCAAAGCGTGAAGCCAAGATTATAAGGCATTAATGTCTGTGAGGTGTTCGTATACAATGGTTATGGGAGCTAAATAAGTTCCCAGAGAGGCTGATTAAGGGTCTGTCAAGAGAAAGGGAAAATGAAAAAGGGTGGAAGCCAAAAGATGTGAGCAAAATACAGTCTGATTGCTAAAATGGCTGAAACCAGCTAATAATGCAGAAAAGCTTGAGGCCATTCACACATGCAGAATACAAACCACCTGCGTGCTTGGGTTAAATTTATCCCTGCATTTAGGAAAACATAATTTTCTCAGTTACATAAGTTTCACTGCTGTTGTATGGACACAAGCAAAAGATACTTTAGATATTATTTTTCTCTCATCCCTATCCTGAATGTCTGTTTGCCTTTATCTTACCATTAATAAATAATGTGCATTTAATATAGACAATCTCTTTTGCCCTCATCATGACCTGAATGAAAACTCAAGGTATTTCTCTGGAGTGAATCGCACAGTCACAGAATCACTCTGGTTGCAAAAGACTCCTGGGATCATCACAGAATCACAGAACATTAGGGATTGGAAGGCACCTTGAAAGATCATCTAGTCCAATCCCCCTGCCACAGCAGGATCACCTAGACCAAGTCGCACAGGAACATATCCAAGCGGGTTTTAAATATCTCCAGAGAAGGAGACTCCATCATCGCGTCTAACCACCTACCCTACCTTACAAGTTCACCCCTAAACCATATCTCTCAATGAATTCTGCATTCTGAACACTGGTTTAATTCCATGGCACTCAGTGCATGCTGAATGGGTTAATATGAATGAGCAGTGTACCCTCTACCAGGACTGTGTGTGATCCTAAGGCATCATGTTCATTGGAGTAAGGAAGAGGCATAAACTGTATCCTCATCTGTACTTCAGTAAGTGACTTTAAAAGGATTATCCCTATAAATATTTGAAGGGTGGGTGTCAGGAGGATGGAGCCAGGCTCTTCTCAATGTCATCTAGTGATAGGACAAGGGGCAATGGGTGTCAGCTGGAACACAGGAGGTTCCACATCAATATCAGAAGGAACTTCTTCCCAGTGAGGGTGACAGAGCACTGGAACAGGTTGCTCAGGGGGGTTGTGGAGTCTCCTTCACTGGAGACATTTAAGACCCTCCTGGATGTGTTCCTGTGCAGCTTGGTGTAGGTGATTCTGCTGTGGCAGGGGGATTGGGCTAGATGACGTTTTGAAGTCCCGTGCAATCCCGAATGATTCTATGATTCTGTGATTTATTGTGCGTTAAGGAGAGTGAAACAGTGCAGTCAAAGCAAACTACCTTTTCTGAAAGCAATACATATTTAAAATGAAAGGTCTGACAGAGTATATGGCTCAGAAGGGTGCTAACATCATGCAGAATGCTTTCAGTTGGTAAACTCAGTCTGTTCCAATGGGTAGTACCCAAGAGCTAATACCATCCTTAGCTGCAAGGTATCCTTCAAAACTTTGTGACCTCCTGCTCACCTTGCTGGCAAATCTGTCCACAGTGTCTAGAGACTGACAGGTCATGATTTCTTGCTGAGTAGCCACGAGTTTCTGATCTTAAATAACCTTTGCATTTCTGTATTTACCTCCTATAGTTCTAGCAAATGCAACGGCAGAAACGGGCTAGCGCGAAACACCGGCGCTCACACGTTGTCTTTCTTTGTGTGTGTGTGTATAATGGAACTATGACATTAAAGAAATCCATCGGCAGGGGAAACAAGCATCATTTTTTAGATTAAAAAATAATGCTATAATATTTTTGGAAATACGCCTCCATCCCTTAAAACACCAAACAGGAGCCCTGCTCTTCTAAAGATCTACATCTAAACCCTGCAAAATGCAGTCTTGATCTCATTACCAAACAGTTTCAGAAAAGCAAAAGGATCAGCGTTTCATCTGTAGGTTTTTTTTCTCTTCTCCTCTTTTCAAAACACATTTACATCGATCTTCTGAAAAAGCATCTTTCCTCTTTTGTCCACTTTGGCGCGATGAAGCAGTCTGAAGTGCTTCACGGAGAACAAGGTAAAACCCGAATACTGCTGTCTGGCCAACTTCTCTGATTCTCCTTGAATTACCGTGTATTTTGTTATATCTTTATGTCTCTTTCCATTTTTGTTCTGTTGTGTGTTTTAAATGCTGTACATTATGTATTGCGTAATTTTAATAAGTGTAGGCAAGAGTGTTCCAAAGAGAAGATATTTTAGAAAGAATAATCCCTAGTTCCATGGCACGTTAAAATTTCAAAAGCCATTTTCTTCCCAGAGAAGCCTGACTCTTCAGAGTGAATATCTAGTCAGAGAGTAATACTCATCTCATAACTAAGAGGTTTAATTACAACAATTCATCTTTATAGTTGTACCTGAAATTAAGTTTTCCTCTTCGTGAGCTACATGCGCCTTTCCGTGAATGTGAGTGTGCTGTACTGACTGCTGAGCTATCTCAAGACCTACAGTTTTACTGTGCTCTCCTTGTTGGTACCATTTCAGTGTGACTAATCCAGCAGCTGTGTGCAGAGCACGTCTGACAGCTCAGGCTACGAGATACGCAGCTCTGCCAGGGCCTTGCTGTCGCTATGTGCAGCTGAGAGAAGGCTTCCTCTGTCAGGTAGGCATCACAGAATCACAGAACATTAGGGATTGGAAGGGACCTCAAAAGGTCATCTAGTCCTATCACCCTGCCACAGCAGGATCACCGAGACCAAGTCACACAGGGACTGTGAAGTATTCATAGAATCAGAATCACAGAATCTTAGAATCATTAGGAGTTGGAAGGGACCTTGAAAGATCATCCAGTCCAATCCCCCTGACACAGCAGGATCACCTAGATCCAGTTGCACAAGAGCATGTCCAGGTGGGTTTTAAACGTCACCAGAGAAGGAGACTCCACAACCCCCCAGGCAGCCCATTTCAGTGCTCCATCACCCTCACTGGGAAGCAGTTCCTTCTCATATTTGTATGGAACCTCCTCTGTTCCAGCTCACAACCATTGCCCCTTGTCCTATCACTAGATGCCACTGAGAAGAGCCTGACTCCATCTTCCTGACAACCACCCTTCACATGTTTATCGACATTAATGAGGTCACCCCTCAGTCTCCTGTTCTCTAAGCTCAAGAGACCCGGCTCCCTCAGCCTTTCCTCATAAGGGAGGTGTTCCACTTCCTTCATCATCCTCATTGCTCTACGCTGGACTCCCTCCAGGAGTTGCTTTGGTGGGATGTGACCTGAACAAAACACGACAACTCCTATAGATGAAAAGCGACATTACTAAATATCTTGTTACTACTTGAGTGGGAGGATACTTTCATTCAGAAAGTCATTCCTTCAAAAGCATGCATTTCATTGATTCTTGATGTTTAAAATGGAATTAATATATGTGTGTATTATCTTGGTTGTCCTACAAATTAATGCTTTAGCCTAATTTAGCAAAGGACAATGTCAAGACAATTAAAGCTCCTCTTTTACACACTTTTAATTGTGTAGAATGAATAGTTACTTGCAGTTCCTCTACTCTCTCATTAATATGTCTCAACTGAAGCAATATCCATCCATAAACTACTTAGAATGTATAGCTCATCTTTTTGATTAGGTAGTACTCTAGCATAAGATGAGAAAACTGCAAAGATGAGGTGCATTCATGTGTTAAAAAAGGTTTATATGTTTCACTTCAGAGATGCTGCTTTTATTTTTATGTTTCCAGAGACCTCACAGGAGGTAATAAGGGTTTATTTTCTGTTTACTTTTAGAAAATTCGTCTGTATAAATCTCATCTAATTCCTATAAAGTCGATAGAAAGTCTCTTACTATTTCCCTTGCAGCTACAGCAGCGCTTGCTCTGCTGTTATACAATCAAAGATCATAAATTGCAGAATTTACATGCAAACATTATTTGGAGAGAAGTTGCTCGAGAATGATTGACCCACAGTAAGAGAGTGATCCTGCTTGGCCAGCGATGTATGCCCAGTAGTGTCCAGAATCAAAGGGCAGTGGATGGGAAGGACAGTCCTGACCAAAGGCAGAAGCACATCACACGCCCCCTGATATCTGACAATTGGCACTTCAGAGATTTCAACTTGTTTTCACAAGAAAATGCCAATCACAGATGTGAAAAGTATTAGAAATTATGAGACAAATGTGATCTGAATTGCAAAACAAAAAACCCCCACCAAAACCCAAAACTAAAGGAAAAAGCAAGAAAGCAAGCAAAACTTTGTTGAGTCATCCAGCTGCTTCATGAAAAACTGACTTCTGGTGGCTCTATTAATTTTTTTTCTTTTTTCATTCTAAAAATTGTCAGTAGGTGGAAAGTAGGAAAATGTGCCAAGAAAACCTATCTGTGGGCTGCAGCTCCCTTCCTGCTGTGCCTCTCCTTGCCTGGGACGCTGCCCATCATCTCTTTCACTGTCCATCATCTCCTTCGCTGTCCATTCGAGCTGCTGAGCCCCTCTGTTGCTAAAGGACTTTGTCGGAAGGAAAGGGATTGTTTCATGGCCTCAGACCAGCTACGGCAGGTAGGCTGGGGCAGACTAGGGAAGACAGCAGCCAAGTCACCCCAGCTACCCTGTCTCACTAAACCCAAGGCATCAAGCAGAGCCTGGACAGGAAAGGTGGCTGGGGCTCAGCTGTCTAGCAGATAGGCTGTGTCTATCCAGGGTCAGGCTGGTCAGGGGCAGTCAGTGCTGCTGGTACCCCCACGGCCCAAGAGCACAGATGCCTGGCCATGCACAAAGGGCATTGTACACAATGAATATTTGTTCCACAGTCCTGTCTATCTATCAGACACTGCTCATTGTCCCTCCGAGATATAATGTGGGTACCGTTTGCACCAGTGAGGGTCAGGAGGTCATCGTGTGGCTAATGGGTACACAATACAAATTCCCTTCCTTTGACTGCAGGGTCTTGAGTTGAAGAACTCAATGTTGTAAGCACAGAGCATTTACAAACAATTGCAAAGCTCAGTATCATTAATAAACACCTGGCAGACAGCACAGAAATGAAAACTGGGTGAAAGTGCAGTGTTTTGTGTTGCCCTAATACTGGGGAAGAGCATGAAGTGAAGTGGAGGTCACATGGTTCAATATAAATATCAGAAGGAACTTCTACCAAGTGAGAGTGATGGAGCACTGAAGGGGCTTCCGAGGGGGCTTGTGGAGTCCCCTTCTCTGGAGATGTTTAAAACCTGCCTGGACATGTTCCTGTGCGACTGGATCTAGGGGATCCTGCTTGGCAGAGGGATTGGACTGGACGATCTTTCGAGGTCCCTTCCAATCCCTACCGTTCTGTGATTCTGTGATTCCACTCTTTGCCAAGGTTATACCAAGACAATCACCCAGAAATGTTTTGTGCTATAGGAACAGTGATTTGACCACAGCCCCTGTATTATACCTAGAGAAATGGCCAGTAACAGGGTATAAATATTACCCCAGTTGCATCTCTACCTTGAGAGAAGACTTTTGGCACCAAATTGCAGAGACAGATTGACAGTTTTGTCCTTTCTCGCCCCCCTGGAACGGAGACCTTTCAGTAGTCATGATTGATGGTCTTGGTGAGGCCAAGTGTTTCGCTGGGAGATTAAGCTTATAGCAGTTATCATATTTTTAGAGCTATACAGTGATGCTGCAGTCACACAGAATCACAGAACATTAGGGATTGGAACTGACCTCAAAAATCATCCAGTCCAACCCCCCTGCCACCTAGCAGGATGACCCAGACCAAATCCAAGTGGGTTTTAAACATCTCCAGAGAAAGAGACTCCACAAACCCCCCAGGCAGTCCCCTCCAGCGCCCCGTCACCTTCACTCTGAAGCACAGAATGAGTCAGGGTTGGAAGGGACCACAGGATCATCCAGTTCCAACTCCCCTGTTATGGGCAGGGACACCCCACCCTAGATCAGGCTGGCCACAGCCTCATCCAGCCTGGCCTTAAACACCTCCAGGGATGGGGCCCCAACCACCTCCCTGAGCAACCCATTCCAGGCTCTCACCACTCTCATGGTGAAGAACTTCCTCCTCACATCCAGTCTAAATTTACCCATCTCCAGCTTTGCTCCATTCTCCCTAGTCCTTTCGCTACCTGACATCCTAAAAAGCCCTTCCCCACCCTTTTTGTAGGCCCCCGCCCCCTTCAGATACTGGAAGGCCACAATAAGGTCACCTGGGAGCCTCCTCTTCTCCAGACTGAACAGCCCCAACTCTCTCAGTCTGGCCTCATAGAAGAGGAAATCCAGACCTCTGATCATCCTCGTGGCCCTCCTCTGCACTCACTCCAGCATGTCCACATCCTTCTTGTAATAAGGGCTCCAGAACTGGATGCAGGACTCCAGGTGGGGTCTCACCAGAGCGGAGTAGAGGGGGAGAATCACCTCCCTCAATCTGCTGGCCACACTTCTCCTGATGCAGCCCAGGATCAGAATTGCCTTCTGGGCCACAAGGGCACACTACTGGCTCATGTTGAGCTTTTTGTCCACAAGCACCCCCAAGTCCCTCTGCTCAGGGCTACTCTGCAGCCAGTCACTGCCCAGCCTGTATTTGTGCTTAGGATTGCCTCGACCCAGATGCAGGACCTTACACTTGGTCTTGTTGAACCCCATCAGGTTGGCTTGAGCCCACTTCTCCAGCCTGTCCACGTCCATCTGTAGTCTCCTTCTCTGGAGAAGTTTGAAACCCGCCTGGACATATTCCTGTGCAACTTGGTCTAGATGATCCCGCTGTGGCAGGAGGATTGGACTAGATGGTCTTTCAAGGTCCCTTCCAATCCCTAACGTTTCTATGATTCTAATGAAAGCAGCCAGACATACAGCAAAGACTACTCTTGTGTGTGGTGTGAGACCTATTGTCACAAACCTCACGAAACACAACCCTTATTACTAAAATGACTTCTGTGACAGCTAAACCCACAAAAAAGTGCAGTTCAGTAGGTCAGTGTAGTGGCAGGACTGCTACAAGCAGGACAGTTAAGGTGTTCTCTCAGAAGCAGCTCTGTGTGAGCCAATTCCCAGAGAAGTGCGGTTACTTCCATCCTGAAGTACATTAAGTACTAAACCTTCATACATCAAAGAGTGTCACTGACAAAAACAAAATCAAATCCAGAAACTGCCTGTGTAGATGTAAAACACTTTGACAAGAACAGACGAAAATTTGACTGGTTTCTGTGCAAAAATATCCCTTGAAAAGTACAGAAGCAGAATAAGAGATTGCTGAAATCAAAGCCGTGTGAATTACCGACCTCACGGAGCTTCTGAATCAATTACAATGAACCTGTGCATGTCAATATTAATTAATGTTTCTTATTCAATCCTGCTGATTCGGTGTCTCACTCCTACACATTCACACATGTGCATGCAGAGGTGCTTGGTTTTGTGCTTCCCAACGCACCCAATGTAGCAGTGGCAGAGGTTTATCCCTCTCCTTAAGGATTTATCTGCAGTCAATATGTTTTATAGCTTAATTTTGCTGTTTGGATGCCATGGGGAAATCTTGACTTGTACATACATGTGGGAATAATTCATCCAAGGGTAAGACAGGGACAATACACGCAGTGGGAAGAAGGAGGGGAAAACCAAAGTCTTCTTTAGATCTATAACAAATTTTAATGAAAATAACGGGGTAGGAAAAGTGTTCTAATACATCCATACTACAGACCACTGATCTAAGGTGGTGACAATGACTGTAAAAGAGATTATGAAGGTCGTAGTCTCATGGAATGATTATGAAGGGAAGCAGAAAATAGAAGTTCAAGATACAAAATCCCATTTACTGTATGTGGACTAGGTAGAATCATAGAATCATTAGGGATTGGAAGGGACCTCAGAAGATCATCTAGTCCAATCACCTCGTCACAGCAGGATCACCTAGACCAAATCGCACAGGAACACATCCAGGTGAGTTTTAAATGTCTTCAGAGAAGGAGACTCTGCAACTCCCCCAGGCAGCCTGTTCCAGTGCTCTGTAACCCTCACTGGGAAGAAGAGTGTTATGGTAGAACATAATGTGGTGATTAAAGTTGAGAACATAATAAATGGTTGCTTTTTTGAAAACCTAAGACAAGACTTGCAAGAAGATAAGCTTTTTTGTTTTTAACAGCTCACAGTTCAGAAGCCAACTGTTTAAGTGTCAGTGTACAATGATCTCAGACTCACAGAACACAGGATCACAGAACATTAAGGATTGGAAGGGACCTTGAAAGATCATCCAGTCCAATCCCCCCCACCACAGCAGCATCACGTAGAGCAAGTCACACAGGAACAGGGCCAGGCGGGTTTTAAATGTCTTCAGTGAAGGAAACTCCACAACCCCCCTGGGCAGCCCCTTTCAGTGCTCTGTCACCCTCACTGGGAAGAAGTTCCTTCTGATATTTATATGGAACCTCCTGTGTTCCAGCTGATTCAAATTCCTGGAGCAAAACTCCTCAGATCCCACCAAAAAGATCACCTTGTCTTACTGAAGGATCATTTTGCTGTGAAAGGGGTAATACCTAAAGCTGTGGAGGTTAGTTAAAATGAAATTTGGAAAAAACAAATATCCAGAAGTGTAAAAACGCTGGTGCAAAGGACACTTAAAAGACATCATGTTACATGCTCTGTGAATGAACTCAAAAGGGCTACCTTGATTCAGCTACAGAGTAAAGGGTCTTTAGAAATGAAAAATACATATTTGAAATATGAAAATCACAGCCCTATAATAGAAAATTATATATAGTAAATTAAATGTAAAGCTATAGCAACTCAGCCCTGACAAAAGTGTTGAGAATCAACCATCCCACTAACAAGCATACAGCATAAAGAAACAATATTTTCAAAGAAGATGAAGCTTGTCATTACTGGTAGCAGCAGATGACTCAGTGGGATGAGAATTAGTAGAAAAAGAATCAGTGAACAGAGCAGTAACGATGCGCAAAACACTAAATGTACAGGTAACACTTGTGTTGTTCCAGCACGTGTGAGAGAAATAACTCTAACAATATAAAAACAATTGTTGCTACCACAGTGTGAACTATTTTTGGTTCCACAAACCTCTAGTAGCTCTCACAAAGGAAACTTTAAATATTGGTACCAAAATTTCTCAAAATGTCAGCTTCATGTTTCACAGCCTTCAACAAAGAAAACACGACGGTTGGGATGGGAAATGAAATCAAAACTGCAAAGAAGCATTGTGCTACTCTGTTAATCCATAGTGCATTTTGGTTTGAATATGACTTGTGATTAGGTCATCCTGCCTCAAAAAGAATCTGCATTTGTAATTAGTATTAAGAAAAGTAACTAACAAGGCACTGGCCAAATACAACACATTTACTCAAATGGATGGCGGAACTTTGAGCAGAGTGTGTCTGTCTGGTGTTTAAGAGTATCACAGAACCACAGAACATTAGGGATTGGAAGGGACCTCGAAAGATCATCCAGTCTAATCCCCCTGCCACAGCAGCACCATGTAGAGCAAGTCGAAAAGGAACACATCCAGGCAGGGCTTGAACGTCTCCAGTGAAGGAGACTCCACAACCCCTCTGGGGAGCCTGTTCCAGTGCTCCGTCACCCTCACTGGGAAGAAGTTCCCTCTGATATTGATGTGGAACCTCCTATGTTTCAGCTCACACCCATTGTTCATTGTCCTATCACTAGATGTCATTGAGAAGAGCCTGGATCCATTCTCCTGACACCCACCTTTCACACATTTATTAACATTAGTAACATCACCCCTCAGTCTCCTCTTCTCCAAGCTAAGGAGACCCAGCTCCTTCAGCTTTTCCTCCTAAGAGAGGTGTTCTACTTCTTTCATCATCTTTGTGGCTCTGCCCTGGGGTCTCTCCAGCAGGTCTATGTCATTCTGGAACAGAGGGGCCTGGAATTCAACACAACACTCCAGATGTGTCACGTTTCTTTCAATCAGCAATACAACCTGTCACCTTAGTAGCTGAGCTAGTAAGAAATGTTCTCCATTGGACAGAACCTTCCTAGCATTTCCTCAGGTTTCATCTGACTAAAAGATGGATTTGTAGGTGATGGCGTGAGCCTCTGTGGTGTCAACAGCAAAGGAATTAAAGAAAACTGTTTTTAACATGGCTCAGGAGGTGTTTCTGTTGCTGTTTGAATGTATTTTCAAGTCTGTAGAGAAACATGGGAGCTTTGACGGGAGAGTACCGTACTCTACTGAAGTGCTCTGCAGCTAGGGCACTGCAACATAAACTCGTTCCAGGCTTCAGCTTCATAAGCCTTCCAGCTTTGCCTCATGAGAATCTGCAAACAATTCCACCAAACTGCTGTTACCCATGCTCTGAAATTCAGATTTCCCAGACTCAACTTTCCCTGTCCTCTTTCTTTATTCCTGTTGTTAATGATTCTCTTGAAGTAAGGAGCAGCATAAAGAAACACTGCAACTTCAGCATGATTTGGACAGAAGATCTGCGGCAGCCCCCGGAGCAACCTGCAGAAAGGAAACATGGAGGATCGGCAATTCTTGAGACTTTTAAGATCACTCCTGTTCTGTGGATCTAGGAGAAACATAGCTCCCACTTCAATGTGTAGCTTCCCCTTGCTTTCTGTTAAAAATGCCAGCTGGTTTCAAAGGGCAGTGTGTTTTCCTTCTCACAGGGGACAGCAGGCTGTTCCTTACGAGAGCAACAGGGACTGCGTAGTGTTTCCTGAAAGCAGACGATTGTCAACGTGAAGCAGAAAGTTTTTGTGTTAGCGGTGGAGGTAGAGGAATCAGAACAAGCAAGAAGAAAGAAGACAGAGGAGAGTGTCAGGATCTGAAATGAAGGCAGTGTGATCTGAATGTTGATGAAGAGGCACTGACAAAATGAAAGATCTCTCTCTGTCGTGCTCTCGCCCTCCCATTTGCAGTGTGTAAAATCTGTCCTGTTGACACACTCTTGTGCTCTTTTTATATCACAAAACGGGAACAAGTGAAGTTCGCAGTCGGTGATGTTGACATAGCCCCTGTGATAAATACTTCCTAAGGGAAGCGCTTAGCAGATGCCTCCCATTCTCCCCCCATCCCACTATTTGTGACCCTTCAGTCCACTGAACTTGACTTTACCAAGATTTGAGAACTCTTCTCTGAGCAGTTCAGGTTGATTACATGACAAGGAGGTCTATAAGGCACTGACAATCGACCTCTGCTCTCAGGAACACACACATACAGTCAAATATGTCTGTAATATAACTGTATTCAGAATCATAGAATCATTGAATCAGAAATTAATTTTGGCTGGAAGAGACTTTCAAAATCACCAACTCCAACCAGTTCCTAGCCCTAACAGCACCACTAAACCATGTCCCCAAGCAAAACATCTTCTCTTCAACACCTCTAGGGATGGGGACTCAATCTCCTCTCCAGGCAGCTGTTCCAGTGCCTGACAACCCTTTCAGGGAAGAAATTCCTCCTGACATCCAACCTGAACCTCCTCTGGTGCAGCTTAAGGCCATTTCCCCTCATCCTATCACTGGCCATTAGGGAGAACAGACCAACCCCTGCCTCTCTACAACCTCCTTTCAAGTAGTTACAGAGAGTTAGAAGGTCTCCCCTCAATCTCCTTTTCTCTAGGCTGAACAGCCCAAGATTCCCTCAGACTTTCCTCATACAACACATGATCCAAAGCCTTCACTAGCTTGGTAGCCACGCCTGTCCCCCCACTCCAGCCCTTCAATGTCTCTCTTGTAGTGAGGAGACCAAACTGTAGCAGTTCTCTGTTGGATATCAGCACTCAGAGGAAATCTTGTTCTGAAAAAAAAAAAACCAACCCCAAATCCAAATCAGACAAGTAACATTTGAAAATCAAAGGTTAACTGTAAAAAAAAAGTTTAACTTAAAAAATAGGAACTAGCCTTACAGCAGGCACCTACAAGCTGCTAAAGTTCTTGTTTCAACACACTCTGCTGCGTGAGGGAAAATGTTTCCTTCCAGCCATCGTTTGCTTTGATGGCAGTTCCTTTCAAAGGATCAGGGTCTTCAGCTGAGCTCGGCTGTTGCACAGAACACTGTGTGCTCTTCCACTACACATTTTTTCACAATGCAGGTCTAAATATAGAGATGAGTTTCAGCATGTGTATAAGATGGATCTAATCAGGTTCTCCTATTGTGAAATAATATAGAGGCCATGGAACTGTACAGTGAGGTATAACAATTTGTTTCTACAGTTTCTCCTATCTCAGGTAGTGCTATCATAATTATCCTACTGTGTAATGGCTTCTTATAGTAGATCTGAAGCTTTTCAGTTTCCCCCTCTCTGTAGTATAGCTACAGGGAGACTGATTTCACTGAAATCAGTCAAGAAAATCAAGGAAACTGAAGCGCCATTTCCAGTCCTGCACTCTGTCATCAAAGGCATGTTCACTTAGGTGGCTAAATTGCCTGCCTAAGAGATAAAGACTAAACACAAAATTATATGTTTATCCACATGATAGGTTGGAGCCATGAGGTCTCGTTAGTTAACACCCCTGTAGCTTTTCACAAAGGTCAATTTATAATTGTTTAATATTTAACAGTAAGGAGAATCATAGGATCATAGAACAGTTTCATAGAACCATAGAATCATTAGGGATTGGAAAGGACCTCGAAAGGTCTCCTAGTCCAATCACCCTGCCACAGCTGGAAGAGACCTTCAAGATTATCACGTCCAACCTTTTCCTAGCCCTAGCAGCACCACTAAACCCTGTCCCTCAATGCAATATCTATAAGGCACTGACAATCGATCTCTACTCTCAGGAACACACACAGTACAAACATGTTTGAACGTTTATCTCTGTGTAATTTAATTGTATTCAGAATCATTGAATCAGAAATTAATTTTGGCTGGGAGAGACTTTCAAAATCACCAAGTCCAACCACTTCCTAGCCCTAACAGCACCACTAAACCCTGTCCCCCAACACAACATCTTCCCTTCTCTTCAACGCCTCCAGGGATGGGGACTTAACCCCCTTCCTGGGCAGCTGTTCCAGCCCTTTCAGTAAAGACACTCCTCATGACATCCAACCTGAACCTCCCCTGGTGCAGCTTAAGGTTATGACCTCATTAATGTCTATAAATATGTGAGGGGTGGGTGTCAGGAGGATGGAGCCAGGCTCTTCTCAATGTCATCTAGTGATAGGACAAGGGACAATGAGTGTGAGCTGGAACAGAGGAGGTTCCATATGAATGTGAGAAGGAACTTCTTCCCAGTGAGGGTGACAGAGCACTGGAAGGGACTGTCCAGGGGCATTGTGGAGTCTCCATCTCTGGAGACGTTTAAGACCTGCCTGGATGTGTTGCTGTTTGACTTGCTCTAAATGTTGCTGCCGTGGCAGAGGGATTGGACTCGCTGATCTTTAAGGGTCCCTTCCAATCCCTCATGATTCTATGATTTACTGAGATGCTTGAATCGAATCAGACATTTTACCTTGATATAAATAGTTTAGTACAAACACTACTGAACTGGGGTCTAGTACACAAAAGCAAGGTATCTTCTCAGGACGTGAGGGTTTGGAATTCAGGCATCAGCGGTACTATTTGATGATGGTGGTGCCTCTGGTCAGTACGTTCCCGCTGTATCACACACGTTTTCATACGGTGTCGTGTGAAACACTCCTTGCTGATACACAAAGAGACCATAGAGGAGGATTTAGCATTAATGATGAATTGAAAGATGGCAGGTTGATTTTTTTTTCCTCTTTCCTGTTTCACTTCCCTTCAGTGCTTCCCCGCAGTGCCTTGTCTCTCACATATTTATTTTATGTGGTTTGACATTCGATTAAAAATAAAACCACTGAAATGGATGACCGAGATGTTATTGTTCTGAATCTGTGACTTACGTTTGACTGCATCTTCATTAATTTTTAAAACAGGAATTCTCATTTTAAAATCACTAAGCAAAATTTTAAAAAATAAACTCAACAACAAGAAAACGAACGCCACACTCAGGCTCCAACCAAACCAAAACCCAGCTCCTCCACAAATCAAAACTTGGTTTAGTGTTATGTGACAACTGATGGAACGACTTTCAGGTGCTTCCACAAGGGCTTATAAAACAATCATAATATCTATATTTTAAATACTTTAATATCTGTATATGATTATATATATTATATTAAATATATTCTAAATAATAATATGTAATATATTATATATATTAAATACTCTAATACCTGTATGTAGTTTTATAGATATAATATATAATATATATTATATATTAAATGCTTTAATATCTATATATGGTTTCTATATATTAGATAGAAAAGATACATTAGATAATTGTATATAATATATATAATACACATTAAATACTTGAATATCTGTATTTAGTTTTATTATATATTTAATGCCTTAATATCTTTACGTAGTTTTTAATATCTCTTTTTATATGATATGCAACACTTTAATATATTTACATATTCAATATTTATATGTTCAATATATACATATGAAATGAAAAGGTAGGTTCTTAAGAGAAAAAGTGAAACATCCTGAAATCCGTCTTGGATTTTAAAGTGAGGCATGACTGTCATTAATGAAAGTGAGAATATTAAGCTTCTTTGTCAGAGAATCACAAATTGACTCACAGACTCACAGAAGATTAGGGATTGGAAGTGACCTCGAAAGATCGTCCAGTCCAATCCCCCTGCCACAGCAGGATCACCTAGATCCATAGTTACTTGAGTTGCTTTTGAGAGATTTGCCACAATGAGTAACAAGAAAAATTTGCAATGTGCTGCAACAAATTAAAACAAACTCTCTGCCACTGCAGTTTATGATGTGAACTCTGGTAATTAGGGCAGAACTAATCTTTCATAACTTTAGGCGCTCACAGTATCATCGTGATCCTGAGCCCATCATCCAGACTACCTTTGCAGGCATTGGGAAGAAATAGCAGCTGTTTGGAAATGTTTCCTTTCATTCCATTTATTTTTAAGTGAACCTCACCTTAAAAGGACCAGTTTCTGTCTTTGTGAATGTCTTCACTCTTGTGTTCAGCTTTCTATATTTAAAATGTACCTGAAAGTCGTTCAGAGAACTCTTATGGTCTGAATTTACTACTTCACATAACTATGGTCTACTATGCTTACTTACAACAGCTATGAGAGCTTCTGAAAGAGAGAGGGGCTAGGGGTTGACACCAGTATCCTTGTTTGTGCAACCAAGAGGATGAAGGAATTTGGTGGCACCAATGTAAAACCAAGTGTCCCTCATGTCAGACTTAGGAAACTAGTTTACAAGAAAAAGGTTCATTCAAATCGTTATCGATTTCCAGCAAGCACAGTGTAGCTCAGGAAGCTCTTAGCCCTGATACTAAGAAGTCATGCCTGTCCTAGAGCAGTGAGAAGGCTGAAGCCACAATGTGTCTTCTCATGTTTATTATACTGGAAATAAGTCACATTTTGAAAAGAAGTAAAACCCACCTGGATGTGTTCCAATGCAACTTGGTCCAGGTGATGCTGCTGTGGCAGGGAGATTGGACTAGATGATCTTTCAAGGTCCCTTCCAATCCCTAATGTTCTGTGATTCTGTGATTCAGTATTTGAACTGCTGAGACGAAAAGGCCTTTTAATC
>VXBP01008605.1:349212-384288 GCA_013400115.1 Rhinopomastus cyanomelas
CCATCTTTCCCTTGAATTATTACCTAAGAACAAACAACAAAGAGAAGACATAAAACGTTCTTCAACTTTTCTGTGATGCACCAGGGCTGCCAAAAATTCATCCCCAATCCACCTCCAAATAATCCTCAGTAGAGCAGTTTTATTAACACCCATCCCTGAGGACAAGGTAGTTGGGAGTAAGGCAGCTATATCAAAGAATCACAGAATCACAGAACATTAGAGATTGGAAGGGACCTTGGAAGATCATCTAGTCCTATCCCCCCACCACTATATAGTAGCTCTTCCTCCCTCAAAGTGTGTTTCGAATTTTCTTACTCAAGACAACTAGACCTGTGTGACCAGGGGACCAAGACAAAATCACGGCTTCTTTCAGCTCCGTGCTATAGACCTTCCTAGTGCTAGCATTTATTCCACAGCCCTTGGAATT
Source organism: Rhinopomastus cyanomelas (assembly GCA_013400115.1). NCBI lineage: Eukaryota > Metazoa > Chordata > Aves > Bucerotiformes > Rhinopomastidae > Rhinopomastus > Rhinopomastus cyanomelas. Next base: position 349,640 of record VXBP01008605.1, read on the forward strand.
AATGTAGCATTAAAATACGACAGGATTACGTTCTATGGACTCATCAACACATTCCTCTGGTGCAATGGCAGACGAGGAGTGCTTGAACGTTCAAACACCCGAAGCATGTATTAATGAGACTGACTCCCCCGGAATGTCTCAATCCATTAAAACACAACTCTTATTGAAAATAACCTTGCAATTGACGTGATGTTTTTCAGATGTTCTGTGAAAGTATTGATCTTTTCATTCTACCAAGTAATTCTCAGGTTTGTGATGGGAGAAGAAGCGCTTTGTGAAAGGACACGCCTTTCTCTTCTGTCATCATTCTCTTGCCTAACTTCGTGAATTTAGCAAAGCAAACTTACACTTCAGGATTTTAATTGTTTCCCCTTGATGCCTCTGCCTGCCTGCTGAAGGAACTTCTTCCCAGTGAGCACTGGTGACAGAGCACTAGAAGGAGCTGCCCAGGGGAGTTGTGGAGTCTCCTTCACTGGAGATGTTTAAGACCTGCCTGGATGTGTTCCCATTCGACTTGCTCTACGTGATGCTGCTGTGTCAGGGGGATTGGACTGGACGATCTTTCGAGGTCCCTTCCAATCCCTCATGATTCTATGATTCTATGAGCCACATTAAACATCTCCACAGATGCTTTCAAGCTTGTTTGTAGCAAGAAAGCTAGATGGGAAGCTGAATGCTGTTCCCCATTCAGCTTTTAAATACAAATAGCGCTGCATCTGTGTTTGTAAACACAAACCGTGTAAACTGTGAAACCGACTAGCCACCTTGAACCTCCAGTAGACCTACGGGCAGTGTAGCATGCGAAGACTTGGAACCAAAAGATCCCGGCTGTTCCCTGCACTTACCTACAGGGCATTAGGTGGCACTCTTCCCTCTGGTTTAGCACAGAAGCCAGGCGTGCAGAAAACGCTGCCTGGTGGTGGAGGAGCCATTGCTTTAAATATTAAGATGGAAACCCGAGTTTATTAAGATACAGAGTCTTTAAAGTTATCCATCCACTGTGAGAAAACTAAGCTTGTCTTGCACAGTGTCTTGACCACATTAAATTAGCAAGTTTCTCTGTGCCTGGCCATACCCTTTTGGCCACAAGCCTTGTGCGTGCTGTCACAGGTGATCACGCGACAGACGTAAGAACACATGGCGTATGAAATGTGAGAACGCAGGGTTGTAACTGCATACCAAGACACCCATTGTTACGGATGTCTGCTATGAGATCGAGGATCAGTTTGCATTGTTATGAATCAAGACACCCCCAAAACAAGACAGTGCTTCTTTCTAAGAGTTCAAAAATGTTTGTAAACCAAAAAAGAGTCAGTGAGTTTCACAGAATCACAGAACATCAGGGATTGGAAGGGACCTCAAATGATCATCTAGATCATCTAGTCCAATCCTCCTGCCACATCAGGATCACGTAGAGCAAGTCGCACAGGAATGTCTCAAAGTGAGTTTTAAATGCCTCCAGAGAAGGAAAGTCCACACCTGCTCTGGGCAGCCCCTTCCAGCATTCCATCACCCTCACTGTGAAGAAGATATCCTTCTGATATTTATATGGAACCTCCTGTGTTCCAGCTCACACCCATTGCCCCTTGTTCTGTGTGATGGTTTGCAAGTTTGGACCAGATGTAGAGCTTTAAGATTCCTCAATTTCATTACACACTGAGAAATTCCAGCCACTTCCTTCTACATTTCCAAATAATGAAGGTGGGAACCAAACCTTTTGCCATCAGCAGGTGCTCATTGTGTAAACAGCTGCTTCAGCTGAAGTCTTTAACACCACCCATATGTCCGTCATGTTCAGCTGGGATAGTAGTATGTGAGCAGTCTGTAACCTTATTCACATGAAGTCAGCCAGAGAAGTTTATACATCAAAAAGCTGATTTGACTCATTTGCGTGTTTACATCTGAATTTCTCTCAACAGGTTTAAAGTTACTGAAGGGACAGAAGTGTATTGTTCTAAAATATGTGGTGCGTAGAAATCGAAGCAGTATCTAATCAGGGCGGTATCATCAATAAGATATTGTTCTGTTGAATTATTTGTCCTTTGTCATCCCTCCCCTGTCTGAAAATCATAGAATCATAGAACCATAGAATCATTAGGGATTGGAAGGGACCTCCAAAGATCATCCAGTCCAATCCCCCTGACACAGCAGAGTCACCCAGACCAAGTCACACAGGAACACATCCAGGTGTTTGAAACATGTCCAGTAAAGGAGACTCCACAACTCCACCCTCACTGCGAAGAAGTTCCTTCTCATATTTATATGGAACCTCCTATGTTCCAGGTTACATCCATCACCCCTTGTCCTATCACTAGATAACACTGAGAAGAGCCTGGCTCCATCCTCCTGACAACAATCCTTCACGTATTTATAGACATTAATGAGGTCACCCCTCAGTCTCTTCTTCTCCAAGCCAAAGACACCCAGCTCCCTCAGCCTCTTCTCACAACAGGAGGTGCTCCACTCGTTTCATCATCCTCGCTCTACACTGGACTCCCTCCAGCAGCTCCACATCCCTCTTGAACTGAGGGGCCCAGAACTGGACACAACACTCCAGAGGTGGATGAGGGAAGCACCAACTCACCTTGCCTAAAAATTGGAATTTTTACTTCAAGGATAAGGTATTAAGTAAACATTAAGAAAAGTGAATTTATTGCTGTAACCGTTATGTAGATTTAAAAGAAGAGTTTTGTCTGCTTTATAATTCCTTGCAATATACAGTTCTTAATATTTTTATTTTGATTTAGTGGGGAAATGTCATCAGATCTTGGATTTCAATACAAGAAAGCCTTCATACAACAGTGAAACCTCAGCAAGCTAGATTGCCTGCCCACTATCTCAGTGGATTTTTCTTTGCCAATCCATACATTCAAAAAAAATGCATGATAAAGCAAACTTTTCAAAGTACTGGGGGACAAGATATCAAGCTTGTTTTTAGAGGACAAACATTTCCATTATTAAAAAGAAAATAGTATAGAAATGTAGTTCTGTATTCGCGCATTGTCTTTTTTCTAACGACACTTGAAGATGTATTTTGAATCAAATTAGCTTCCAGGCTAACTATAACATTGCCTACAATCTGTGTGGAGATACTACATCTGCACAGTGCACAGACATAGAAGGTTCCATATAAATATCAGAAGGAACTTCTTCACAGTGAGTGTAACAGAGCAGTGGAACAGGCTGCCCAGAGGGTTGTGGAGTCTCCATCTCTGGAGACATCTCAAACCCACCTGGATGTGTTCCTGTGCGACTCGGTCTAGGTGATCCTGCTGTGGCAGGGGGATTGGACTGGATGATCTTTCAAAGTCCCTTCCAATCCCTAATTGGTCAGGGGGATTGAACTAGATGATCTTTCATCATTGGAGGGTCCCTTCCAATCCTTAATGATTCTATGATTCTATGATTCTATGATTCTATTTCTATGATTCTATGACATCAAGGTTTTTCCTGTCACTATTCACATTAGAAAAGAACTTTCCAATTTCATTTTTAAAAAGGCAGCTTTCAGAAATAGTCACAAAGATATATTCCTTACTAAAAATAGTTACCGAAGTACTGGGGGTAACAAATTGGTCTTCTCATGGATATATGTCTGTATAAATACAGACATGTGCAGAAGTCTAGTTGCCTGAGATACCGGTGAGTTCAGCCTTTCTGCCCAAACTAAAACAAAATACCTGCTCTGGCTGACTCAACAAATCATAAAAGTACGCATTCAGGTTCCTAAAGCATCCCTTGTGCTAGGCAGTGATCACTTCATGCCAAGAAAATACATCAGTATATTCAGCCAGGATACGGGAAGCCTGGATTTCTTTTTCATTTTTTAATTATTCATGTCTGTTTTCTTAATGAGCAGGACTAACCTCAACCCACTGCATGAAAGGCACCGCAGAGCTCTGCATCACTGGTTTGTTTCGTACAGAGTCAGTGTTTAATGAAGAGATGTTTTTCTGTTGTCAGCATATATAGTATTTGTGGAATGAAACTAGGAATTCAGGAGGAAGGGAATACCTTACGGCCCGCAGTTTCACAACTATAATCCCTGTATAATTTTTTCAGCTGAGTCTTCTTTGTCTCTTGAAGCCAAATCTACTAACAGATACTGATTTGTTTTTAGTAGCAGAATTCTGGAAATCGGTTCTGGGCCCCTCAGTTCAGGGGGACGTGGAACTGCTGGAGGGAGTCCAGCGTAGAGCAATGAGGATGATGAAGGGAGTGGAGCACCTCTCTTATGAGGAGAGGCTGAGGGAGCTGGGTGTCTTTAGCTTGGAGAAGAGGAGACCGAGGGGTGACCTCACTGTTGTCTATAAATATTTGAAGGGTGGGTGTCAGAAGGATGGAGCCAGGCTCTTCTCAGTGTCATCTAGTGATAGGATGATAGGGGCAGTGGGTGTGAGCTGGAACTGAGGAGGTTCCATATCATAGAATCATAGAATCGTTAGAGACTGGAAGGGACCAGTCATCTAGTCCAATCCCCCTGCCACATAAATATGAGAAGGACAAGGGGCAATGGGTGTCAGCTGGAACAGAGGAGGTTCCACATAAATATGAGAAAGAACTTCTTCACAGTGAGGGTGATGGAGCACTGGAAGGGGCTGCCCAGGGGTGTTGTGGAGTCTCCTTCACTGGAGAATTTTAAAACCCACCTGGACATGTTCATGTGCCACTTGGTCTAGGTGATCCTGCTGTGGCAGGGAGATTGGACTAGATGATCTTTCGAGGTCCCTTCCAATCCCTCATGATTCTATGATTCTATGATACAGCTATAGACATTGTTCTTAGCATAGAAATATATACGTATATGTGTAGTTCTTCAATGATTCAAGACAATGTGGTGCTTGAACATGGCTTTAAATGTAAGAAAGACTGCATCAACAGAATAATGACAGAGTAATTGTCACCGGGGCTTGTGGACAAAGCCCAGTCTTGTCCCAGTCTTGTTCCTGGAAGCTAAGCAGAGTTGGGCCTGGTCTGTATTTGGATGGGAGACAGTCTGGGTATACCAGGTGCTGTAGGCTTACCCTGCTCTGGTAGTGGGGGGTTGGACTTAGATGATCTATTGAGGTCATTTCCAACCTGTGATGTTTTGTGATGTTGCTAGATTTTTACCTTTAATTCTACATTTGGGTTCCAAAAATTAACACAACTATCACACCGGGTAGTAAAGTCCCCATCCCTACAGCAGAGCCTTATACACTATAAACGTTCATGGCTTCTTTGAAGATCCACAAGTTCATCCTAGCTAGAAGTTATCCCTCCACTGCCCCATGCACTTTGCTAATCATAGAATCACAGAAACATTAGGGATTGGAAGGGACCTCGAAAGACCATCTAGTCCAATCCCCCTGCCCAGAGCAGGATCACCTAGACCAAGCCGCACAGGATGGGAACCAAGTACTCTTTTTCATGCATGTGACCATGAAGAATTTATCCCCAGCAGTCATGTCAAACGGATTGTGTTTCCTACGGTCTGTTTGTTCCTTCTTTTCCTTACTCTGTATGCAGGCCATCAATGCTCAAAATCATGTTTGCTAGTTATGGCTGAGCAACAACTCAACTGCAGGGTCAGTGTGAAAGAGTGAGGTTCACACCAGCTATTACTCCTTTTGCTTTCATCAGCTGAGCAAGGGGCTTGAGGCTTGAAAAACCTTCCTTGCTGTGAGCAATTGCTTGAAAGAACATTCCTACGTAACCCGTCTCAAAGTGTAAATAATCTTCAACTATTTTTGACTTTGGACTAGAATTCTAGGAATCGACAGCCGTTCGAGTGCGCTGGGCTGTGTGTGCTGATTCTGAACAACTTCTGCTCGTCTGTGTTGGTTCAGTCAAGATTCTCAATAGAGTGCAATAGCAGAGGGACTAAAAAGCCTCCTTTCAGCAGCTCTTATTCAGGAAATACATAGCCTCTTCAGAGTGAACTTGGCACCTTGCATCTACTATAAAATGATTGAATTTAATGATTATGCTGAGACTAACTGAAGTCTTTGAAGCTTTCTGCTTCACATTGGATCAGGGCTGATTCCAACCATGAAAAATTTATCTGTAGATATCCTGTACATACTGTTAAAGCGAATAGCTAAACCTTGCTTCTTGTCGGGTTACAAAGTGCATAGACTGAGATTTATGAGGTGGGAGAATCACTCCTTTAAATTTCAGACAGAAACAAAAACTATGATCTACTTTCAGTGGTAATTGTGGTTTTAGAAAGGCTGCAGCAGAAGTGTACAAAGCCAGAGACACTGCTTGCACTATTTATTGAATGAATAATCAAAGCAGGTTCATGGTAGGCTGAATGTGTGCCTGTGCAAACACACTGCTGCAAAGGGGATAAATTATCAATAATATTTGGAATATATTCAATTCCTGCAAACATGCTGGTGCAAAAACTAGTCATACAATCATAGAATCATTAGGGATTGGAAGGGACCTCTAAAGATCATCCAGTTCAATCCCCCTGCCACAGCAGCCTAGCTCCACCCTCCTGACACCCACCCTTCACATTATAGATATTAATGAGGTCACCCCTCAGTCTCCTCTTCTCCAAGCTAAAGACACCCAGCTCCCTCAGGCTCTCCTCATAAGGGAGGTGCTTCACTTCCCTCATCATCCTCATTGCCCTACGCTCAAGTCCCTCCAGCAGCTCCACAACCCTCTCATACTGAGGGGTCCAGAACTGATTTCCACAACACTCCAGATGTGGTCTCACCAGTGCAGAGTAGAGGGGGAGAAGTACCTCTCTTGATCTGCTAATCAACCCCCTTCTGATCCACCCCAGGATGCTGTTGGCATCTACTTCTGTGATAGGCTGTCACACAAGCACAAGTCATAGAAACATAGAATGTTTGAGTTTGGAAGGGACCTTTAAAAGTGATCTAGTCCAACGCCCCTGCAGTCAGCTGGGACATTCTCTACAACATCACATCCTCTGTACTACAGGATGTCCCATTTTCCTAACTCTAATGCCATCAGTGCAATTATTCTGACTGAGGCACTGCTTCGACAACATACCTGAACACACTGCAAAACTTCAGCTGTGATCTGTATCGAGAAAGAATCTGGTCTTGTAATAGTTTCTATACCTATTTGATCCTTTGGACGGTCATTGTCTTGCAACAAGCCTTATCAGGTGGGGTATCTGTGCTTTATGGTCTTAAGTCCAAGATACTATTCACAGAACAGAGGTACATTAAAAAGTGATGAATTGGATTTGGGCTACTGGTAGGTGCTACAGTTAAAATATCTGAGACTGTTGTCAGCTGCCAGCTCTATGGTCCTCTCTTACTGCACTCTAGCATCTTGTGGATATTTTCTAAACTGCAACTGGGGTCTACAGTCTGAAGATGTTTAAAACCCACCAAGATATGTTCCTGTACAACTTGGTCTAGATGATCCTGCTGTGGCAGGTGGATTGGACTGGATGATCTTTCGAGGTCCCTTCCAATCCCTAATATTTCATGATGCTGTGATACCAGCATTGGCTTCCTCTGTTTTGAAGTGGACAGTTTCTTTCTGCTCAAACAGGACTCTTTAGAACTTTACGAGAAGTTAACAAATAGGCACAGCTTGAAGTCCATATCAATATGAAGAACATCTCCTGTACACAGATTGCAAGAGGTGGGAGACCAGAACAGGAGTTGACTGATTAAAAGCAAAAGACCAAACAGTTCTAAGGCATAATTGCTTTCAGTTAATTTCCCCAAATGAGCAGAAGTCAGTGGAAGTGGCCATTTAATGGAAACAATTCAGTGCCCTAGAGACTAGACTTAATTAAAAGTTTTTTATACAATATCTTGTCCTGGGAGGGGGCAGAAGGAACAAAGATAATGCTTCTCATTCAATTCTCAAATAATTTTCCAGCATCTAATCTGTATTAACAGAATTTTTTCAAGTTGATTATGAAATGGCCTTGGCCTTTTGTAATTACCTTGATTTTTTCAGACATGACGAGCACTTGCCCTTCACATTAATCGAGTGTTTCAGAAAAGGAAAACAAAAACAGAATAAAAAAATCAACCTGCTGGATTATTTAACAGCATAATCTCTTGATTAAGCAATGAAACCTACTCACAGCCATTCAGTCAGATTTGAAAACGTTACCAGTGCAGTTGCTGCGATGAACCCCGAGGACACTCACTCAAGATGGCCCTTGGCTGATGGATCGTAAGAGTGCCAGAAGTCTGATGGAGACACTAATGGCAGAACCCATCTGTAGAGAGGCAGCTCCTAAGAGAGTTATTTTAACAGTTTTCACTGTCACCTTCCACTCTCATTTTTAAAGCTACTCAGGGCAGTGAAAAAGCCCAGATTCCTATTGCTTAAGAGCAGTGTGATCTCAAGGGCAGATAAACGTTAGGCTATTTATTCTCCCGTCCTTTCTCATCTAATGCACTGTAACTGTTTACACAGCAGAAGAAGAACAGAAACATATAAATGACCCAATGAAATAAAAGCCATGGTGATAGGTTAATATTTTCTTCTAGAACTGCACAGTGACAGATGCATAATTCAGCAACAACATCCAAAGTGAAGACTTTCACACAGTGTGGCTTAGCTGCTAAGCAGAAATGAAACGGCCATTGCTGGTTCTAAAAGGCTGCTCTGTTTTCATTGTCACTGTGACTGCAGAGATGAGAAGCTCGAATTTAGTCCTGTTTTGTTTTCTCCATAGAAAAAAGATGAGGAGTAATTTTGTTGCTCTATGTAGAAGCTGTGCAGATATCTCCTGTTATCAGAGACAGACCGACAGACCAACAGGCTCTGTTACTCACCTAGCCAACCTCCTGTGAGACACAATTTGCCCCTTGCTTACCATAGTAATTCATGCCATTTTAAGAAGGTTGTTTTCTTTAAACAATTCACAGCCATTGACTTGTGGTATTAATAACCATTGATGCGCGATGCTGAAGACTGAGAGAGCTGGGGCTCTTTAGTTTGAAAAGGAGTCTGAGAGGAGACCTCATCACTCTCTACAACTACCTGAAAGGATGGTGTGGAGAGCCTGGTGCTGGTCTCTTCTCACAATTAGTGACAGAACAAGAGAGAGTGGGTTCAAGTTACAACAGGGGAGGTTTAGACTTGATGTTAGGAAGAATTTTTCCACAGAGAGGGTGGTCAGGCACTGGAGTGGGCTTCCCACAGAGGTGGTTGAGTCACCCTCCCTGGATATGTTTACAGATAATTTGAATGAGGTGTTGAGGGATCTGGTTTAGGGGTGAACTTGTAAGGTAGGGTAGATGGTTGGACTCAATGACCCTAGGGGTCTTTTCCAACCAGTGTGGTTCTATAACAAAGACCGAACAGTTTTATTTGACAGAAACTGTGACACCAATTAATGGCACAGTTCAAACTATATCTTACAGAATGCTGGAAGCCAAAACTAGATTGTGATATAATTTTGTACTTTACTGAGAAATTATCAATTCAAACTAAAGATCTAGTCTGTGCAAAGATTGGACTAGATGATCTTTCAAGGTCCTTTCCAATCCCTAATGCTCTGTGATTCTGTGATTCAACACTTATGTTACTTCTCTTCCAGTTTCTCATTTTTTAATCTTTTAATTTTTTTGTTTTAATTTTTTTAATTTTTAATCTTAATTTTTTAATTTTCACATCTACCACCATCTTTTCAATTTGATATTGCAGCTACTTATTTGAGTTTGGTCTTCTTAAATCTATGCTAAGTCTCAGTTTTGACCATATTATCTTCCTACATGTTGATCTATACCCAGCAGAGGGTGTCTGTCCCCTAACAGTATTGAATCTCTTGATCTGTTACAATCAATTACTTTTTTTCTTGTGACTAGAGTTCCAATGACTCAAATTGGTTAGTCTGTTGCCATATTGGGAGTGACCCTGTTCTATGACTTTTACTATCATAGAATCGTAGAATCAGTTGGGATTGGGAGGGACCTCAAAAGATCATCTAGTCCAATCCCCCTGAAACAGCCAGATCACCTAGACCAAGTGGCACAGGAACATGTCCAACTAAGTTTTAAACATCTCCAGTGAAGGAGACTCCACCACCCCCCTGGGCAGCCCCTTCCAGTGCTCCATCACCCTCACTGTGAAGAAGTTCTTTCTCATATTTATGTGGAACCTCCTCTGTTCCAGCTCACACCCATTGCCCCTCATCCTGTCACTAGATGACATTGAGAAAAGCCTGGCTTCTGACACCCACCGTTCAAATATTTATAGACGTGAATGAGGTCACCCCTCAGTCTCCTCTTCTCCAAGCTCAAGAGACCCAGCTCCCTCAGCCTCTCCTTCTAAGGAACATGCTCCACTTTATTTATGTGCTTGCCCATTGTCTTCAAACCCTCTCCCAGGTCATTCGGGAGTAGGAATTGAACCAAGAGTTTGCAATTCTGGTAAGAGCTGTTGAATTTTCATCAAGCTGATGTATTGGGTCCTCAAGCACTGAATCCTTGTGTATTTGCCTAGATCAGGAAACGGTTCTTCTGGCTCCATTCCCAGACATGAGCTTTATTTTTCTGATCCCTTTATGAAAATGAGCCTGTAGGTCTGGGTCCTCAGGCTTTTGTGGAGTGTGGTGACTTGCCCCAGCAGACTGTGGTTAATGTTGTTTATATAGATTCTCTTCAGTGGTTCCATTCAGAAGGATATTCTGGGTTTATAGCTTAGGAACAGGTCCACAACCTAAAAAGTGTCCTGAAACATAATTACTTTCTCTGCTTTACCTTTACAGAGGGATATAACAGACTTTATAATGGGATAATTTGCTGGAGTTGTGCCATTAAGTGAACAGATCCTGCTCTTTTCGGAGTCCAAGTGATGTCAGATGGCACCTGTTCACAGCACACAGCATTCACTTCAAAGTCAGCATCTCGCGTGCTGCCCCACAGCTCTATGCCATAAGGAATTTGGGGATATGTTTGCAGTCCAAAGCAGTGATGATAACATGCAGACAAGGGTTCAGCTGAGCGGAGTGCTGAAACAAAGGGGAGGGCCATGCAGTGCAGTGCTAAGATACCACCATACTCTTAGAAGACAATAGAGAACAAAGAGGAACAAAGCTGGTGTGCACTTTGCTGCACCTGGGCCTTGAGGGGCTGCACCTGAGCCCCAAGTGACCACCCCTGGTGCCCCTCTCAGTACAAAAGCAGGGCCCATTCTCAGTGGGAGCTGGTTTGAGGATGGATGCACCTTGCAGATTTTCCCTGTTGTTGGAAGGACCCTTGGCTATCCCTCTACAATTGGCGCTTCTGTGGACAGCAGGATGGGCTGGATTGGACCAGGGTAAGGAACTGGCTTATGCATTTGTTGTGTACTTTCCTTGGTGATCTTTGCTTGGTTGTGGTGAGACACAGACTGTGGTTGATTTCCATGTTGTTGAACTTTTGGGATCATTTGCTTTCTGTTGTGTTTGCAGTGAGTTGATCTCTTGTTTTATTTGCTTCCTCTGTCGCTGGCTGTGCTGTTTGGTTTTTGCATCCTGTAGAAACGGGCAAAAAAGGTCAGGAAGATGAGTAATAGACATCAGGCAGAAACTCCTCAGAGAGAGTGGTCAGGCACTAGAATGGGCTGCCCAGGCTGGTGGTTGAGTCCCCATCCCTGGATAAGTTGAAAAGTTGCTTAGATGTGGTGTTGGGGCATCTGGTTTAGGGGTGAATTTGTTGGTGGTTGGACTCGATGATCCCCAGGGGTCTTTTCCAGTCTGAATGGTACTATGATTGCCAGGGCTCCCTGATAGTTAGTTGCAGCTGCTGTCTGCTCACAAGAAAGGTGGAAACCAGAGCACAAAGAGAGAAGGCGACGTGCTAGACTCTACCTGTCATGGGAGCAGACACAGCCGGAGTGTGCCTCTGGAGCTAACAACTGAAAAACACATCCAGCCCCGAAGTGCAGACACTGTCACAGTTAATCAGGACTTCTTCCTTAGCCAAAGCTTATTCTCTTACTGTGCCAGCCTCTTGGGTTTATGCCATGTCATGAGCTTCTGTTGCTTTCCTTTGCTTTTGTACATTTTCCAGTGCCATTTCCTTTCCCTGCAGAGAAACCAGGGGGAAAGTGTCTCCTAGATTAAGCTGACTCATTACTCCAAGGTATTTCTACTGAACAGTGCTGCATTATCTCAGAAGGGCAATAGATAGATAAATTTGTTGTCTATATGTTGTGTACCTCAGAAGGACAAAAGGATTCTGTGGCAGGAATTAGCAGGGCTCATTCAGAGAGCTTTCAACCATATTTGAAGGGGGTAGGGTTATAGCTGGGTGGGCACCAGTGGGGCAGTGCTAGAGTATTGGTGAAGACCAGGAGGCCTCCCTCCTGAAAGGAACATGCTACAGCACCCATTGAACTGTAGGTTCTTCTGCATTTGATTGAGCTAGGAACCATGAATGTCTCCAGCTCGTACTTTAACATCCCTTTTTGCAGCTGTAGGAGAGGTAGGAACAGAGACTTTTCCTTTTCCTTCTTCATCTGTCAGAAAAGCTGTGGGTAACATCCATCAAGTCCAGCCAAGTTTGCTGACAAGATTAATGGCTACAACGGACAAGTACTAATTAAAGTACTGACCAAAGTCAATCATCTTACAACCCTATTAAAACTGGTTCTAAAGAGAAGGCTGTTGGAGCTCTTTGGGATTACAGCACCTGTGACTTGGTGTTTCCCCATGAGCTGAGACACCTGACAGGCCCAACTCTGACCATTCACAGGTAATGCCTGTGAAAGGGAGGGTTGTCTCCTTGAACTGTTCCATCATTTTATGTCATAGGAAGAAAGTGGTTTGAGTTTTGATTCTATGCATTAATCACCACTGCAGCTGATATGGAGCCTTATGCTGAAACAGGGAAACACATCAGGAACATAGGGCACCACCAGTGACGTTCCTTTAACAGAGCTGGATTGTACATCTACATTTGATTTTCTATTTACAGTGACTAAAGAAAAGATACACGTTCATGGAACCATGAGGGATAGGAAGGGACCTGAACGATCATCTATTCCAAACCCCCTGCCACAGCAGGATCACCTAGACCAAGTTGCACAGGAACATTCACCTCCTGTGGTTTTATTTTAGTAAAATACTCACCTGCAGAACCACATTTTCCCTCGTTCTCATCACAGTAACCACATTTCAAATGCATTTCATTTCCTGAGGCATAAAGCTCACGATGTCTTGATGTTTATAAATGTAGTACTAAAAGCCAAACAAGCGTTGGAGTCCATGTTCTCCACAAGAAACGAATGATTCCACAGTATAAACATCACAGGAATATCAAACAGCACCCAAAGAGCAAAACACTCACACGCTAATAAGATTTGTCCAGATGCTGCCAAATCTGAAGTCACGAGGGGACTGGCTGAAACACCAGCTGACATTTGCTGCACCTGCCAGTCGCCATCCACACGGCTGAATGCTGGGTGGTTTCAGGTTGTCTGAAAGTTCTGCAGTGGCCATCTTTATCCTGAGGTGTCATCAGGATGATTCTCTTTGCATATAGCTGGATCGGACGGAAGACTGTCCCCAACACGCCTTCTATCGTATTAAGCCTCCAGCCATGGCAATGTTTTTACAATTTCAACAAACACACAAAGTTTGTACCTACGAAGGTCGGAGGAAAGAGATTAGAATGCATGGAAGGGAAATGTCCTCAGAGTGCACGATGATGAAGCAATGCGCCTCGGTGACAAGGCTGCTTAGCTGATCATTATGGGGCTCATTCTGTCTGCTGTGATGTTGGTATAAATCCATAACAAAAGCAATAATATGTCCTAAGGAATGTTATGCCTGAAATAAATATTAAACTGTCTTCTAACTGAGGTGCAGGTCATTATTCCACCCAAGACGGTAGCAGCACAGTCAATTTTCAATGGACAGAGAAGTGATCATAATTTTTCTCCCGTCTCATGCTACGGGAAAGTAGCATAAATAGTGAGAGCACTAACCACAGCGACTGAACCTCGAGCAACTCATTTTCTAACTGGATGTTTCTAAGCCTTTAAAATTACCTAGCTTCAGGAAACAACAGCAAAAGTGACTGCATACACTTTAAACTCTTTTCATCTGCACTAGGCAGGGGGATTAGACTGGATGATCTTTCTAGGTCCCTTCCAATCCCTAGTGTTCTGTGATTTTTCTGTTAGTTGAAAATGTAGGGTCTATTAAACATTTGGTGCTTTAATTTTTGGAATTGAATGATAACCACCGCTGGTATTTTAATTTTATCAGAAATGTAAAGAAGTGCTTAAAGCAAGGCTCTGAAAAGGTAGCATCTGTTGTGCAGTGAAATTTGAAACTTCTACATTAAAAAACATTTTCTAACTATAATCCATTTTTTGTGATTCATTAGTGCATGCTGTCAGGATTTTGATTCATGCACATTAACTTTCTGAATCAGGTCTATTGCTCCGATTTATGTGTGCAGCACGTAAAACTTATATAGAAATCTTAAACTTTAGAGCACTGATTTACTGTGGGAGCACATGAATCTTCCTGTTCAACTTTGAGCTGAGTTTCCTGGTTCGTATACACAAGGTTTCATGGATTTTTTGTTTTGTAATATTAAATTAATATCCAAAATATTTAATATATGTAATACATTAATTTAATGCTGTAGTTAATATATTAATCTATCAATTTAATGCTCTAATTTAATGCTGTGGTTACTGTTTATTAGAAAGAAAAATACAATAAAATATTCTTTAACTCCTGTTTTCCATTATAATTTCCATTATCATTCCATTCAAATCAGGATCTTCTTCCTGATCCCATGTGGACTTCCAATGTACTTAACATTTCCATATATTCTGCAGGCAGCTGAATTTCTTTGCTTCTAAACACTAGGAAATATCATCTGGCAAGGATATTGTTCACTCTTATGTTCTTCACTGCTTAAGTAAACGCTTGCCCTGTGGGAGTTGCAGGCTTCCTATAATGACCAAGAATGAGAGTTCATCACTGCCTTCTCATGTGGAAGTGACAAAAAATGACAGGAACCTCAAAATGTGTGTTTGTCTCATGCGGTTTTAATTAGCAACGATAACTACAATGGACTGTAATGTGATGGCTTGTTTGTTAACGTTAAATCAGAGATGGGAAAGGTTGTCACTGTAATTAAGGGTGCACCTGAAAGTAAACATCTAGCAGTGGGAGAGGAGTGCTATGTTGTGACAGCTTCTTTGCATTTTATTACCAAGGAATCTTTAAATCCTCTTCTACTTTATAGAATCACAGAATCATTACGGACCTCAAAAGATCATCTAGTTCAATCCCCTTGCAACAGCAGGATCACCTAGACCAAGTCACACAGAAGCACACCCAGGTGGGTCTTGAACATCTCCAGTGAAGGAGACTCCACAACCACCCTGGGCAGCTTGTTCCAGTGCTCTGTCACACTCACTGGGAAGAAGTTCCTTCTCAGGTTGATGTGGAACCTTCTGTGTTCCAGCTTACAACCATTGCCCCTCATGCTATCACTACATGACACCAAGAATAGCCCAACTCTATCCTCCTGACACCCACCCCTCAAATATTTGTAGACATTAATGAGGTCACCCCTCAGTCTCCTCTTCTCCAAGCTCAAGAGACCCAGCTCCCTCAGCCTCTCCTCGTAAGGGAGGTGCTCCACCAGGCACAAATTGTGTTCTGCTCATTACTTCCATTTTGGGGTGAGGACATGGGCCAGAATAGGAGGATCAAGTATATCAATGCCTGGCTACGAGACTGGTGTTACAAACAGGGTTTTGGGTTCTTTCAGACACCAGGCTTAACAGATACAAATGGGAGGGGTTTATCTCAGAGGGGAAAAAGGGTTCTGGGGCAGGAGCTAGCAGGGCTCATTCAGAGGACTTTAAACTAGATTTGAGGGGGGGTGGGATGGTTGATGGGTGAGCACCAGTGGGACAGAGCTCTGACCTTAAAGAACAACAGATGGCCTCTTGCTGTCCTAGGGTGAATTCGGAGCGCTCGGCTCGCTCCCTGAAGTGCCTGTACACCAATGCACGGAGCATGGGGAATAAGCAGGAGGAGTCAGAAATCTGTGTCCAGTCAGGCAGTTACGATTTGGTAGCGATTACGGAGACCTGGTGGGACAGCTGGCATGACTGGAATGTGGTCATGGATGGCTACATCCTTTTTAGAAGGGACAAGTCAGCAAGGCAGGGTGGAGGAGTTGCCCTCTATGTGAGACAGCAACAGGAATGCATTGAGTTCTGTCCAGAGGCAGCAGAGGAGAGAGCTGAGAGTTTGTGGGTGAGGATTAAGGGNTCTTGCAGCACAAGAAATGAGTATCCCAACAAGGAATAAGTCAAGGAAGGGAGCCAAAAGACCTGCGTGGTTAACCAGGGAACTACTAGGCAAACTGAAGAGGAAGAAGAAAGCCTACAGGTTGTGGAAGGAGGTGTGATTATAAGGCTCTGGAGAGAGAATGTAGGGATGCAACTAGAAAGGCCAAGGCCTCCTTGGAATTAAACCTTGCAAGAGAGGTCAAGGGCAAAAAAAAAGGGCTTCTTCAAATACATAGCAGTTATAGATTTGAATGTCATCCAGTTCAGAACTATCTAGATAATCTTTTGAGGTCCCTTCCAATCCCTAATGTTTTGTTCTGTGACTTAGTCTAGGTGATCCTGCTCTGACAGGGGGGTTGGACTGGATGATCTTTTGAGGTCTCTTCCAATCCCTACTGTTCTGTGATACTGTGAAAAGCGATAGCAAAGAATCACGCAATAGCAGTACTTTGTTTAGAGTCCTAGAAACATAGGATAGCTTCAGCTGGAAGAGACCTTCAAGTTTATCAAGTCCAACCTTTCCCTAGCCACACCACTAAACCCTGTCCCTCAGTGCAACATTTACTCTCCTCTTAAACCCCTCTAAGGATGAGGACTCAACCTCCTCCCTGGGCAGGCTGTTCCAGTGCCTGTCAACACTTTCAGTAAAGAAATTCCTCCTGACATCCAACCTGAACCTCCCCTGGTGCAGCTTTAGGCCATTTCTTGGTTAACAGCATCTCACAACAGACATATTAGACAGTTTTTTTCCAGGCAGTCTGATGAACTAGTACATTTGCTGTCACCAAGAGCTTTAATTAAATGAAATTAGAAACCCCAACCAAATGAAGGTAAGCACAGAGATTTAAGGCTGTCCCTTTGTAAGTGTGAGCTGATAATACAAATAATGACTTCAGCATAAAACATGCTTTCTGGGAAATGTAGGTCCCTAATATAGAACTGCAGTATTTCCGTAGAGAGTGGAACAATCCTGCCCTGACAATGTTCCATGGATTAGTGATGCATGGACACACACAAGCACATCCCTACAAAAATGATATCTGAGACCCAAGAACAGATTCCGTTGATTCCTGTGAGGAATCTTATTGTTTAAACACACAATCACAATTCCTTGAGAGAAATGATTTTTGAATGAAAGCCAGACAATTGTATTTTCAATATATTAAAAGTTGTTTTCTATTGAGTGGTTTTGCAAATTCTGAATCACAGAATGGTGGGGGTTGGAAGGGACATCTGCAGAACATCTGGTAAAACACCCCCTGACAGGATCCCCTAGAGACCCCACAGGATTTTATCCAGATGGGTTTGGAATGTCTCCAGACATCAACAGTCTCCCTGGGCAGCCTGTCCCAGGTGCTCTATTACCATCATACAAAAGCTTTCCCTCAAGTTTCAATCTAAGCTCCTACTTTCTATTTTGTGCCCAGTTCCCAGAGAATTCCTTATATAAAATCTCCAGTCTGAAAGCAACCAGACCTCGTGTGTTTGTGCACGCTTGGGGGCTTTGTGTAGGCAGACAACTGACAGTCAGGAGCAATGAGGAAAGTAAACCTAATAATTTTTTCTGATTTTACTTAGTTATCCTGTAATTCAGGATCCTTAATTCAAGTTTACACACTGAGTGAATAACAAGTGGTTTAGTTAAAGTGCATAAAATCCCTGTGTGAAAGCTATAATGAAAATTAAGCAGGGTTTAATTCAATGAGTTTAAATCACTTCCACAGTAAATCAAGCCAAATCAAATCAAGGTCATTACAATTTCCTACGAGGCTGTCCAATCAGGGGTTTAATCCAGATTAAACATATCACTTTAAAAAGTAGTTTGAAATGATTTTTCAAAGTGTCTTTCCCAGTCCAGCCCAGCCCTTTGACTAGGTCAGTGACACTTCCCTCTGAGGCCACCCAAGATGGCAATCTGCCCTCACTGGCAGAACTGCCTTTTGCCTGCGAGACGCCCATCGCAGAGTGAGGTGACACAGCAAACAACACTGTTCCAGCAACATCATGAAGTTCAGCTGGTATGCAAACAGATTATTTATGAGTGCTGGCATCTCAAACTCACAGAGGTCCTTTTCCAGGTCTGGAGGTTTCCTGTATAAAGGCTTAAAAATCACAGAATCACAGAGAATCACAGAACATTAGGGATTGGAACTCATCCAGTCCAATCCCTCTGCCACAGCAGGATCACCTAGATCAAGTCACACAGGAACACATCCAGGTGGGTCTTAAACGTCTCCAGTGAAGGAGACTCCACACACCCCTGGGCAGCCCCTTCCAGTGCTCTGTCATCCTCACTATGAAAAAGTTCCTTCTCTTATTTATGTGGAACCACCTCTGTTCCAGCTCACACCTGTTGCCCCTTCTTCTGTCATTAGATGCCACTGAGCAGACCCTGGCTCCATCCTCCCGACATCCACTCTTTCCATGTTTATTGGCATTAATGAGGTCACCCCTTGCTCTCCTTTTCTCCCAGCTGAAGAAACTCAGCTCCCTCAGCCTTAGTTCATCAGGGAGACGTTCCACTCTCTTCATCCTCTTTCTGGCTCTGTACTGGACTCTGTCCAGAAGTTCCATGTACTTCTGGAATGGAGGCAACAGTTAAAATGGAAGTGCATGTATAAAGGCAGGATTACTTTAAATTCATGTTACATTGGGAGACCTCATCTATAAGTAAGAGAAATAGAATTGATAATGTTTATTCCTTAGAGCAGAGAAAGGCTTGATTTTATTTACTGAATTAACTATCTGATAATTTCATGCTGCTTTTTAAAAACTAATATGACCACTCAATTACACCCATGACAAGAAAGAGTCGGCAGGTTTTGCTGTTGGAGGTTTTTTATGTTAGATTTCCTATGGTTCAGTTTGTTTTTCTTTTAAGAGTCACATATAGAATCATAGAATTACTACAGACTGGAAGGGACCTCGAAAGATCATCTAGTCTAATCCCCCTGACACAGCAGGATCACCTAGACCAAGTCACACAGGAGCACATCCAGGTGGGTCTTGAACATCTCCAGTGAAGGAGACTCCACAATCCCCCTGGGCAGCCTGTTCCAGTTCTCCATCACCCTCACTGGGAAGAAGTTTCTTCTCATGTTGATGTGGAACCTCATATGTTCCAGCACACAACCATTGCCCCTTGTCCTATCACTACATGACACTGAGAACAGCCCAGCTCCATCCCCCTGACACCCACCCCTCAAATATTTGTAGACATTAATGAGGTCACCCCATCAGTCTCCTCTTCTCCAAGCTAAAGACACCCAACTCCTTCAACCTCTCCTCATAAGGGAGGTGCTCCACCTCCTTCATCATATTCATTGCCCTTCACTAGACCCTCCCCAGCATCTCCACATCCCTCTTGAAATGAGGAGCCCAGAACTGGACACAATACTCCAGGTGTGGTCTCACCAGTGCAGAGTAGAGGGGGAGAAGAACCTCTCTTGATCTGCTAACTATTCCCCTTCTGATCCACCCCAGGATGCTGTTGGCCCTCTTGGCCACAAGAGCACATTGCTGGCTCATGGTCATCCTGCGTCCACCAGGACCCCCAGGTCCCTTTCTCATACACTACTCTCCAACAGGTCAGTCCCCAGTCTATACTGGTACCTGGGGTTGTTCTTGCCCAGATGCAAGACTCTGCACTTACCCTTGTTATACCTCATTAGATTTCTCTCTGCCCAGCTCTCCGTATTGCACAAACCAGAGACACATTTTGAGCTTGAGGATTTACAAGTCTGATTTTAATCTATGTGAACAATTTACTCTCATAGGAAGAAAAAGGTCAGTTTCAACAATCTCTATTTAATTTGAACAGAATTTCGCTGAAGCTTGACAAATACTGCTTCTGCTACCGGCAAAAATGCCGTTTCTTCGCATCCTTTGCCAGTCATAGACATTGTCTGATTTTATTCCAAAAACCCATTGTCTATAGAGCCAAAGTAAATGGAAAAGTAAATGGAACGAAATCAGATAGGATGTGTTGTAATAAATATTCATAACAGAATAAACCATGTCATTTTTATATAATAAAACTGTAACTGTGTGTTATAGTTTGGACGGTCAATCGTTCCTGTTTTAGCCAGAATCGGTCACAAGTAACCAAAGCTGCACGTGGTTAGAACTTAGTTATTTCACTGGAGACATTTAAAACCCACCCGGATGTGTTCCTGTGCGGCTTGCTGTAGGGGATCCTGCTGTGGCAGGGGGATTGGACTAGATGATCTTTTGAGGTCCCTTCCAATCCCCTTATAATTCTGTGATTTGGTGACATGCAGCTATGGACAAATAGCTCAAGAAAATACTCTTTTAATACATGACTGTAGGTAGGGGGGTGTGGGTGTAAATGTACATATAGAAAACTCCACATTTGTGCTGTAGAACTTGAATAAGGAATCGTGGAACTGTCTAGATGGAGCTGCCATGTGACTAATTTGCTTTTAGATGTCTCTGAGAGAAGAAATTCTGTGGGTCACTTGGACTGCATCTTGAAGTGCTTAACTATCCTCACTCTTAGAAATCACAGAACATTAGGGATTGAAAGGGACCTCAGAAGATCATCCTGTCCAATCACCCCACCACAGTAGGATCACCTAGACCAAGTCACACAGGAACACATCCAGGTGGGTTTTAAACATCTCCAGAGAAGGAGACTCCAACCCTCCTGGGCAGCTCCTTCCAGTGCTCTGTCACCCTCACTGCGAACAAGTTCCTTCTGATATTTATGTGGAACCTCCTATGGTCCAGCTCACACTCATTGCCCCTTGTCCTATCACTAGCTGACATTGAAAAGAGCCAAATATTTTGTTAAATTAAAAATATTCCTTGGTGTAAGTCTGGCCACTAATACTTATCCTGTTGATAAGGAAATCTGCCTGGGTGTGTTCCTGTGTGACTTGGTCTGTGTGATCCTGCTGTGCCACGGGGATTGGATTGGATGATCTTTCAGGGTCCCTTCCAATCCCTAATGTTCTGGGATTCGTAGGCAGTGGCTTGTGCCTTTTACGTTGGCACCTGCTGTTCCCATGTCCATATTTCATCTCTTCCCCAGCCTAAACAATCACAGCTCGTTTCCTAAATGATCATTACTGTTAGATCCTACAGCAAGCAGACCTTACTGAACGATTAGCAGCTTCCCAGCCTTGCGGCTATTTTTAGCTTACATATTAGTTTACATAAGCCTTATCTGTAGGACAAATAGAAGACTCATGATGAAACACAGGGCTGTGTTTGAATACAGATGTGTGTTTTTCACATGGAATTCAGTCTCTTATTTTCCTGAAACTTAGCTTTTGTTTGTTTGTTTGCTAGTGGCTGGAATTCACTGTTACTGTCTCTTGACTTGCTAACCACATGGCTATAATGGGCCCTCATCAAGCTGACCTGGAAGAGCCACTCTTAGTCGGATCTCCTTATGATGTCCTACTGTGACAATTTGACATGTTCCCTCGCTTTGACAACTAAATGGGGGGCAAACAGATCAGCACATTGAACAGCACGACTGTGTAATTAAAATGCATCCATGCATGTTTATGTTCATGCTTTCTATAATGAAAGGAACGTATGGGTGAGAGCTAGCTCGTTGCACACTTGGAAGAAGACTGTCAGTCGTTACAGACAGAGAAATCAAAAACTAAGAGCTAAATAATGCTGGCAAAACAGCCTAGGCACTTCTTAATTTTTAAGTTTTTCTATTCCCTAGCAACTGTAAGTCACAACATTATACCAGAAAGCAAAACAAGATGATCTGTATATTGGGTGGGAGTGTTCATCTGCCGGAGGGTGGGGAGGCTCTTCAGAGGGATGTGAATAGGTACTGACGGAGCTGGGTCTCTTGAGCTTGGAGAAGAGGAGACTGAAGGGTGACCTCATTAATGTCTATAAATATTTGAGGGGTGGGTGTCAGGAGAATGGAGCCAGGCTCTTCTCAATGTCATCTAGTGACAGGACAAGGGGCAATGGGTGTGAGCTGGAACAGAGGAGGCTCCACATCAATATGAGAAGAAACTTCTTCACAGTGAGTGTGACAGAGCACTGGAACAAGCTGCCCAGGGTGGTTGTGGAGTCTCCTTCACTGGAGATGTTCAGGACCCACCTGGATGTGCTCCTGTGTGACTTGGTCTAGGTGATCCTGCTGTGGCAGGGGAATTGGACTGGCTAATCCTTTGTGGTTACTTCCAATCCCTAATGATTCTATGATTCTATGATATGGAACTCGGTGGGCTTGGTAGAGTTAGGTTAATGGCTCAGCTTGATGGTCTGTGGTTTAACATGCAACAATCAGCAGGAAGAGAAGTGGTTGGACCTGATGATCCCAAGGGTCTTTTCTGAGGTGAATGATTCTACGATTCCAAAATACTCATGTCCCCATAGTGTTAACTCAAGGAACAAGATTATCTTAAAAGTATTGTATCAAAATGGTATCAAATGCTCATTGCTGGAGAATTTCAGGACATGTCATCATTACACTGTCTTTGATGTCTGGATCATTCTTCTGTCAAAAGTATTTAACGTAGATAAAATGTTGATGTTTGAAAGGTCTGGTGACATTTATGTGGTTTTTTTTCTAATTCAGAGCCCTTTTGCTTACTAAATGTGATTTATTACAAAAAAACTTTGGGTTTCTTTGTTAGTTGTTTTTGTTGAAAAATAATTTTTGGCACGGAAGCTCCAATTGGTTGAGTATCAGAAACATAAGTTTGAATGAATGTGTTTTTGTCCTTAACTGTGAAGTCTGTCCATTTCAGAGCGAACATATACACCAGGCTATCACAGTAGCTAATTTTGCACCAGACCAACCTGAAAAGGTTCTGTTTGTGTCATTAAAAGCTTCAGAAAAACCCCCAAAAAACCCCACTCAGATCCCGAGCAAAACCTAACAACTTCTCATTATTTCATATGCACAATGATACAAAAGCACTGAAACACAGAATAATAGAGGAGAGAAGACAAGAGGATAAATCCTTACTAAATTAAGACCAATTTTAGAAAGATCTGTGTATCTGGGTACATCAAGATAGGTCTAGCAGCATGCACGCGGGAAAAAGCTCCCATGACAAGTGTATGGAACTAAAACTGAAGACTTGGAAATTCATTAAATCCTTGCTCTATCAATAGTTTCTTGGGTGATGCTAGGCAAATTCTTCAGGATTAGAAAAGTACCTAGGTAACCAAGAGGGAATTTAATTTAGGCTGTTTTAGGAGGGCAATAACCAGCCTTTAAGGGACCACTTGTTTCTGCTGATTAAAAAGCGTAGAACAGATGTACAGCCTTAAAAATGTTTACCTGAATGAGTCCCACTACAGGATTAATCAACAGCTGAGTTATTTGTTTAATGCTCACAGTTTATGAACCTAACCTGGAAATTAAAGGGTCATAAATAGAGATCCTTAATGCTGTCCTTGTAAAGTTACACAAAACATATCCCGTTTGATGTCAACATTTAAGGACACCTGTGACTTTAGACGTGTCTGTGAATATCTACATAAGTTTTATAATTGAAATCTGTGCATATGTCCTTATAATCTTCATTTAGAAAAACCCCACCACAAACCAAAAACCTGATGTGTTAAATATTTCAGCCTGTGACATCACGGTTGTTTAATTAAGGCTCAAAAATTGGTATCAGTGGCTAATATATGTGTGTAGTTAATTGCTCAATGCAAGAGGGTTCACTGTGAGTTTGTGTATTTCCTCATAGTTCAAAATTTTATTTTTTGATATTCTGGTGTAGATCAGAAGCAGAAATATCCCACCAATTTCTCATATTACACACTTCATGGGAAAATTAAACAACAGTGGCACTGTCATCTGTGAATCTGGTTATTGTTTTATTCCTGGGTGTTCAAAATGCAAGTCCACTGAGAAGGGTATCGATACATAAAAAATCCCCATAAATCCTCGAAAGCCTATCTGTGCTCCAAAGCACAAAACTTCACTTGAATTTCATAAAGCAGTGTTTCTGCTCTCAAGATAGTCTGTATCCTGAAGCAAAGACTCCCACCCTTACGTATTCCTAAACACAATTACGAATGCTGACTGATCTTCTGAGGCTCACAGCAGTGCAAGGTTCCCAAACCCAGATTTTTCATGATGAAAACTACAAGAAGAATTCTCACAATAAACCAGTGCCGTAAATGCAGCACTTTCACAGCAGGATCCCCTAGGGCAAGTCACACAGGAACATGGATGTGTTTCTATGTGACTTGGTCTAGGTGGTCCTGCTGTGGCAGGGGATTGGACTAGATGACCTTTCAAGGTCCCTTCCAATCCCTAATGATTCTATAATTCTGTGTCCCAGCAGGTTTCCAATGTCTCCAGAGAAGGAGACTCCACAACCCCCCTGAGAAGCTTGTTCCAGGGCTTTGTCACCCTCACTGGGAAGAAGTTCCTTCAGGTTGGACTAGATGGTCTTTCAAGGTCACTTCGATTCACTAATATTCTGTGATTCTATTTTTTTTTTGCCTCACAGTATTTTCCCCCCCTATGGATGGCTTCAGTTAAAATCTCACCCTTTCAGAGAATCTGGAATGATTTCACCTCTGAAGAGCCCTGTCAAGTCCTTTCAGATGCAATGACAATGTTTCTCTCCTCGCTGTTATCAGAAGTCACAACTACTTTCTCAAAGTGTAAAGAATATTCTTTCTCCTAAGTGCAGTCTGTAGTCAGGTACATATCTAGATCTGTGCCTCTTAATATTCAGTCTAAATGTCAAAATAACCCACAGTTCAAAGCATTTACAGTGGAGTAATGAGGGAGGTACGTAAGTATTTATTGCACGTGCTTAAGGCTTACGTGGTTATTAGAAGGGATCTGCTTGAACTACAGCAATATTGTGCTGGCAATGCAGTGCTCGCTCACGGAACTGCCTTCCCAAAGTGTGATCATCCATCAAATCTACAGGTGCTAACACTGCAAACAAAATTAGAAACAGGTTGTCAAGAAGCAAACACAAAACTCGTTAAGAAACAAACTCCAATTAGTCTCGATGAACAACCCTAAAATTTCACAGAATCACAGAGCATTAGGGGTTGGAAGGGGCGTCAAAAAATCATCCAGTCCAATCCCTCTGCCACAGCAGGATCACCTAGACAGAGTCGCACAGGAACATGTCCAGGTGGGTTTTAAAGGTCTCCAGTGAAGGAGACTCCACAACCCCCCTGGGCAGCCTGTTCCAGTGCTGTCACCCTCGCTGTGAAGAAGTTCCTTTTCATATTGATATGGAACCCCCTCTGTTCCAGCTGACACCCATTGCCCCTTGTCCTATCACTATGTAGCCTTTCTCCAGTTATGGCAGATGATAACGTTGGGTCTTTTTTTTAGGTTGAAGATTGTAATGAAAATGGAATTTTTACTGATGAACGTAATGCCTAATGGAATATTTGCTATGCAGATCTCTTGTAAACCTGTGGAATCTTGGTTGAGAACTCAAGCAGAAAGGAAAGGAAGGACTAACAGATGTAACTTCTAATCAAACTCTTCAGATGTTTGTAAAAACAGTAGTAGAAACAGTGGTTTCTTACTGAAAAAGTAGAAATCATTTTAATAAAGAATGACATTGACTTACTCTCTGACCAAATGTAAATTTGGTTTATTAATGTTTTTGAAATGCAAGACAACAGCAGAAGGGAAAATCCAAGCTGATCCTCTGATAAAAGGGCTGGAAGATAAGCCCTGTGAGGAGAGGCTGAGGGAGCTGGGTTTGTTCAACCTGGAAAGGAGGAGACTCAGGGGTGACCTTATCACTGTCTATAACTATCTAAAGGGTGGTTATAGTCAAGCGGGGGTCTGTCTTTTGCCCCTGGCCACTGGAGACAGGACACAAGGTCATAGTCTTAAGCCCCATCAGGGGAGGTTTAGACTTGACGTTAGGGGAAGATTTTTCACTGAAAGAGTTATCCGGTTTTGGAATGGGCTGCCCACAGAGGTGCTTGAGTCACCGTCCCTGGAGGTGTTCAAGGTTAGGCTGGGTGAGGTGCTGAGTGGCATGACCTAGATGTTAGGTGTTAGGATTACTGGGTTTATTTAGATTCAGGTTGGACTGGATGATCTTTATGGTCTTTTCCAACCTTATCACTACTGTGATACTGTGATACTTTGATAAAAAGACATTTATTGATAAATAGCTTGGGAGACTCAAACTACTGTCTCTTAAATTGTTTTAAGCAATGGCAATTTGATTTATCATTGAAAAATTCTTAAGTAGAAAATACGAGAGATGCTTGTAGATTGTTTTCTTGTTTGAAAAGCGAGTTGTGTCAAACTTTACCTACCTGGCTGTCTGCAACAGCAGTTGGCTACCATTCAACAGGAGTGTTTAAAAGATATTGTTGAAAGAAGTCAAGCAACTCCACTCACGGAGATGTGAGGGTTTATAACCAGCCAGTGAAAGCTGTAAGGAACAGCTTAATTGTGCAGGCTCAGAAATGATCTACCCTAGAGATACCTCAGCTGGCTTTCATTAGCTTAGTACAAGCACCAGCCTTATAGATCTGCTTGGCACAGATCTATGGAAGCTAATTTATTTTGCTATTCAACATCTTCTCATAGGATACT
Organism: Rhinopomastus cyanomelas; assembly: GCA_013400115.1. Classification (NCBI taxonomy): domain Eukaryota; kingdom Metazoa; phylum Chordata; class Aves; order Bucerotiformes; family Rhinopomastidae; genus Rhinopomastus; species Rhinopomastus cyanomelas. Next base: position 376,449 of record VXBP01008605.1, read on the forward strand.
TGTGATTGCAGAAATGTTTCATCTTGATCTGAGATCAAGAGGTGTGGTCATGCAAGTAGCCATTCTGAATGTTTATCTAAGAACCACCACTAGCTGCATACTAGAAAAAGTTATCTACCAATAGCTACATATGCTAACGTTTCAGCATTTGGGGCAATGCCAGTGCTTCTAAGCCCTTCCATCCTGAGATTAAGGGAATGTCAAGTTTGGGGATAACCTTAGCTACTAGGTGTTAAAAATAGGTCAGCAAAACACTCCACTTACGCAAGGGATAACATGCAAGAATGCCAAGACGTTTGTCAATGGATTCTTTGAAATGTATAGATAACAAATACATGGGCATCCAAATTCATTTCAACTCTTATACTTAGTCTCCCAAAGCCTCTGTGATCACCTTTTCCACCTGTGCTGTGCTTGGCTCATACAGCTTGCAAGCAAGCAACGTTTTAAACGTGGGTGCAGTACACACCTGCGTAAAAGCTAGTTTCTACCTGGACTAGAACCATGATGTGTGTGAAGTAGACTATTGTTATTATTATTAACAGCCAGCAATGACCAGAGTTACAAAGCAGAGCAAATTGACCCTGTCCTGGAGCAGCGCTTGTAACATCTGGTTTGCAGTAATGAAATCTTTTTCTGATGCCTTGTAAGCACTGATGCTCATGCACGGGACTGGGAATGTTAAGGTAATGGCAATCAATGCCTATTCAATAGCTTCTTTGCTTTTCTGCCATAGTCATCTTAGTGTGAAGGTGCCCTTTATTGGCTCAAGACATCATAAGTGTTTATAGATTTCACTCACTTTTATAGATAAGTTAACATTTGAAATGGTCATATACCTTTTCATCACAGCTTGGAGATGCTACTTGAATAAATACTAAAGCTGGTACAGAACACTGCGTGGAATCTCATGAATCTGCTTAGTAGCTTGAAAAAGTCAATGATAATCTCTGGCATCATCATGAATTCATGTTGGAAATGCCAAGGTGTTTATCACATGAATGAATAAACACTGCATCAAGATTCGCTGGCATTTTGGCTTCAATGAGGCTTTGATTTAAATTTTATTGCTTTTCCAGAAGAGCTTTTTTCATCCGGAATGTAAAGTTTTTAGTTGATTCTTCACTTCCAATGTTGTCAAGAGTAACTCTCCTGTAAAACAGTAGCAGTGGATTTAGAAAAGGAAAAAGTTCTATCAACAAGGCGTGTGGAACATAAGCATGTTCCTCTATGCACTCAGATACCTGTGATTTTGTTCTGAATCACATATCAACTTCTTCCAGGAAGGCACGTATGCAGCACACCAGCTTCCTTCTTCATAGGAAACACTTGCTGAAGAGGCCTTTGATAGTAAATCTGTGTACACCCTGAGGAAAAAAAAAACCAGGAAGGCACATTCCTGCACTAACAGCCTCATTTCCAAAGAGGGTTTCTCTCATTTGCAAAGATCAATGAAAGCCTTATATCTTCCAGCCCTTCTGCTTTGCTGTGCACAGCTGATATTGCCAATTACCTTAAACATGTCTAACTCTAATTTTAGTGGAACATTTTTGGTGTGATGTGGAGGGGTGTTGAATATTTTATGTCAGGCTGGTCTCAGAAGGAGTTCTAAACTATTTAATGCCTTATAAGATGCCATTTGGCTGAAAGGAATCACTTTAATAAGTCTGTCTCACTCACCATTTTCTCCACTAGGTGGACTTTCTAATTATTTTCCTAACAAACATTTTCCCTTCTTTCTTTCTGATAAAACAATGAATCATCTGACCCAAGGTTACTAACACTTGGGGGATTGGACTAGATGATCTTTCAAGGTCCCTTCCAATCCCTAATGATTCTATGAATACTTCCACACTTTTTCTAATTTTGGAGTTATTAATAGTGTCATTTCTCTCTTACCTCAGAAAGTGCCTTAGATTATTTTCCTCTACTATGTAAAAAGAAATACTTGTGCCTACACAGACATGGGCATAATTCTTTCTAACTTAGCAAAATATTTTGATAGTCAAGCATCTGAACATGAAGAGGTGTCAGCATCTTCACAATACAGAAAGTTTGGGGACAAAGGTTGAGGGAACTGGGTCTCTTGAGCTTGGAAAAGAAGAGACTGAGGGGTGACCTTGTTAACATTGATAAATATGTGAAGGGTGGGTGTCAGGATGGAGGCAGGCTCTGCCTTGTGGCACCCAATGATAGGACAAGGGGCAACGGGTGTGAGATGGAACAGAGGAGGTTCCACATCAATATGAAAAGGAACTTCTTCCCAGTGAGGGTGACGGAGCACTGGAAGGGGCTGCCCAGGGGAGACATTTAAAATCCACCTGGACATGTGTCCTCTGCAACTTGGTCTAGGTGATCCTGATGTGTCCGGGGGATTGGACTAGATGAGACTCAATGATCTCTTGGGTCCCTTCCAACCCCTAACATCCTATGATCCTATGATCTTTCAAGGTCCCTTCCAATGCCTAATGCTCTGTAATTCTGTGATTTCCTTGAGAACCTTGTACTATTGCAGTTGTACAGTAAGTTTCACTTCACTATTCTACAACAGAATAAGTGAGAGAAGAGAGATTAAAAGAGTACCCTACTCTTTTCTATCATGAATCCTATAAAAAACCTGTGGAGATCAGATTTTTACAATGAAACCCAAGCTTCCTTGTAGCAGCCGGTATAGCATGCACAATAAATTTATGCTGAAAATCAATAAATAAAGAGATAGACAGGTAGATAGATAAAATCCGATTGCCACAGATGCACCTCATTTTTAGGAGAACACATACATAATAGATGATGGCCCACGTATGTTCTTCAGATTAGCTGCAAGTCTTGACCAAGGATGGCAGAATTTGAGAAGCTTTCTCTTTTTGCTGTAAACAAACTGTTACTACAAAGGGCCAAAATGACTCTACAGAATTTTCTTTTCACAGACAGGTTTCAGCACAGAAAGCAATTTTTTTTACGATAAATTCTTAAATAGATGGAGATAGAATTGCAAAGCGTCCTTTGACATCCACCTTATTACCCGTATTACTCTCTGGCATGAGATCAACAGTGTCTCAGCTCTCTAGGTACTTCTTTTATAAACAGTGCTAATAAGGACTAAAAAATACACTGAAAAACCCGTCCAACGACCAACAAAGTCAATGCTTATAAATAATGGATTTTCCTCTGGTGCCTGCTAAATGTATGCAAACAGTTCTGGCCTAGAAGATGCTATTTGGTTTTAGTATCCCAGTACACTTGAGGGAATTTGCTATTTACACATATAAGTGGCATGGAACCAGAAGCATGGACTACATTTCAGTGTTTATTTTCAATAAGCAGAAGACTCAGCTGTTTGTCCGGAGTCTCTCAAAGAGCTCAGTTCAGTAACATGATAGTGTCAAAAGTCTAACTAGCTTCTACCGTTCAGGACTCATACACCCCTTGCAGATGCCATATACATGTATTTTTCCAGGACAATCTCCCACTCCCCAGTCTTTGGAGCACGTGAAAGTGCAGCATTAGTGGAGTGGAAAACTTCTAGAGGAAACAAAGCATCTCCATCAAGTAGCCTGTTAAAGCGTTTATACCTAGAGAGCTACCACACTGTGCGGTGTAAACCAAGTTAACCATTAGAAGAAAATACTCTGCATGTCTATAAAACAGTAAAAGTTGGGCTTTTCTGGAATAAAAAGCAGTGTAACAGTGAAACCTAACTGTACTCATGGAAACACCACAAAATTCTACATTTTTATTCACTTCATGCATATTTAGGTTCATTTTGTTGAAGGGAACAAGGTTGCAGAACTCAGTCCTTCATGCATTAAGCAATATAACCAGTATAAAACCAATTTGGAATTCACACTGCTGCCACAGAAATAGGATGCTGATGTGTCCGTGGCCACACCTAAGCTCCACTCAAACCAATTAATGTTCTAATCATTATTAGCCCATCATGATGTAAATATATATTTTAAAATGGCGAGTAATTTTTCACATGGTATCGTAAAGGTCAATGCTTTCCCTGCTTGTAATAGTTGCAGCTTGTACATTGCAGCTTCAGACTTCTTTGATTGGTAATTTATCAGAGCACAGGTTGAGTGCTATCTTTGAACTCATCGGATGAGTTGCTTGAGTGTACTTAGGGCAGAATGGTGCCTGTTGAGGAGAACTGTTCTCAGCTCACAGGCGAGGAGCTGTTAAACACTAATGTTGGTAATAAATACATTTTATCAGCATTTACAGAGGCACCCCACGAGGTAGCAAGCAGAAGAGTACATTCTACTTGGCAATCTAATTTCCTTGCACTAAAAATAACTTCTCTCAAATTCAGTCATTTTAAAAATCTGGAAGGGACAGTGTTGCATTTGTTTTGCTTCTGTGACTTTACAGGGATAACAATTTGCAAACAACATTGATTTGTCTATCTTAGAGAAACAATGATACAAAACAGTTCACACTGAAAGAAGGGGTGAAGAGAAGACAGACACCACTGCTGACATGGCATTCTGGAGCATCTCCTTTTTGGCTCTAGGTTTGCCCAGACTGGGCTCGATGGCATACAGGAGCTGGGTTCAGGATTCTAGAACTGGATGCAAGAATGCACAGGCTGGAATAGAAGACAGAATGGGCAGAGGTCTCATCAGACACTGGCCGATGAAGAAAAGACACTGACCTTTGTGGTCCCTCAGATTTACACTGAATAGGACGTACATAGATTTCCTTTGTTGGCCAGTTTAGTGTCACCTGCCCTACCTGTTCCTCCCTTCAGGTGTAGCCTCTCACTTACTGCCCCCCAACATGGCACACAAGATTTAGCAGTGGCCTTGGTGTCCAGCGGAGCAAGTATGAGTAAGAATCTTTCTGCATCCAAATGGTAGTAACTGTAAACACCGAGTGTTGTAGAGGCAGATATTCTCTGCATAATATGCTGTTGACTTCAAGAAGTGCAGTCACTTAGAAGATGTTGAGCTGCAAAGTAAAATCACTGAACTGAGTTAGTTCTGTTCTAACTCCAACCAGGATGGAAATCATAGGATCCACAGTAGCTATTGGCATTCAAGAAAGATTGGAGCACTTGTGTTCAGAACTGCATAATATCATTCAGAAGCTCAAAAAGTTATTGGAAAAGAAGAAACCAAACCATTATGCTGTAGTTCTTTGTATAAATCCCATGCAGTGCTTTCTCTTTGCGGTTCTTCTCCAGGCAGGTCTCGTCCTTCCATACCAGGAAGGATATAGTAGAGCTGACCACAGTACATTAAATAGAAATGAGTATGAAATGAGTTTTGAATGAGGAGGGATGAAAAAGACAAGAGCTCTCCAGTCTGAAAAATAAATTTAGAGTAGAGCTGTATATAAAATCATGAAAAGCATGGGAAAAGTGGGGAGAGTGTAATACAAAGCAGTACACAGGAAGGACAGAGCACTTCTCTACTCTTCTCCTAAACCTCCAGTGCTCAGCACTCTTTTAGATGAGCTTGCAGTCCAACTTAGTGTGATAGGTCTTGTGTTGTGATACAGAGCTCTGGCAAGATGAAGGTACCATCTGGTTTCAGACTGCCTTATAGTTTCTAAAACATTTCCTGGTGTTAATCTTTCCTCTGGAAGATTAACTCAATTTAGTAGGTCTGACTTGAAGAACCATGCCTTGTGGAACAGTGACCTAACTGTGCAGTGTGCTCCTACACACCATCTTACCCTAAGGCAATGAAGATCATCTCAGTGCAGCGTGATTTGCTTTTTACAATACAAAGGTCACGGAATCACAGAACATTAGGGATTGGAAGGGACCTCGAAAGATCATCCACTCCAATCCCCATGCCACAGCAGCATCATCTAGACCAAGTCTCACAGGAACATGTCCATTCTTGGAGTTAAGAATGTTTTTGGAATTTCCAATCATTAAACAACATAAAGGAACTTCTCACAGGACTTCTATCCCAACAAACAAGCAAGCAGAATTATTAAACAAAAGCCATGTTAAATAACAGGAATGAGCTCCTTTGATTAGTTTTTGGATTGGAAAACAATTTTCCTCCTGTTCATATTGCTTGCCCCTGCAGGTTTAACATCTGTGAAACAGGAAGATATTTTTTTTATTGCTGCGTAAATAGAATTAATCTGATTTATGTAAAACATTTAACACATTTTTTTTGTGGTAGCCACTCTTGCATGTTGGTGTTCTATCATTACTTAGGAAGTATTTTTTTTCATATCACAGAACATTAGGGACTGGAAGGGACCTTGAAAGATCATCTAGATCATCTAGTCCGAATCCTGTGCCACAGCAGGGTCACCTAGACCAAGTTGCACAGGAACACACCCAGGCGGGTTTTAAATGTCTCCAGAGAAGGAGACTCCACAACCCTGCCCTGGGCAGCCCCTTCCAGTGCTCTGTCACCCTGTTCCAGTGCTCCATAACCCTCACAGTGACCTCAGCATATGAGCCACTTTGCAGTCACATTTCAAATTGAAGTGGAAGCTTTTCTGCAATAACTATTAATATTAATTTTGCAGGTTCTCAGCACTTCTGTGCACCTCTGCATTCATAGCCACATCACCAATTTACATTAAGTGTGTTTTTAAAATATTCAGATATAGAATTAGCAGGAAAAAAGGAAGGTGATACATTTAAAATTAAATGTTTTGTATATTTCTGCTGCAAGTCTCACAGTAGGATTTTAATATTATAGTCTCAACAGCAAAAACTGGTAAAGTATGGTCTATTCATTTCTAGAATCAGCAGCCAAAAATACCTGAAACATTAAAAAAAGAAAGTAAATGGCACAATTGCAATGGAAAAGGTGCAAATTGAAATATTTTCACATGGAGATAATCTGGGAAGAGGGCCAATTTTTATGCCCAGAGGATTAAAAAACCCATTACATATGACTAGAATATTAGAACGAGGAAAAAAATCCATTTTTAACCTGCAAAACTGGTATTAGATTCCAATTTTAGTTTGTGAGCTAGATGTTAGAGGGCTGCTAAGAATTAAATTGCTTTGGAAGCAGATCTTAAAACATGCTCTGATGTCAAAAATAGTGAGTGTAATCACAGAATCAAGGAAAGCTTTGGGGTGGAAAGGTCCCTTAAAGGTCATCTTGTTGCAACAATGTAACTGCTTAGCATAATTGTTGAAACAACAATTGTTCGATGTATCCTGCTGTCTGTAACAAGCAAGGATCTCTCCCACTAGTTTGGCTTTCTCAGAGGTTGATCCACGTCCATCAACCCTGGATGTAACCAAGAGGGACTTCAGTATCAGTGATACAAACACATCTGGGAAATCTTGACGCTGTCACAAAATCCTTTTGCTTCCAAGAAGCAAAATAAAGAAAAAAGCAAAACTGAAAGGTGAAATTAGTCCCATAGACTGACGTGTGTTGAGGTTCCAGAGGTGATCATAGAATCATAGAATAGTTAGGGATTGGAACGGACCTCAAAAGGTCCTGCCACAGCAGGATCAGCCTAGACCAAGTCACACAGGAACACAGCCAGGTGGGTCTTCTCCATTGAAGGAGACTCCACAACTCACAAATCTTCTCTTAGTCTGGGAGTTTGATCCAATGCATTGGGTCTCAAACTGCAGTCCTTCCTAAACATCTCATTTTCTAGACTGTCAACAGATCACAGAATCACAGAAGGTTACAGGTTGGAAGGGACCTTGAAAGATCATCTAAGTCCAATCCCCCCTGCTGGAGCAGGGTAAGCCTACAGTACTGTCTAGATGTCCTACATAGTGCTTGAACCCATGACCCCAGGAATTCAGACTCCCATTCCCTATCCACTGAGCCAACTGGGTGCCCTAATCTTTTCATCCAACCGATGGCAAATATCACAGTATCACAGTAAT
>VXBP01008606.1:0-103706 GCA_013400115.1 Rhinopomastus cyanomelas
CCCTGCACCAGGGAGGCCTTGCTTACCCCTACATCCCAGGCAGCTCCTTGGACCCCTCCTCACCTTTGGCTGCCGGAGGCTCGCGGGGGGCTGCGGCGGGAGCGGGGCAGCCCCTCCGCCTGGTCCCTTGGCCAGGGCCCAGCCCCGGGTCACTTTGGCGCTAAGCATGCACATAAATTCTGAGTAGCTTCTTAAAACCACCTCCTTCCTCACCCTGGCGGAGTAAGTCCGAGTAGAGTATTTGTCTCCTTTTTTTCTCAGCAGAGCAGTGATGGGCAGCACTGCGGGCAGCCCGCAACAGTCACGTTAATCATAGGACAGAGCCCCAAAGCTGCTTGTTAGGAGCAGTCGTGCAGCACTGCTACTGTTTCCTATCATTTTGTGTATTGCACTTAGATTTTTTTCCAGTAATTTTTAAAAAGCCTGTGTGGCAGAGTGAATAAAAAAAAATATTCGCTTGTTGGATCCTGCCTCACGTGTAAAAGCAGCACAGATCCCAGCTTTTCTCTTTAAGAAGTTCTTTGCATTTATCTAAAATGAGGAGAAGCTGAAGGGCATGACTGGTTGGGCGGATGCGTTCGTGCAGATCAGGCAGCATTACTGTGAAATCCATTTGAATGTTTAAGCTGGGATGTTGCATTAACTAATGAGTTTAAGTTCATGTTTCAACATAGAATTTGGGCTTTGCCTCCCTTGCACTATGAATTTCTTTGGCAGTAGACACTGGAAAGGAGTGGAGTTTTATCAAAGCGAAGTAAATGAACTCCAATTTCAGAATCACAGCAGGCACGTTGTAAAAGTAGTAACTTGCAAAACGAACATCCCCAGTTGTCTGTCAATTAGAGAACAAGCGTAAAATTCTGAGTGTTCTCTTCTGAAGGTCCATTTTTTTGTTAGAGAATTTAATTTCCTGCAGAGTTTCAGGGTTTGCTGACTGTATTATTGAAAGTCATGTGCACACATGACGTTATGTTTTTGCTAAACTGTTCTGAATGATTTGGTGTTGCGGGCTTAGTGTTTAGGAAATGATTTTAAGGAATATATCTCTGTAATGGAGGTGGTATATTTCTACAGTGTAATTGTAGAAGCGAAATGCATGAGAATGAGAGACTGTGGCGTATTTTCAATGTGGGATCAGCATTCAGTGATATTTTTGTCCTAGTTTCTTTGAATGCTGTGACTCAGTAACCTGCTCAGACTGGCACGTTGCAAGGCTTCATTGAGGGCTAAAATTCATTTAAAAAAACCAACCCACGGAACTGAAGTGTTTCATTGATTTTTGTCCAACTATTGACAAGCATAAGAGGAGTTGCCTTTTTTTTGCCCCCTTCTTAAGATCAATTAGTAAGTGTGTGCATCTGTGTCGTGTAACTCAGTTTCTCAACTGCATCAGCTGCTGCAAATGGCATCTTAGCAGGTCACATACATCTGGAAGAACAATGTACTTCACTGTAATCTATGTGTTTGATGTCTGGGCTGTGACATTTAACAATGTTGTCTTCTTACAAATACCAATCTCTGCCTGAAGGATGGAATAAATAGAATAATGTGAAATAGTCTAAACCAGGACATTTTTCTTCAGAAGAAAGTCTTTTCCCCAAGATAGTTATACCCCAGGCTTCTTTCACCCAGGTGTTTTGACTGTCACTGCTAAAATCCAAAAATGCTCACCGGTATTCTGAGTGAGGTGTAACACAATTTACTAACAGTCACTTGCTTTTGTTTCTTGGCTAAATCTACTATCTACAGATACAGCACTGCACAGCATCCAGGGCAGGAATTATGAGTACTACAGGGAGGTGAAGCTGGTTGGAAGGATGGCTACGAGGAGACTTGTCTGAGTGCCACGTGATTTTGAAGGGTTAAAATTGTCCAGACTTATTTTATTTTGGACAAGGGGAAGCTATGTTCAGCTGTGATAATAGTATAGTTGTGAAAGAATAAAATTTAGGGGTTTTTTTAATCATAAGTAATCGCAGGATGGAGGCAAAACAATGCAAAATGAAACCCCTGTGTAGGTTACTCTGTAGAGGTGGGGTCTTGGGCGCTGCCTGGGCAGTGAAACTACTCTGCTTCAGCTGATGTGAACACTGATGAAGTTCTCCATGTTTTTTGGTGGTTGATTGTTTTTTTAAACTACACAGTACTGTCCCTTACTTTCATGTACATTCACTTGCTACAAGAAATGTGAGCTGTGAGATCCTGTAAAGGTTCTTCAGAGACCCAACATGTTGATAAAAAGGACTGGCCTGGTTCTGGCTGTTGCTTGTGTTATAGAGGCATGCTTGGAAGACAGCTAATAAAATGAAGTCTGATGTAAGCATAAGAAGTGCCCATTCAAATTAGAATCCTCTTCCAAGCTAAAGAATAATGGACAGCAGATTAAATGTGAGCCTTGCAATGGGATAACTGTGGTGAGAGTATGCAGCAGAAAACAACTGCTTAAGGGTAAGTGAATGATACCCATCCTGCATAACTGCTCTTAGAAGTATCAATAGGAATGAATGGTATTCTCTCTGGAGGTGTCACAACAAAAAAACAATAGCCCAGAGCTAAGAAAAGCAATGTTTAGGCTTTCTGTTAGAGCAAGAGAGAAAGAGATGCAGATATTTTTCCAGAATATCAAATGCTGAATGTCCATTTGCTCACTTTGAGTGCAGTATCAGGTTTTCATAGACATTTTATATCCAAAAGTCTTTCAGAATGTAAGGAGCTATTTTAAGTTTCTGACTTCTTACACATGATGTTAGAACGAGATACTGTCTTAAGAACACAGAAACAGGTAGAGTTGCTTCTTATGTTTATATAAACCAGATATGTTGACTTTAGTGTGTTGGCTAATGATGCTAACTTTGATGTGCTTATCAGTAACAGTAAAGGTGCTTCTGAATTATTTACTGATCTGCCATCCAACCAAGGACCCCATGCAGTGTGGGTGGAGGCAGAGCTGACGCTGTTTTCCAGAAACATCTATGGCAACTGTTCATGCAAGACTTTTCCTTGTGAAGGTAGCAAAATTAAACTGAAGTGCACACTCTTTTTTTCTGACTTTTGTAGTCAGAATGTAAAATAGGAAAAAGCTGCATATAGCCTGGATTTTCAGGTATGTCTGGAAGTAAGTATATTGAAAACAGAGCTGGCCGTACTGCTGTGTGTGCTCTGGAAAGCTGAAGTGTAGGAACAGTTTGCTTTAAGGCCTGTAAGAGAGACAGAAATATTTTCAGTTGCTTTATTAATTTTTGAGCATGTTTCAAACTAATATTAAGATTAATTCCTTTTTTTCTTCCCCTGGACCCCTGCAAGTTAAACTAAAATACTATAAATTGTGAGAGTTGGTAAGATTTACCCAGATTGTGGGATGAAGACAGAAAGCTATCGTGGGCACTTTGGATATCTCTGCAAGAGACAACAAGCATGGGAAGTTTGTTGTGTGTTCACTGTCTCTGGGTAGATTTTCCTGTTGAAAGTAAACTGTGAAATGGTTGACCCTGTAGACTTATAGTAGTGTGGTTGTGTTGTGTATTTAAAGTAAATGAACAGGAAGTTCTAGTGTTTTCGGTTTATAAGCTGCTGGGAGATCTCAGGCTTTATGTTGCTGCAGTCTGTAAGCATTTGGGTTATACTTCTGCTCTGGTGCTAAGAAACTTCAAACTCCTTTGCAGCAGATAAATTGTGGTACGAGCGTGACTTATAAATGTATCTTTGTGCTGTATTCTGCCAGTTCTTGCTACTTGAAGATGCAGGTCTCTGCATGCATGCCTTGCCACTTCTTAATTCATGTTATGTTGATTCATTCGAGGCTTAGCTTAATTGGCTCTGGTTATGGAAAGCTGGTTTAGGACTGATAGTTGCAGGGAGTCTTTTTATCTTTAGCAGAGCAAAATGTATTCCATGTTTTCCAGTGCTGTGTAGCCACTGAATCTTGATGCAAGTGAGGGAGAGACCTAACACTGATGAAGTATGTCTGTGGTTTGCAGAGTCTGCATCCTCTCTGTGAAAACCAGAGTTTACTTTCAAATGCAAGTGACAGTGTGTTTTGTGCCACTGAGAATGTTTCACAGCACTCTGCTACACTTGGTGTCTACACTACTGAATTTTTCAGATCAAGACTAGTTGTGTTGACTGATGACAAAGTTCTGTTACGTGGAGCTACTGAGCTGCTTAGTTTTGCTTTTTTTTCCAGACTTGAGAGGTTAAGATCTGAGTCTCTCAATCCAAATGTTCTGTGGTAGTCTTGTTGTAATTAGAGCATTAATCTGGAGCCTGTTAGGGCATACCGTCAAGAGAATTGCTAAAAATCTAGGAATCATACAATATTAGACCTGCCACATCTGGAGTGTTATGTCCAGTTCTGGGCCCCTCAGTTCAAGAGGGACGTGGAGCTGCTGGAGCGAGTGCAGCATAGGGCAATGGGGATGATGAAGGAAGTGGAGCACCTCCCTTATGAGGAGAGACTGAGGGAGCTGTGTCTTTTTAGCTTGGGGAAGATGAGACTGAGGGGTGACCTCATTAATGTCTATAAATATTTGAAGGGTGGGTGTCAGGAGGATGGACCCAGGCTCTTCTCAATGTCTTCTAGTGATTGGACGAGGAGCAGTTGTAAGCTGGAACATAGGAGGTTCCGCATCAATATGAGAAGGAACTTCTTCACAGTGAGGGTGATGGAGCACTGGGACAGGCTGCCCAGGGTGGTTGTGGACTCTTTTTCACTGGAGATGTTTAAGACCTGCGTGGATGTGTTCCTGTGTGACTTGGTCTGGGTCATCCTGCTGTGTCAGGGGGATTGGACTAGATGATCTTTTGAGGTCCCTTCCAATCCCTTATGATTCTATGATTCTACCGTCAGAAGGTTTCTAACCATAAAGTATGTTCTACATGCTGTCTATTCCTCTTTCTTTCTGTGTATGCTGTAGAGGTACATATATAGAAAGAAATGGACAGTTCAGGAGAATGCAGTGTTGGTCGCATGCCAAATGATGTTAAATTCAAATAGAAATAGCCCTTGCAAGTAGAGAATAACATGTGGTTGTAGTAGACCCAAGTATTTTTGAAACGGAAATAACTTTCTAAATTTAAATGAATTAACTTCATCTTATAGTTAACTAAACAGTAAAATGAAGTCTTTTAGTACTTTGCAAATTAACTTTCTCTAAAGGTTCCCTTTAGCTGAGTCTTTCTAAGCTGTGGTTTACACTGAAATATCGCTGCTGTTTTCTTGTAATTGTATGAATTCTCAGGTTTTAGTGTCACTAGCATGACATAAATTAGATTGCTAATTTAGCCTCATTAAATACTTGAGGACACTGCTTCCTTAAAATTCATAATTCATGTATAATTCAAAGTGCACCTCTTTTAATTAAAAGAAAATGGAGGAGAGGGAGTTTGGAAACAAATGGGAAAACAATCTAAGTAGGGGTAAAAATTTGAAGTCATCCTCTCAGTTGTGTTCTGGTGGATATGAGAATTGGGTGTGTTGTTCCAGTCACCAGATATTGCTGAATTTTTTTTCCCATAGCAAATTGAACTATTTTTTCTTGAGTCTCACCATTTGCAAAATGAGACTTCTGTTTTGTAAAATACTATTTTTTTTTTGTAAAAACACTTCTTTTTAAACACAGAAAGGATTCAAACCCCTCAGGTTCAGTATCAGTATTCTGCCGCGGATCATCTCTTAGGTGGTTTTCTAGTAGAGTTTGGGTTTTTTACTCTTAGAGCACCTGCAAATTGGGTTAGTACTTTGTGACAAAAAAAACTCAGCTCCTGAAATGCTTTGGGCAATTCAGCTTCATAGGAGGATTTTTCTCTGTGAAAACAGCAGTTTTGTTTCGTTTTTTATACAGAGGCCTGTTGCCCAGCACTGGAAGGGGTAAATTCTCTGCATCAAGTGAAAGTTTTTCAAAATGTGTATTGAGTAGGGGGATTATTAACAGTAAACTGATAAATACTGGAGAATGGAGTGTTGTGCCATCAATGTAAAAGTTAACCAACCGACCAGAAAAAAGAAACCTTAGCTGAAGCAGTTGGGTAGAATGTTCCCAAGTGTGGGGTTTCATGTTAAAGTTTACTTCTGCTTGTTTCTGCGTTACTGACATGGAAAAGTTTGCTATAAACTGATAGACAAGGCAAATGTTAAGAGGATTGCCTCTTAACATTTTGTATCGTCTTCAGTGCTGATCTGGGGTACTGTCAGTTAATTACAATTATGTAAAGTTAAAAGTCAGTTATTTTTAAAATACCATACTGGAACATTTGTGTCTGCACTGCTGTAAAACCATGTGCAGCATTGCTGTCAGAGGAAGGCAGCCTGCGTGAACAGTGTGTGTGTTTTTTCATAAGAGAAACACGTTTTTGAAAGCATAGAAATGGGTTCTCTGAAATATTCGTAATTAATAATATTAAACTTGATGTGCTCTGTAAGCATTTGTGTGTGCAGCACTTATCATTGAGATTATTGGGGTTTTTCTTTTTAGTCATTGGTCAATTTATTTCATGTTGATTTGCACAAGAAACACTTTTTGTTTAACTTTCAGGTGCCAGCAGACATGCCCTTGCTGGTTCGACTGGGAGAGGTACTATGATACAGCATCAGAATGCTTTTGTGTGCTCACTTTAAGGATCATGTAGTGCAAATGCCAATTCATTTTCTAGCAAACCCTGTGAATTTAGCTCTGCTTTTTCTCTCACCCACGCAAAACACAGCTAAGAATCGACAGCTTGCCTGTCATTTTATACCCAGAAAAAAGCGATAAAAGAGATTCTTGGAAATTCATGTGGTTCTGCTAATAGTGAGAGCTGAGCGACTTTCACATTTGTTTTATGCTTTGTATGTTTAGGAAAAAAGATTCATAGAACACCGATGAAAAATCATGTCCTGGTTGGGAAAGAAAATGAGCGAGTACCACAGGAAACTTTTGGAAATGCTTTAAATTAATTTTTTTCTTCTAATCCTGTAGGTTCTGTTACCACATGCTTCTACTTCATGTAATATTTCGTCCTAGGGTATGGACTGATAAGTGCATTATTTCCATAAAGTATTTGCATTCGTATGTAGTGGAGTAACAAGTTGGCGAAGGACAACTGCTTGTGCAGCAACATGGATACAGCCAGTTTGCTTGACAAATCTCTGGTGTTAATTTAAATAGACTTGGTGTCTTCTACCTGTCTTTGCTGGCTTGCTAAGTTGTACTGTACTTACTTCTTTTGCTGTCACTGATACTGAACATGTACCTTATTTGGCTGCTGATCTGTTAACTTCTGGAATGAAAAGAAGTTTGGACAGTCCTACTTTCTAGTTGGGCCTGTCTTGAAACAAAATAGAGCGATAAGCCCTTCTGCTGAGTCCACCATTAATCACACACTGGATTTACTTAAGTGCCACACTGATACCTACAGCAAAGCCCAGTTTCAGCTCCTGTTTTAGGTCAATTTTAGGTACTGAAACTGGATTTCTACTTCATGCATAGGACTTTCTGTTTCCTTCTTTATTAGGATCCAGGCCTTTAAGTAGTTCCATAGCTGTCACAGCCCTGGGATGCTTTGGGAACACACGATTTAAGATGTAAGAAGTCACCTTCAGCATTGAGGATGAGGAGATCAGTAATAAGTAAGATTTACTTGTCTCACCAACAGTTAAAAGATTGTTGAATAACTTCTGAATCACGTGGTGCGGCCTTTTTCCTGTACTTTAACTTTCCTGAAGTTTTAACCTTCTGCATCAGTAGAAATAGGAAATAAAGCAGTAACAGAGCAAGTATTGTGTTCTGACAGTATATGCAATTATAGAAAAAACCCTTGCATTTTCTAGCAGTGGAGAGCATGGAGCTATGCAGATTTGCAGGCAGAGAGGGAACTGTCCCCTCTGGGCTCGCTATACCCTTAGTACTAAAATAATACTAAATAGCAATAGTAGTATTTTGAACTTAAAGTAGCTTTTCTATTTGTGCTGTTTCAGGTGCTCTTTCTTGTATCTCAAGTTCCCAGAATTTTACGCTGCTTCTGTGAAGTGCTTGATTCATCAAGTACTCAGTACTGTAATCTGCTCTACAAAAGACACTCTGTTTCTCAGATTCTTTATATTTATTTGGAACAAGAACAAGTGGTCTACACATAAAGAGGAATGTTCTCATAACCTTCTTCCCTTGTGCACATTGGAATAAGAATTGCTTGTTTGTATCGTCTCTAATCCCACAGTAACAGGTTACAGTAGCATAAACAGTGTGACCTTTTAATGTGATCACAGGAAGTAAAATGTGAAATCTATTTTAAAAATGCGTTTTGGACTAAGGAAGAGTACGCTTCCTTTTTCTGATGGGAGAAATTACCCAGTTCAGAAGATCTCGATCCCATTATACTGTGTAGGACCTATTTTTTCCACTGTCTTCTGTACAGTCACTGCAGCTGCTTGAAGTAGGTCTAAAACTCTGCCTTCCTTATGTAGAATTGTGTGTCCTTGCTCTGCATTGTGCAGGGGTAAATAACTAAAGATGGGGGCCACCCGAAAAACAACTGTGTCAGAAGGAAGAGGTTTCAGTAAAAGGAATTTCTTTTGGAAAGAAGGAGAAGGTAAATCATTGAACAGGAGCTGGAAAAATAAGCTTATTGAACACCTGAAATACATGTATACCCATTGTAGAAATTTTCTGAGTATTTCCAGAAATTGAGGAAAAATGGGGACATTTTTACTAGCAAAGAATGTGGGGACAGCTACCCAGTTCAAGAAAATGATTTGTGTATTCTAATTAAATGGGAAAGCAGAATTGTCACTTGTTTCTTAGACTTCTGACAATGGAGAATTTTCACATCAAACCACAGTTGCTACCTGGAACCGCTCAGTGCCCAGCAGTGACTGTAGGACAACATGAACAGGAATCTGGTTTCTGCTTGTATGAGATCTTCATTCCCAGTACTGATCTCTTCTCAGAATTGGCCAGAAGCATTTCATGACCAGAGCAGATCTGCGTTTGTTGTGTTTCAAAAAGTGCATAGCAAATTCATGAAGGACAGCATGTGTTATGAACCAGCAAACTCTTTCTTTATATCCTTTTACATTACAGCATGAGCTGGGGTTGAACTGGTAGTAGACTGAAAAACAGGATGTTGAGTTGGGGCATTGGTTGTTGGGTTTGCTGGTGAGCCATGATCCATTGATCAGTAGTAAGTTCTCTGTAGATAGCAGTTCTTTCACAACGATCCACTCTGATAACTGACACCTCAGCAGACAGCTAAACTGTGGCAGAGCGTCTGTCTCTGGGCAGGAGAGGCCAGCAGAGGTGAGTGGTGAACACGCAGAGTTTCATCTTGGGAGTTCTAAGCAGACTAAGGTTCAAAACTCCAAGGAGATCAGCTTCCCTCTCTGGAGACAGGCTCCAGAGGGCCAGGTTTAGGGGTACCTCCAGCTTCTGGAACTTGTTTGTCCTTTTTTACATCACACTCAGCTTGTTTTCAATAGAAGTGAAAGACTGGAACAGGAGGTTAAAAATACGTAAAATCTTTACAGCTGCTAAGTTACTGAATTTATTAGCTGACATGAGAGCATTAGTGGGGAGTCTAATCTTACAAGCTTTTTAAAGCTTGTCAAGAAGCTGACAGAGCAGAAAGACTTCACGGAAACTACTGACTTAGACCTTATTTGTCAGTGGTTTCTTGATTGTGATTTGTGTAAAGCTTGCCATTCGGAGCCTCAGTCAGGAGTGAGCCACTTACAGTGGCCTTTACTTGATTCCTTTATACAGTCCTGTGTACAGGCTGCTTTCTGTGACTGACAGCAGGAAATTCTTTACTTGCTGTTGTGTCTAGTAAGTTCTCTGCCACATGAAGTGGGGATTTGGGGTGTTAAATCTGTTAATGTGGATATTATCTTTTAAAGAGTAGCTGAGTTAATATTGCTCCCTAGTTAGGAACAAGCACCCAAACACTGTTTTCATGACATGTTTTGCTGACAGCGTGTTCTCTGTATGAAACTATTTCCATGCAAAATTCTGTCTTGGAATACTTGTAATCCAATCTGCTAGTGAAAATGCTTTGCCCTCAGCCCTGTTTATTTAAGAGGAGGCATGGTGTGTAATTCTCATAGCCGATAACCTTTATTTGTAGATCAGGGCTCAGCATGGTGGCTGTTTGGGGACAGGGGAATGGAAAGGGATGTCATAGAGGTGAAGGTTATTTTTAAGATGTGTGGACGTTACTGCATTTTGTACTTTCTTTTTTTTCCCTGTAAGTGTTCCAGATATGCTCTAAGACTGCAAATGAGGGTTTGAGATAGCTACCAAATTGCAAAGCATGTTTAGTCAGGACTGATAACTGGCTGACGGGAAGTGGAACACGATGAGCAAGAGTTGAGTGGAGCGCTGGGGTGGGTGTGTTCTGTACAGCTTGGCTCTGGGCTTTCCGAGGAGGGGTGTAGAAAGTAATAGGAGTTGTGCCACTTCCAGAGAGGATGCGGTTGTCATTCTAGTGGTAAAAGTTAGGACAGTGGCTTTGCTAAATTAGTTGGTGCTCTCCGAGTGAATTATTTTAAAATAGCAGCATTAGTAGATGCATGAAGCGACAAAACTGTTTATCTTGTCTGATCTGTGCAACTTGCTTTCACTCACAAATGTATTTCATTAGCATGGGGAGGATTAAATAGCCCTTTGAAGGCCTAACTTGTCAAGTTTTGCAGTGTTTTTCATGTACTGGAGTGCAGAGTGCTAATCTGTTCTGCATTAGGATGTCTGAGAACTTATCTTGGTTATGTGATGGCTCTGTTTAACACTTACACTTGTTTTGAAACTTGTATGTGCTTTCAGATGGGGAGAAGATGCGGCTGGAGGTGAAAGCACTCTCGCTGCAGTGGCAGCTAAGCTAGTAACACAGGATTGATGCACCGGTGTTGCTTTGCAACTAGGAGAAGTAATAAAATACAGAGTACATTTTAGCATTTAAGGTGGTATGGCTGCTTTTGGGGTAAGGCAATGGTTGCATCTTTCCACAGGATGTTCTTAGCCTTGTTGGCCATAGGTGTAGCTGTTCTTACGTGTTGTCTTTTCTGAATGTATACATTTACTCACCTTTGCTGTGTGAGAACTAAATGCTAACACAAACTAGTATGCTTATGATGAGTAAAATTCTGTATCAGTATTTGCTGTGACTGAAGACTGAATGTGCATTGTTGTTTGTGTGTGAAGGACAGCTCTGAACTCAGCCTCAGATCTGAGTAGCTTATTGTGTCTGAATGTCAGTTCAGTAAATGTTACTTCTCTGCTGTGAGTATGTAAGGGTTAAGTTTTGCTTTCCAAAAAAAGTATTGATTTTTCTCTTTTATTCTTAGAACAGGTTACTGCACTGGAAGTAGTTGGATAATCATTTAGCTTTAAGTGCAACTTTGTCGTTGAACCTTGGTGTTGTGTAGCACAGAGGTGCCCAACCACTCTGTCCTAGAGCCATGTGAAGGCTGCGGACAGTCTGTTCTTTCTCTGTCATCAACCAAACATGCTTGTATGTTAGGGGAGATGCCATCATAGAATCATTAGGGATCGGAAGGGACCTTGAAAGATTGTCTATTCCAGTCCCCCTGCCACAGCAGGATGACCTAGACCAAGTCACAGAAGAGCACATCCAGGTGGGTCTTAAATGTCTCCAGTGAAGGGGGGTGTCAGTCTCCTCTTCTCCAAGCTAAAGAGACCCAGCTCCCTCAGCCTCTCCTCATAAGGGAGGTGCTTCACTTCCTTCATCATCCTCGTTGCTCTACGCTGGACACCCTCCAGCAGCTCCACATCCCTCTTGAACTGAGGAGCCCACAACTGGACACCAAACTCCAGATGTGATCTCACCAGGGCAGAGTAGAGAGGTAGAACAACCTCTCTTGATCTGCTAACCACCCCCCTTCTGATGCACCCCAGGATGCTGTTGGCCCTCTTGGCCACAAGAGCACACTGCTGGCTCATGGTCATCCTGCTGGCCACCAGGACCCCCAGGTCCCTTTCTTCTACACTGATCTCCAACAGGTCAGTTCCCAACCTATACTGGTACCTGGGGTTGTTCTTGCCCAGATGTAAGACTCTACATTTACCCTTGTTACACTTCATTAACTTTCTCCCTGCCCAGCTCTCCAGCCTGTCCAGGTCTTGCTGAATGGCATCACAGTCTTCAGGGGTGTCAGCGACACCACCCGTCTTTGTGTCATCAGCAAACTTGCTGACAGTGCACCATAATCCCTCATCCAAGTCAGTGAATAGATTGAATAAGACTGGTCCCAGCACTGACCCCTGGGGCACTCCATTAGATCCAGGCCTCCAGCTAGACTCTATCCCATTGACCACTACTCTCTGGCTTCTGTTCTGCAGCCAGTTTTCTATCTACCTCACTACCCGATCATCTAGACCACATTGCCTCAGTTTGGCTGCGAGGATGCTATGTGAGATTGTGTCAAATGCCTTACTGAAGACAAGATAGACCACATCCACTGCTCTGCCACCATCTGTCCACCTGGTTATGCCCTCATAAAAGGTTGCTGAAGCACGACTTTACCTTTGCAAAGCCATTCTGACTGTCCCTAATGACCCTCCTGTCCCTAATGTGCCTGGAGACAGCCTCTGCCAAGGCAGGCTTCTCTCTTGTCTTGACTTCCTCCGCAGTCTCAGCACTGTGGGGCTTGATATCGAGACAGCCTCCAGAAGTACAGACAGAGGCAAAGAAGGTGTTCTGTATCTGTGCTTTCTCTGTATCCTCTGTCTCCAGGGCACCCACCTCATTCATCAGGGGGCCTACATTGCCTCTAGTTTTAGTTTTACCTGCAATGTATTTGAAGAAGCCCTTTTTGTTGCCATTGACCTCTCTTGCAAGGTTTAATTATAAGGAGGCCTTGGCTTTCCTAGTTGCATCCCTCCATTCCCTCACTAGAGCCTTATAATCACCCCAAGTGGTCATCCCCTCCTTCCATGACCTTTCTTCTTCAGTTTCCCCAGCAGCTCCCTGTTTAACCATGGTGGTCATCTGACTCCCTTCCTTGACTTCCTTCCTGTTGGAATGCTCTTTTCTTGGGCTTCAAGAAAGTAGTCTGAATGTTAACCAGCTACCCTGAGCTCCTTTACCTGCCAGTACCCTGTCCCATGGGATTTCCCCTAGCAATTGCTTGAAGAGGCCTAAGTTGGCCCTCCTGAAGTCCAGGGCTGTGATTCTGCTAGCTGTTCTGTTCCTGCCACATGAGACCCTGAACTCCACCATCTCATGGTCACTGCACCCAAGGCTGTCCTCAACCTTTACTGCTTCAGCCAGACCCTCCTTGTTGGTGAGTACAAGATCCAGCAGTGCTCCTCTCCTAGTGGGCTCTTCCACCATTTGCATCAGGAAATTGTCACCAATGCACTGAAGGAACCTCCTGGACTGTGGGTGGCTGGCTGAGTAGTCATTGTTTGACTTGACCCAGAATTGTGTTTGGTCAGTAGATGGTGAGCTGGTCATTTCAGGTGTAGAAAGATGTAAGCCTTATAATAAACCAGCTTAGCTTAGATAATTTTCCTAAACACATATTAGGTAGTCAAGTGAGAAACCAGGAGTATCCTAATTCTGCTTTATCTAACATCTGTTTTCAGCAGTACTGTTTGTTCTCAGCAGGTTTTTGTGTGCATTGCAGTAGCTTGGCAACCTGTAGGTTGCACCATTCGATGAATCCAGCATGCTTTTAATCATTACTCAAAATTTCCTTTCCAAATTTGAATATTGTAAGTACAGTGGAGTGGGCATCTGCGATTGTAACAGCAACAGCCGTGTTAAGCAGATCTGAACTAAAACAAGCTGTTCGTGTGAGTTGTGAACCAGCATGTTTCTTCACATTTCAGTCCAAAAGCCTTTCTTGAAATTAATTTAAGAAAGGATACTTAGAACTTAGTTCTGGGGATGGTAGTTAAGCAGTTACAGCTTCTTAAAGTTCCCAAATGCGGATTTGGGCAGTTTGCTGAGAGGCAGCCGTGTGCTGCTGCTATTGTAGGAGCAAAGCTGGAGTTTGGCCTTTCCCTGCGTGCTGAGGCATGAATGTGGTTTGTGAAATCCTGTTAACTGTATGTTCTCTTTCAACTTGGATCTCATTATGTTAGAAATGGTAAAAAGCTTTGGGTGGTGGTGTAATGAGTATGCTGTGGTAGAATGAATCTTCAGTTCCATTGCCTGTGTTCTTACTAATGGTCAACAGTGAAACGTTTTTATGCCATAGATTAGAACTCGCTGGTATTTTGTGTTATATCCTAACATGGAGAGAAGAAGCAGATGCAGGAGGGAAAACAACTTACATTTTAACATATGGTTCATGATTTTGGATGAACAGTTTCTTCATATTCAATAAATACAGTAATACTCACACCCTTAACTTAAAAATTACATCACAAGGAAGCAAATAAAACAATGTATGGTACAAACATCTTCAAGGAATTGAAGGTACCACCTGTGCGACTGAATCTAGATGATCCTGCTGTGGTGGAGGGCATTGGACTAGATGATTTTTTGAGGTCCCTTCCAAACCCTGGTGTTCTGTGATTCTGTGAATAACATGCAGATATCTTTTTTCTTTCTTTGTTTTTTAAATAGGTAATGAAGAGTTCACAGCTTCCTATGGAACAATTCCTGCACTTCCTTTTGTGTGTGTTTTAGTACTTCCTCTACGTGTGGGCTTGTATCTTTGAGAATTTTGGTGGAATGTGGCTGTTGCCTGCCCCATAGTAAATCCAAATACTGACATGGTCTCCAGATGAAAAAAAAAAAGGGGGGGGGGAAGGATTGTTTATCACCTTTAGAAGACAGGGCAGGCAACTCAAGAACAGCACAGGGCATGCAGAGAAGAAACCAGAAAGGCAAAACTCCAGTTAGAGCTCAAGCTGGCCACTGTAGTGAAGGACAAGAAGAAATGTTCTACAAATACATAGTGACAAAAAGAGAGTCATGGAGAATAGTCCCTTACTGGATATGGAGAGGAACATTACCACCAAGGATGAGGACAAGACTGAGGTGCTTAATGCCTTCTTTAAGTCAGTCTTTAATGACCAGGGTTATCCTCACAGTATTCAGACTTCTAGGCTGGAAGGCGGAGATGGAGATCAGGATACACTTTCCACAGTCCAAAATGAAGCAGTTACTGACCTGCTACATCACCTGGACAGTCACAAGTCTGTGGGGCCAGATTCATCCAAGACTGCTGAGGCAGTTGGTGGAGACTTACTGCTCTTTACAACTACCTGAAAGGAGGTTGGAGAGAGGTGGGCATGGGTCTGTTGTCTCTAGTGATAGAATGAAAGGAAACAACCTCAAGTTGTGCCAGGGAAATTTAGATTAGATATTAGGAAAAATATGTTCACTGTCAGAGTGGCCAGGTATTGGAACAGGCTGCCAAAGAGGAAGATGGTGGAGTCACCGTCCCTGGAGATGTTTGAAAAACACACAGATGTGACACTCTGTAGGGAACAGGGTTTAATGGGCATGGTTGGGTTGGGTTGAAGATTTGACTAGATGATCTTGGCGGTCATGATCTTCCAACCTTGATAATTCTGTGATGTGACTTTAATCCCTTAACTCATGTGAATGCATTAGGATGTTTTGTTTAGCTTTCAGAATATTGAAGTACCGGATGTGAATGAAATAATTTATGTGGAGTAACACCCCTCAGCCATGAGAGGAAAGAAACTCTGACTGCAGTTGCTTAGGGTTTCAAAGTAATGAACAGAGTATACTTGGTTAAACCAAATCCTTTATTTGTCATATGTTTTGCTTATTCTTTTAAAGGTTTAACACATAATTTTATTTATCTGTAGAAAAAGTAAATGTAAAAATGCACTTATGCTAATAGAAATATATTTCAGGAGATTATCATCTTAATGTTTTTGTTCATAAAAGTGCTAAGAAAATAATTGATGTAGTACATATAACCAAAACTCTGATTGTTTTAATGTACCTGCTTCTACAGAGTAAAAATCTGGTACATGTAGAGCCACCTGTTTTAATTTAAAATCTGATTGTTAATTCAATTCATACTTAAGCACGTTCAACATTGCCGTGTCCCTACTTCTGCCAAGTCAATTCAATGATATTCTGACTGTCAGTAGGACAGTCGGCATTTTCAGTGTCACCTGTTCCAGGTAATGTTTTCTGAAGATGAGGTATTGGGCTGTGTGGCCAAGACACAGTATTAAATGCACACTTTGGCTAAAAGCCCCCACTTTGATTTCTAACGCACTTGCTAGTTACATCATCTGAACAAAAATGAGTTTTAGCCTTCAGGCCACGATTTCTGAAACACTGAGGGCTCACAAAAAACCTTCATGGCTGTTGTGGCGCGTTGTGTCTGGGAAGTGTGTTCAAGTCTGAAATCTATTTGATGCTGTTGCTGCTCGGTAGATACAGGAGCTATATGAACAGTTCTGTGCATTGATTACTGAGCTCAGAGCTCTTTAAACAGCAAGTTACATGTTCATAAGCAAGCAGCTATGAACTGGACCTTTTCTTTTCCTTTCAAGACAGGCTCTTCTGAATGCTCCAGATAGAGAGGAGATTGCCTTTACCTTATCAAATAAGAATGTATGCCTTTATAAATGAAACATTACAGAAAAAGTAGTGGTAAGTCTCTCAAGTCTGAATAATCTCTTGCTGTTGCATTTGATATGGTAACAGTGTTGTGCTGTGAAGGCTAATTTAGCAGGTTTCTGAGAGGGAAATAACCTTTGGAACTCTTCTAATATGCAAACTAATTAGAGGTTGCACTGAACGCAGCTGCTTCTGCCAGGCTGACTAAGCTAGGAATTCAAATTACTATATTTAGCCAGTTTGCAATATCTCCAGGTCTCAATGGTCCCCATGTTACCACTTTTCAAAATTACATGAATGTGTATTTATCACACCGAACAGCTAGGAACAATAAACATTTTTAGTGTAACCAGTCCATTTGAAAATCAAACAGTGTGAATAGACAGCCAGAACAAAACCCTTGGGGTGGCATGTGGGCTGTGTTAGCCTGAAATCATGTGTGTGTCTTGCATGAACTCAAACTGAAAGCTGCCTCAGAGGAAGAGGCATGAGCTCTGCAATGCAGTGACTGTTTTCTGTAGGTTATTTACATATAGTCTGTCTAGCACCTATATCTCCCCTTTTCTTGCCCTCCAAGAGACTTGCCTGTCTCCATTATACAAAAGTTTCTTGCATGCTGTTGTTTGCATTCCAAATGCCTTTCTGCTGCTTCTTGATCATTGTACAGTTCCTGTAAAAATTACTCCACATTCCATCTTGGAATCCCCAACTTATTGCAGTTAACTGTACTTGTGCAGACTGCATGAAATAACTGCACTAATAAAAAACTGGAGGGCAGTGTTGGTTGAGCTCAGTTTACAAAGTGTTTACCGTTCTGTGGGATACTGTCCAGATTAACTTTGAAGTGATATTCTGAACTAGTTTCTTTTTTCTAATAAGCTTTATCTGGTACTTTCTGCAAAGATTACTGGATAAGCAGAAGCATTCCTCAAAGTTTGTGTGTACTGAGGAGACATGCTTCATGCAAAAAAGCTGTTGCTTTTTAAAAGAAACATCTAATTTTAACATAGCATATGGCAAGCTGGTGCCTAAACCTGCTGTGGCTGCCTGTACTTTCTAAAGGCATTTACAACTAGTTTAACTTGAGTAAGAATTAAGTCTTAGAAATACAATTTTAATTCCCGTTTTCTTCTGTTAACACCACTAACTTGCTGTCTCTCTCCTGAATTACAGTAGATAAAATCTGAGTGAATTTTAGTCAATGTTGGGTGTAGAAAAGTGGTCCTTGCACACTGATCCTGTTTTCACTTCTGCTTTTCATCATGGTAAGAGACTTTCAGACCAACTCAAATCAAGAAAATAAAGACTAGGCAAACTCCAGAAGTTCTAGTTCCTGAGTAATAATCCTTTTGTTTCTGTCTTGGTGTCTTAATGCAAAATAGGTCATTGACAATTAATCTAGAAGAGGGTTTGTATTTAAAAAGCTTTTCTCACTAGAAACATACAGGAAATACGTGATTTCCAGGCCTGGCTTTCATGGCTGGGAGTGATGTCTGCTTCCAGCAACAAATCTTTGTTCTATAGTGCTAATGATAGGGATGAGGAACTAATCTAAAACTTTCTTCCCTTGCCTCTGGGGACCACGGAAGACAAAAGCATTCCTACAAGAGCCTAAAAACATCACTCAGAGAAATAGTCTCCCTTCTGAAAGGAGAAATATATAGTTGTTCCAACACAGCTGTCAACCCAAAAGCGTTACAGCGAAGTGGTTGGATTCCTAAAATGGTAGTGAGAAACATTGACTCCTAAGTTAGAAACCTAATGAGTTTGAGCTTTGCAGATGAAAACGAATCTGCTTGGAGAATACAAGTAGCATCTGTAATAGCAATCAAGAAGCCTCTTCTGATGGTCTTCAGTGGGCGACTTCCTTAACTGCTGTGTTCGCAGTGCTCTTGAGGGAGGGCACAACTGGCTGTTTCCATTGAAAGCCTTTAATGTTTTAGCAATCCAAGTGACATAAACATTTATTTTGGAACAAAACACTAGCAACAACAAACTTGACATTAGGGCATCCAAAGGACAATAGCAGTGTCCATGTCAGAAAATTGATGAGATTTTCCTTTGCAAGTCTTAGGAAGGATATTTTTGTGGCTCTGCATCGCTAATGAACTTGCAAAGGATTGTGTGGGTGTAGATTCCTGCGTACAACCGATCTTTCCCCATTGCATGCAAATTCTAATGTTGTGTTCAGAGCACAACAGAAATGAACTGATGATAAATCTTGGCATGTACAGTCTCCTGCTTTCCCTATTACTCATTACATTGACTGAGGTTTCTAGCAGATACTCTGAAGTGCCAAGTCAAGTTGTTGAATTTGAGAAGAGGTTGTAAGTAAATAACAGAACAACAACTCTGGAAGTCTTCAAAAACTTCAGGGTTTTCTTCTTTGCAGACACACCTAGTGCTGTAAGGTATTGGTGAATGTTTTGCTTTAGATCCAGTTGTCTCTGTGTGTCATCTTTCATCTAGTTTTTAATATTCACTGTGAGCACCCATTAAAATTTCTGAGGTCATCCTGTTTTCAGGTAGTATTTGTAAACTCTTTGAGGTAGACATAGCAGCACCATTCAGGAGAGGGCTGTGGGGCTTTTTTGTGTTCGAACATGGGCTTCCAGGATGTAGTGCTGCAGAACAAACTGAACACTATAAAAATCATGTTCCTGTTTGCCAAATCCAGGGTTAAAAATCCTTGTGGTCTTATTCAGGGAATCATATGCCTTCTAGGAAATTGTCCTAGTGTTAAATGTATGGGAATAAAATCAAACTGTCTGAAAAAGAAACCCAAAGCCCCAAACCACGTTACCCCTAGGAGACTGTTTTAGAAAACCACTTCTCTTTCTTTGACTTGTTAGGGTTGCCTGGAGAATTAGAACTATGAAACAGTCCAAAGTTTGTTGAATACATTTTGTAGTCTGAACTGGATACGCAGAATAATCAGTGTAGGAGAGTTGGTGAGTTTGTAGTAGATGGCAGTTTTACCCACATCACAAGTGTTGCTAAAGCCTTGTGTATTTTGTACATACTTTACCTGTCCCTTAGGGACACTTCATGGCCTTCTAACTAAAATCCTTAATGCTTTCATGGATGCCTCCTAATTAGTTTCAATTATGGAGAAAAGGGAAAGCTAATTAGTTGGTGAGGTTATTTGTGGTTGGTGTTTTGGGAGTGCTGTGTAAACACCTTGTCCTTTTCCTTAAGTACCTTTCCCAGGAACCTCATACCCTGCAGTCAGCTTCTGCACTCTGGCTTCATGGTAAAATTGCCTTTCCCTGGGGGAGGGAACACCATGCATGTATCATACCAGCAGGAATTTATGGGGAATCGCCCTTTCTGTGGAAGCTCAGATTTGCTTTCCTGGATAATTCTATAAACACAACAGGGATTAGACTCTGTGAGCTGCTTGTCTGGGCCACGTTGTATGGAAATGAAACTTGTGGTGGAACTGCGTCTTTTAAACTTGGAGCAGTGGCTTGTTAAAATGTTGTTCTAAAGCTGGTTCTGTTTTACTCTGGTAACTTCTAATTGGGATGTTGGCTAGACCATTGAATCTTTATCTCATGTGTGGTATCTTCATTTGGAAATGACCTCGACAAAACGAAGATCACTTGGAAACTGTAGCATGCCCTTTTCTCTTGACAGTTCTGTTAGTTTGAGAAGTCCTGCGTGTCACTAGTGAGTGTGGATTGCTGAAGACAGGGAACACTGGAGTTATCTAGTCTTCTGTTAAAGTGCCCAGTGTTTTTAACATCACAGAATCACAGAACATTAGTGATTGGAAGGCACCTCGAAAGATTATGTAGTCCAGTCCCCCCTGACACAGCAGGATCACCAGATCATAAGATACCGGTTAGGAACCTAGAGAAGTTAAGTCATCTATGAAAATGGACATATAGGTATCTACGTAGATGTATAGGGTTTAAACTGCTGATGAAACCCACACAAATGTTTGAATGTGAGCTTTAGAAAAAAATCTTAAGATTTTTTAGCCTGTTTTGTTTTGCTAAGTGTTTTTCCTCAGCAAAGTGACTGTGGTGTTTGTCTATTAAACACTAGAGCACTTTGCTGTTTGTTTGGCTTTTAGTCAACATACTTTCCAGGAAAAGGTGAAGGGACACAAATACCACAAATGAATTTTTTTTGGATGTGGCATATATGATTAAAGATAAAATGAAGTCTGTTTTGAAAAATCTTAATTGGGGTTAGTATGAAGACTCAATAGATGGGCTTCTCAGACACGCAGGGATGCTTGCTTTCAAGCTCATAGTGTGATATTACTGGAGATGTTTAAAACCCACCTGAAGATGTTCCTGTGTGACTTTAAGTGATCTTTGCCTGGCAGGGGGATTGGACTGGATGATCTTTCGAGATCCCTTCCAATCCCTAATGTTCTGTGATACGCTTCGAGCACACGACTTGTGCGTTTGAATGCTCTGGGTCCTCTGGTAATTCTGTCACAGTATTTCTGTCACAGTTCATTAGATGAGCACGTTAGTAGTCACCCCAGCTGCCCAAGATGACCTTAAACAGCGGCAGTAAACTGAGTACTAACCAACTGCCTGGAGTCTCTCTTTAGGCATAAGGTGATGTCCTGCTATATTGGTACAATACTTTGTACCTAAGGAGCTCCTCACATTCCTTGTTAATGGCAGTAAATGAAATGCCAGACATCCTGCAAATGATTTTCTTTTTAGTGGATGGTGTCCCAGCATGCTCAGGTAAATAGAAGAGTGGGCCATATT
Organism: Rhinopomastus cyanomelas; assembly: GCA_013400115.1. Lineage (NCBI taxonomy): Eukaryota > Metazoa > Chordata > Aves > Bucerotiformes > Rhinopomastidae > Rhinopomastus > Rhinopomastus cyanomelas. The sequence goes on from VXBP01008606.1 coordinate 21,285, forward strand.
TAGAGCCAAAAGTCTTGGAGCTGAAGAACACATTGAGGTCAAAGGAAATAAGGGAAAAAAAAATCTGTAGAGATGTGTTCAGCTTGGGACTGGTAAGATCTTGAAGCTATTGCCTTATGAGGGCACTCAGGTGGTGATGGAAGCAGGTCTGACTGCAGAATGCCGGTTGCATCCAACGTACTGCATCGTTGTCATTTCAGATACCAGGCCAAGTTTAAATTACGAAACAATAGTTGATTTAAAATACCTTTTTTTAACCCATAAGTTCTAAATATCTGACCAGGAGCTGGCAACTCTAGTTTCATTAGGAGAGACATGATTTAAAGCACTCAGCCCATCCCAACAAACACCCCTGCCACCAGTAAGCACACAAGTGACTTTTGATTGTATTTATCAAAATTAAGGAGACAATTTGTCGGAGTGGTCACCTGGAGGAAGGGGAAAAGACAACTTCAGGCAGCGTCTGGTGCTGCTTTGCATTGCTCACTGTTGTCATTCAGCTGATGGGAAGAGCAGTGTCATTATTAGCAGTTTTTGCCCCTGTGCCAGAGCACATGCTCTGATGCCCCGTGGCTGTGTAGATCAAATCGCACGTGTCTTCTCTGTGAAGGAAGAGGATGGCAAATTAGTAAGTGGAACTGGGTGCCCATATTTGTTTGCAGGAACTTTCTTCTACTTTGAGATTTGAAGTATACTTGTTTCAGTGTGCTGAACTCAATTCACAGGAAGTTGGGTTTGGCTGATTAACTTTGTGTGTCTTGACTTCTGCCCAAAATGAAGCTTCTGATATTAACAGAGCAGGAGTGATTTTTTTTTTTTGTTCATTTTTTTTTTGCATCACTTGAAATGACTTAAAACCTCTGTTCTCATTCTTGAAAGTTTAGTTGTTTTTTTGTTTAAGGTGAGATTTAGCTCTGAGTAAGAATAATATGGGGTAATTCCTGTAATGGTGCTGAAGCTTGCAACTGATTTGTGCTTAACTGGAACAAGAATCCTTACTGCTTTCCTAACCTTATTTCAGTGCCATTTCTTGATCTTTGAAGGTAAGTTAGCTGCTGCCTGGTCAAATAACCAGATTTCAGGGCTCAAGCGATAGGCTTGTGTAAGTCTGTTACAACAGGCAAAGAAACACGACCTGATGATCAGTCCTGGAAAGGATGATTCCTTAGTCTGTTCCTTTGTCTCTTGAGTCTCTTCTGTTAAGGGTTTCACACATCAAATTACCTGTTTAAATTCAGAGCAAAATCTAGATTTTAATTTGCTGATTGTAGCCAAATATAAGGTAAGTTCTCATAGCTTGATCAAATGTCTGTTATGTAAAAATACTTTATCCTTGTGCCGAGGAGGTTTAGGATAAAACTGTTTCGGATTAAACCATGTCAGCATGGCATTGCCTTCTACTATGTTTCAGTAGATAGGACTCTGCTTTCTAAGAGATGTGGTGTCAGTTGGCTGCTCTAAGACAGCTATTAGGAAGTTTTTTATGTGGTTTTACTGTTAATTTGTGCAAAAGAAACTGCTTCTATAAGCCAGATACTAATTTTTTTTTAAATTGCAGATTCATACAGAAGTGCCATCTCTTAACTGTGCAAACCAGCCTAATTAGTTTTTGTCTGAAGTCTTCTGCCCTTGTTCTAGTACAACCCTTGAAATTGTTTAAACAAAAGATAAACTCAGACCTTTTAAAAAGACTGGATTATTTTTCTTTTTTCTGCTCAGAACACTGACCTCACAGATTAGCCAGGCTTTCTGGACTTACACATTGAACTCCAGTGTTCAGAGTGTATTACTTGATGCAAGTACACCAGTATTCAAATTGGTGTTTTCTTCTGAGCTGCTCTAATTGAATTTAAGTACTTGAAAGCCTAGTGTGTGTTTGAAAATGTTTGCATAATTTTGAGAGGATTTATGCAGCTGCTTAGTGATGTTAAAAAAACCCCAAAAATCTCAAACCCAGCTCAGACCTAGAGAGCTGGAACAGGCTGCCCAGGGAGGTTGTGGAGCCTCCTTCTCTGGAGACCTTTAAAACCTGCCTGTATATGTTCCTGTGCAACTTGGTCTAGGTCATCCTGTTGTGGCAGGGGGATTGGACTAGATGATCTTGTGAGATCCCTTTCAATTGCTAGTGTTCTGTGATTCTGTGAACTTCTTAAAAAAGCAGTAAAACTTCTCATATTAGTGACTAATGACATGAAAGTGGACAGTGTACCTATAGGAATGATGGAGCAGTGAAGTTGATGCAGATGCCTTGTGATCCTGTACTGCTTTGGAAACCCTGCTGGAAAAGGGATACTTGAAAGCAGGAGAGTCCTATGTTTCATTATCTGGATGATTAATTTTTTTCTTAATCAAATGAGTTCATTTATCTTAAGATTATATGGTGATAATGGAATGTGAGGAATTTGGGTCATGCTTTCTTAGCATTAACTGAGGTTATTAACACTGTATTTGGTGTCTTTGAAAGATAGTAGAGGATTCTTGAGAAAGGGTAAGCTTCTTTGCAGTGGTTCCAAGGGCATCTCATGTCCTTTTGTTTCCAGTTTGCAACTTTCTGTTTGCAGCTTGTCTAATCTCTAGAACATGCTTTAGTTATGCAGCACAGTGAGCTGGGTTTGCTGAGAAAAGGTGGGAGAAACAGCTTTGCTCATCCTTCCCTCACTTTAAGTACTTAGAGGTTTTATATATATATTTTTTTTCCTCTCCCCACCCTCCCTGAAGCTACATGGTCTCTACCTAGTTGTTTGTTTGGGTTGGTTTTTGTTGTGGTGGTGGCTCTGTAAAAGTTCTAGTGTTGTTGGGTGGTTTGTGAGATGTGAATTAAACTATTAGAACAACTAGGAAAGAGGACTCTGTTGATAACCTCAGTTGTCAGTTTATAAAGCCTGGAATACCTACGGGACAGGACTTACAAATTTTGGAATCATAAAAGCCCATACTGCACACAAATGAAGGCCTGGATTTGCTACATGGGCTAAATTCCTTGAGGAGTTATGTGGGCTGTCAGATGCCCTGGTCTTTTTGAAATGAGGTTATACCAGAGCTCTATCTGGAGACTTCTAATGTCTGGGCAAATTGAAATCTGGATCTCATCTCTGTGATCGTTTTTCTTCTAGGAGAAGAGTAACTGAATTAGAACCTCTTGACACTTTAAAGAGCCTGTGGTTTATTTCCTGGCACTGACTGTGATGATCCAGATAGCAGAGCTTTTCTTTTGCACAGCTGTCAAAGGAAAGCCATTTCATCTTCTCAAAAGTCTCTGCCCTTCCAGTAATGTCTAAGATACACTGCTGAAGCAGATTGAATATCTGGGAGGGAAAATAGAGATGGAAGTGAAGAAGAAGGGAACTTGAGTTGTTTTCTTATGCTGACCCTCCATTCAGTTGTTTCCTGTTTTGGCAGTGAGTACATGGCTACAAAACAGCAGAAGTACGTGTTCCCGCCAGCTATGCTGAACTTCTTCTGTTATGGGTCATAAATTTCAAGGACAGGCTGTATTTTGAACTTCACTGAAATTTGAGAAGTCTCATGTCATTCTTTAACCTACTATTAGAATTTAAATCTTTGATTGCCCTGTCTTCAGCTGCAACTCTCTAAAGAAATCAGAATTGAAAGACTCGTTGCAGGTAATGATGCGATTAAAGCAGCCCGAGACTCTCAACAGCCAAGTTCTGCAGAATTGCAGTTATTTATTCCACAGCAGAATGTTCCTTTTGACAACATGCAAAATAAATACGCCGTTAGCCTTTGGAAATGACACTAGACTCTCACATTCTCCTTTCTGGACATACGGACCCGGGTTGTACAAACAGTTCAGGTGCAAGTGTTGAACAGAGCGTTTGCATTGTGGGGTTAACCTGCCGTGCTGGTGAGTACAGTAAAATACTGTTTTATCATCATAATTCTTAAATGTCTATGGTTAGGCATGTTGAAACTAGTCAGTGGTGAGAAGCAATCTATAATATTTGCTAGCTGTGATAAACATGGGCCCAGGAAAAATTTCCCACTTTCCCACGCGTTGATGTGATTTAATAACCCAGCCATGCCCGGTTTACATTCTCCTGGGGGGTTATTTCCAAGCCTACAACCAGCTGACTGGTGTCAGAAACTCTGTGCTGCTACAGCCTGTTCCAGATTGCCCATGCAGTGCTGAATTAGCAAGGGGCTTTCTAGGAAAACCATGTTGCAAGTGTGTGATTTCTGGCTAGCTATTTATTTATTTATTTTTAACCAGTGCAGTTGTGGTGTTGAACTTTAAACAAGCCTGTCCCTTACTCTTTCTCTCTGCTTCTTGACCTCAGGAAGAGGCTTGGCATACCAGCCGGCTGGCATTTTTGAGGGAGAGATTAATAAGCAACTGAACACCGCCGTATTTTACTTGAAAGCAAAACTAGAAAATAGATGTAATGCTTGTAAAAGGCATTCAATCTACATTTATTCTATTCATCTGGCTGAAATTCTGCAGTGGTGTTAAGATTTGTGTGATGCAAGCGTCTGTTCATTTATCTGGTGACCTTCTCTCTGGAGACGTTTAAAACCCGCCTGGATATGTTCCTGCGCAACTTGGTCTAGGTCATCTTGCTGCGGCAAGGGGACTGGACTAGATGATCTTTTGAGGTCCCTTCAAATCCCTAATGTTCTGTGATTTTGTGATTTCTTATTCCTGTTCAAATATCTGATGGAAATGTTAATGTAGGTTGAGAAATCCAGTTGGCCTTGCCCAGGGAGGTTGAATGGAGAACACTGGATCTGTGTGTGCTTTATCTCTTGGCAAGTTTCTTTTGTTGAGGAGTCGGTTCACTGCTGCTCACTGACTCAGTCTACTCTCCTACACACTGCTTTTGTGTGAAGTAGCCATTTATTGTGGATCTCTTAATAGTCCCCATTTTTCTTGTGGTGTTCTGAGGGGTATTTCCACTCCCAAGACAGCCTGTAATGACAGTCTGGAAAACAGCAGCTTTGACTCAACTGTACCATTTCTTTTTGTTCTCTTCCGTTTTCTACAGCAGATTCCTTTTTGTCAGCGCTAGCTCTGAGAGGAAATATTCTTTCTTTTTAAGCTCTAAAGCTAAAATTAGTTTCACTAAGTATTCATATACTTGTTGTGAATGGCTTTCCTTAGTGTGACTGCCTGGGTAGATGGATCACTGTGCACTTGTGAAGCCTGTGATAAGATCTTGGCAATTGCTGCTTCCCGTAGGAACAGAACTGTTGAGATGACAGTAAATCATTGCCTCTTTGTCTGAGCTGCACCACAGAGTGTGGTGCAATAAAATATTGTGATCAGATTGAGGCCTGCTGCAAGGTTCCCTGGGAGCCTTTCTGTTGCATCTGAAGGCCTTTAGACTGGACATTGAGTTCCTTTTCTGGAAACAGTGATCTACAGATCTGAGCAACGCTGCAGTGTACTGGGTGACTGCTGTCCTGAGCACCTCTTCCTCTGAGCCCACCTGATGCTTACCTGAGGATTCTCCCTCTTAATCTTCTGGTGGTGTCTGGGCAAGATGGGGAAAATGTGGTCAGAGATGCTGCAGTGCTTAGGCAACTGTGAAGTAGTGCAGAGAGTCAGTGGCCAGGACAGGTAGGACAGTTAGCAGAAAATATTTACTGAGCAAAGATAACTGACAGACCTACAACTCTAGGGTAGATACAGGTTAGAGGGCTGAACTGAGGGTGATTTTTAAGACTGAAGGAATGGGGAGGAAGGACTGTGGGCTGCAGTGACTCACTGAGGTTAGGTTTATGGCAGTGAGGAGGGAGGAAGGCTCAGGTGTTGTGGTGCAGAAGACTTTGGGGAAAGGGGCTGAGAGCTGCCTCTTCCTGGTGAACATTGGTAGGACTCTGGAAAGTAAGGTGATGTCCTTGGGACTGGTCTGAACAACAGCCATCTGCCTTGGCATTCTGTGCCCTTTCTTGCAGCAATAAAAGTGATGCTCTCAGGCCAGGTGGAACCAAGGAGCAACCTTTTCCTGTGAAGCACTTAAGAACTTCATATTGCAGTTGCTGCTGCAAAGTAACAGCTACAAGAACTTCCCATTTGAAGGACAGCATTTCAACAGACTTCCTCTTTCCACTCCTTGATGTTTTGAGGGGGTATTTGCACAGGGCACAGGACTTAAAACCAGGAGATGAGTAGCATGGAATGACTCATGCTTAAAACCAGAAGCATTTGACTTTGGAAACCTGACTTCAGTTCTAGCCCTTCCTCCTCAAAGTTTTATATTGCACGACCTTTTGCGTGAAATGTCGAGCTTCCTTTTTAAATGACAGGATCTCTGTGGTGTGACTGTAAGTGTGATTCAAGAAGATGTTTCGTAACTTCATCAATCCCTACGTTTGTCCACTGACTTCAGTTCTCATTACATCACTGGCTTCAAGTTCCTCACAGCATAATGATTCCATGCTTTGAATAAGCCTGCTTTCCACAAGCTGGAGACCCTTTGGTACAACTGTGGATGTGTTCTGAAACCACCCTAACACCAATGAGCACCAGTAGTTACAGAACTCCTGCAGTAACCACTAGCAGAAGGTTTTGAGGAAGGGAGAAGGAAGTCTGCAAAGTGGCTGTTTTACTTAACTTGTTGCTAGATTGTTTCTCTCCAATTAGTTCCTCTGTTGAAGGCCATCAGATGTCTGCTAAAGTCAGGTTCCTATCTTAGAAGGGATCTTCTAGCAACTGCTGTATCCTTTGGCAACAAACACCCACAACATCCCATCCCTAGGAAAAAAAAAACCATCAAAGCCCCTTCTGTTTCATGCTGCAGAGCAGAGTGTGTGCAGTTTTCAGGCAAGGATTTGGCCACTGGCACCCAGACATGCCTGTCCTTCATGCTTTTTTGTTTTATTGTGGCTCGTTACGCTGAGAGATGAACTGTTGGGTTTCTGTACGAGGCAGCAGCTTGCCAGTTGCCATGTCTAGGTCTCTCATCTTCTTACCACTCAACCTTCTTTATCCCTATTCGTTCAATCCTGCTTCAGAAATAACACTTCACTTTTTAAAACTTTTTCTGGAAGGTGCCCAGGCAGCTTCTTTCTCTTCATTTTCTGTGTCCCTGCAGGGAGCTGTGCGTGTCCTAGAACTCCTGTGTTCCTTCCCTGTAGGCATCATCACGCCTTTAAAAAGATCTAATATTTGGTAGCTAGGTAATAGCCAGGGCTCTGTTCCCTGAGCGATAAATCACCAGTTTCACGGATGATGTTGGTATTTGAACTCGTGCAACTCTCCAAGGCTGGGAGCAGTTGGTGAGCACACGTACGCTTGTGATCTTGAGCGTACTGTTTGTGTTAGAATGCCTTTGCACCAGGCCATCTCTATTGAATCTATTTTCTGTTTTGAAAAAGGTGACAGTTCTTTACCGAGGTGTTAATGCTGTGAAAGGAAATGGTATTAGATTAGTGCTGCTGCTAGTTTAACCCAATACTTAGAGCAGAGTGGCTTAAGGCGTTTTTGGTTGGATGGCATTTTTCTGCTTGGTTTTTTCTTTTTTGGCATTACAAGTGATGGGGTGGTCATGTTATTTTTTGGGTTGTTTTATTTTTATCTCCTAAAAAAAGAACATACGTAGGCTCTGTGAGAAACTGAGAGATCCAGAAAAGCATTTTGCCACATTCCCTGCTTTTGTCTGTTATTCCTGTGCAGTCAGTACAGAGGGAAAATAAACCCCTGCAAAACACTGAAGTCACCAACCTGGTGTTAGAGGTGAATTTCTGAAAACCCCCATTTTAGCAGCCTCGTGTTTGAGATATTAGACTGTGGCAGTCAAGATCATATTCTCCAGACTGCATTCTTCATAAGCAGAAATACTGGCAGCCATGTGTTAAGTTATAAAAAGAGAGCAGCTGATGTCAGAGCTTATTTCAGTGAGGAGCCATTTCAGAATACTGCAATAATTTTGAGCAGGTACAAATGAACTAGAAATCTCCCCTTGAGACGTTGCATTCGGTGTAAAGTCATACAGAGCTGAACAGTGGGGCAGAAAAAAGATGAACAATTAGATGGCCCATTAAAAAAAAGCCTACAGCATTGTACATGATTCTTCATGTAAAACAGAGGGGAGCTGTAAAGCAGTTTGTTTTGGCCTGGATTTGTAGGGATTAGATTTGCTGGTATAAAGTGCTCCTGTTCTGACGTTGGAAGACAACCACAATTCAGACCAGAGCCTGAGCTAATTTGAAATGAATACCAGAGGAGTGCTCAGCCTTTCTGTGCAAATGATCTATAGGTGACAAGCAGCTCTCCAAATGCACCAGCTGCAGAAACCTGTTCTCTGGTCCTTCTGGGTGTACATCAGCATCGTGCTCACCTGTACCTGTGTCTGGATGGGTAATTAATGTTAAACACTGCTTCATTCGGCTGCCATATTTAACCACATTCATTGTGCTCAATGAAGAGAGATAAATGTAGCTCAATAATTGACCTTTACTGATGTTTTTAGTGGTGTCTGGGCTAGGTTCGTTTGTTTGTTTCATGCATGTGCACAGGGTCCACCTTAGGATTTCTGGAACTTAATTATGCTGTTGGACTATCCATTTCTCAGGAAACCCATTCTTTCAGTTAAATCTAACAGCTTCGTCCTAAAGTCCCTAGTAATGTGTAATAGATTTATTATGGAATCTAATAATATTTTAACACACAAAGATGTTAGTGCTGTATTCTGATAAATGTAAACTCAGTTGTTAATTTAGAGCCCAAAGTACTTTCTGTCCAGACCTCCCATGAGTGAAGGTGTGAAGTCACATGGGTATTTGACTTAAAACAGCTAACTACTGCGATGCGTGATATTCCAGTACCTGAAGTGGGCTACAGGAAAGATGGAGAGAGACTTTTTATGAGGGACTCTAGTGATAGGACAAGGGTGAATAGTTTCGAGCTGAAAGAGGGCAGATTTAGATTGGATCTTAGGAAGAAATCTCTCCCTGTGAGGAGGCACTGGAACAGGTTGCGCAGGGAGATTGTGGCTGCTCCTGCCCTGGAAGTGTTTAAGGCCAGGTTGGATGGGGCTCTGGGCAGCCTGATCTGGTGAAGGTGTCCCTGCCCATGGCAGGAGGGTTGGAACTGGGTGATCTTTGAGGTCTTGTCCAAACTAAACTATCCTGTGATTCTATGATGAGATGAATTCATAGCTGAGACATTGTTTTCTTTTTTATTCTTTGCAGGACATCAGGCATGAAGCCAGTGATTTTCCATGCAAAGTGGCCAAACATCCCAGAAACAAAAACCGAAATAGGTACAGAGATGTCAGCCCCTGTAAGTAAGCTCTCTTTTACTTTGTTGGTAGCAGACTTTTGACCTCTAATGATGACTTCTAGCAGCTGAATGTTCTCCGATTCTTTGATTCTGGTTTTGTGGGCAGAAATCTGGAGAAAGACCTTGCTTCGCCTTAGAATTCTTACGGTAGAGAAGAATGGCAACTGCAGTAGCATTAATAAAATGTCAAGTACCCTTTCTGTTGCCTCCATCTTCTAGTCAATAGAGCATGACTGTCCTTAGTGGGACACGTGACTACTAGAAATTAATCTAATCACCTAATTAGAACAGGGAAGAGAGGACATTTGCAAAGGTACTGCTGGTGCCAGAGATGTGTTTCTGCAGTGACTGTTGTTACATGTTCTAGTGGTAAGTGCACCCTTGAGTGTGTGTCTCTGCAAGAAGGCGCAGCTCAGTTTGGTGTTGCAGCCTCTTTCCTTCCGTGGTCCCACGGTCAGAGACAGAAACCCTGAGACTTGCCAGGGCCTGGTGTGCTGTACGTTTGGAGAGTGAGGGAGACTGCAGCAACTAAAACACAGAGTGCAGAGAAGTACAGGACTGTCATTAAGTGGGCACCACATAATTCTTAATGCATCCAGCACCAAAGGAAGTTCACAGCTGGTCCCTGAACTGCCTTCTCTGCCCTGAGAGAGAGTTCTGGGACTGTTCTGGGACTTCTCTCCCTCTTCACAGATGTAGCAGTGCTGCCTGTTTTGATTGTCACTGGGTAAATATCTCATCCTCTATTCAAAACCCAAAATATTATTGTGTCAGAGAAGTTTTGTACTTTGTTCAAAAGTAACTGAAGTCTTTGGGGCAGTTGCCTAGGGACAGTAATGTTGCACATCTTTTGCTTTACTAAGCAGCTCTAATATTAGGGGTTGTGAGTTCCTTTTTACCTTTAGATAATGCTGCTTCCAATCTGTTTGGCTTTCTAGCAAAATCTGGGAACTCTTGTGGTTGAGTTTTTTGTGGGTGGTTTTTTTAATTGCAAGTGGAGAAAGGTGAGACTAACGAAAGAGTAATGAAATTGCATTCACTGTGATGCTTGAACTTGGGCCTTTCTTTCTGTACATGAAAGTGTGGATCTGTTGGGACCAACAGCTAAATATCTACAAGAAGAATAAGAAGTGTCAGTTCTGTTTGCCCGTTATATGTTTAGGCAAACATTTAACAACCTTGAACAAGCAGGGTCATAATGTTTAAGCCACAAAAGATAAGCAGTGTGTGTTCAGAGTTATTTAAAAACAGCAACTCAGTAACTGTCCGGAGAGGTCAGCGTGATCTGGTTTGCGAATCACTGTTGAGAAAACTTTGAATGCAGGTATTTTCCATTCTTGCAATGGATTCTTGGAAGATGTAGTGTTCACTGCTCTGCCCTGGGGCTGCTCTTGCAGCACCTATGTTGTGTTTCCAGAAGTATGAGTTCTGGTGAACATTTCTGTGCTACCTGTGATTTCACTGGTCTTTTCCAACCTCAGTGGTTCTGTGATTCATTCTTCTTTGTTTGACCCTAACATCTGATGAGGTTAGGCATGGATTGTGCTGTGTTGCATTGTGCATTAACCAGTGTTTTCTAATTGTGCTGCAGTTGATCACAGTCGAATTAAGCTAAACCAAGGTGACAACGACTACATCAATGCTAGTTTGATAAAAATGGAAGAGGCCCAGAGGAGCTACATCCTCACCCAGGTAATTGCTGGCAGTGGATAATAAAAATCATGTAGTGATTGGAGTTGTTTTTCATGGCTCTTTTCTTTAGCCTTATTGTGTTAATTAAAGCTAGTTGTGTATGTGTGAGTGTCTGCGGGAGTATAAACATACAGAACAGTCCTACAGAAACACTGCATAGTTCTTCCTGCTTCCTGTCAGCACCGACTGACTTCTTGTAGAGTATTTTGGCCACTTTCTGTTTGGCTTCTGGCTCATCTAGGCAAAAGGTTAACACACTTGGAGAAATTGGCTTGATGGTTTCTCTCTAGCAACACTCAGACGTGGTTGAAATGGCTCGCGCCTCTGTGTGGATGGTCAGCACAAAGGCTTCAGACCACTAGTCTTAAGTTGCCTGATAAATTCTCTAAACAGCAGTGAACTTTCATCAACAGGAGTGTTTCATATTTACAGAGCTGTGCGATGAACTTCAAGAGACCCAACCCTGTTGTAATTAACGTACTGTAAATGTAAAGGATATTTGTGTGTTGTGTGCGGTGGGGCAGATGGTAACTCAAATGTGTCCCGGATATCTGCACCTGAGCTCCTGTTCCAAATAACAACACACTTCACCCTGTATTTCTGGTGAAACACCCCTCTGAAAGTGATGTTGTAGTAGTTAGAAATAGTCTATCTCCTAATAACACAACTTCCAAGAGGTCTAAGTTGGGCAATGCTGATGCTTCCACCTTTAATATGTGTGAGCAAAGCTATGAATAGAGACTTCAGTGATGGGAATTTGGGGGGGGGGGAGGGGGCGGTTTTTCATTGATTCTTTNGGGAAGGGGCTGTTTTTCACTGAATCTGTGAATTCCAGACCTATCTGTACAAGAAATTAAAAATACCCGGATGCCCTGTTGCCTTATTCTGACAGTCAGTAACTGTGCCAGGATTCTTGTTTGTCCTTAGCACTCTGTTCCCTGGAGCCTGGCCTGGCCTCCAATCATGGCCTTTTTTTTATCCACCCTTCCTCCCACACTTTAGATAAAAGTAGACTAGGATTAATGATTTCAAGTGGCAGCTCTTCCTTCCTGTTTCTAGAGAATAAAGATAAATCTTCTAAGGAAGACAAAGTGTTGAATATGACAGTGATTCTGTGTGCACAGCTCTTGTGTCACTTATTCAGGACAGTGGAGGTTGATAATAGAGTTTAACTGGTATGTGGAACGGGTAAACGTGGAGCTAACTGGTACTGGTTATCTATACCAATCCAGTACTGAATGGGTTCAAGTGACTTCATTTAGATCCAGTCATTCCTTCTCAGAACCATGACCTGGCTCTTCTATTTGAGAGAGGTAATGGGAGAGCAGATACAAGAGGCAGAGTGATGCTGCTTCGTGTTGCTCAAAATTCAGAGCAATGGTTTTGGAGTAGAAAATATCAAAGACTGTGGCACAAACACAAACCAGAAGTGATAGGAAGCCTACTTAGTGGAGAGATGATAGTCTTTAGAAGGAGTTACTGCTTTGTTCAGTTGCAAAGCAGATCCAGGGAGATTCTGGATAACCATGCAGTTTGTTACAGATTTGGCATCACTTCAGGCTTCTGAGTGTTTGTGAGTTCTGGTGCTGGATTGCAGAATAGGTTAACAGAGACAGCAGTGCTGCTCTTAGCTAGTCACTGAGGTTTTATTTCCCCATTACCTTTGTATAAATTTCCATCAGCATTTTACTCCCAGTTCTCTTCTCGCAAATCAGACTACTTCTCCCTTCCTGTTAAGTCTGGGGGGAAAAGATTAACCAGGCTTTCATAGGTAAATCCAGAGTGGGAAAATGGAACTTAAAGCTGCATCTCACTGTATTTTTTTATAGTTTGTAATGAGAAGTTGCTGGTAACTTGTCTAAATTTATTGCCTAGTGCAGTAGCTGTTACTGAGGAACATTGTACTGACATTAATAGACAACAATGCTGCTTTCTGGTGATTCTATCTCTGCAGGGACCTTTGCCAAATACTTGTGGTCACTTTTGGGAGATGGTTTGGGAACAGAAAAGCCGTGGTGTTGTCATGTTGAACAGAGTGATGGAAAAGGGATCCGTAAGTACTTACCTGATTCTAGCTGTGTGTTTGTTGCACATTAATAGGTTTTTCTTAAAAAAGAACAAAACACACAAACACCTAAACAACAAAAAGCAACCCAAAGAATACGGAGGAGGAGGTGACTGCAAGTAATTGTATCTAAGAATTTCTGCCTAGAATTGGATACCTGATCTTGGCAGTCAGTTTGTTCTGGTGAGTCTTGATTTCTCCTGAATTTGTCTGCAACAGAAACATGCACCAACATGAGACTCCCTTGCACAAGCAAGTATTTGGTCTCTACTGCTCACCTAGGTGTCTATCGGCATGAAGTTGTACTCGGTGTACAGGGATCGCACCTCTCACAGGTCGTTTAGACCTAGTGTCCGTTCACAAGCACTATGAAATGGTTTTGAAGTAGGGAGGCACTTTGACCCCAGGTTTCCTTCAAGCAATAGGAGCTCTGATTATTAAATGTACCACAAGGGCATCTTATTTTGCAGCAATGTAACTGTTCTACAGTTCCGAAAGTCCAAAGAGAGTGAAGGTATGATTGAAAGTCCTTCCCCTGGTGTCCATCTAAAGCTGTGATGTTCTGGATGATGTGGAACCTGCTGTTTTGCCTGTGCTTTACTTGCTAGAACAAGTGTCATGGACTCTGTTCTGCCCATCCAGACCTTTTAGGACGTTTGCGTTAGGTAAGACAAGCTGAAGATGATAGGAAAAACTCACCTGGATATGTTCCTGTGTGACCTGATGTAGGTGATCCTGTTGTGGCAGGGGGGATTGGACTCTGTGATCTTTTGGGGTCCCTTCCAATCCCAAATGTTCTGTGATTCTGTGAAACCATAGGAGAACAAATAATTTGGGTTATTTTAAGTAATTCATCTTCAGATAGAGAAATAGTTTTGGTTCCTCTGGCACACGGAGTAGCTGCTGTGTTGAGAGGAAAAGCTTCAGCTTTTCTAATGGAAAAGAGGACAGGAACCAGCAGGAACGGTTTTCATCTGTGGGTCATCTGCTGCTGTGGTGATTCTGCAGCTGCCATCTTTAAAGTGGGCTGGGCAGTTGTGCAGATGTGAGACAGAAGTGATTGTAAAGCCTGACAGAAATGCACAGTTTAAAGTTGCACATTACAGAGCAGTCTTTAAATGAAGACAGTTTGGAGGAGGAGGAGCAGGTATGTTGAGCATCTGCCAGTGATAACTGGCTGCTTCGTGCTTTTGCATAATCAGGGAAGAAACCAAATTATCAGGGAAGTTCTTTTGCAGCAAGTTGTGTTTTAATCCGCTCACTGCAGTCTTGAGTTCTGAGTGATTTGCTTTTTGGTTTGTTTTTTTAGAGTGGGTGAAATTCAATCTATTACAGAGCTGCAGTAACCATCCCTTTCAATAGTTTCTTCTTTTTCCACCATTCCTGCTCGTTCTCTGCACTGCCAACAGTTTTGAACAAAACGAATTGCTGAGATCCCTTAGGGCAGGCTGCTTACACTTCTCAGCGAACAGCAGTGGGGGACCTACAGCAGAGCTCAACAAAATACTCTTTGCAGACACTTTTGGTGGAGAAATTAGACACAAAGACAGTTGCTGTCTCTTCAATGTTAATCCAAAACCCCCCAAAAGTGCAGACAATTGTAACCACAGTCTGCCCCCCAATAAACTGAAGGATGTACTTTGAATAAAAACCAGTCTGGACAGAACTAGTGTTAGTCCTCTGGTGAATAAAATATTGAAGGGATTTCTTTTTCTATAAAATGCTGTCAGGAATCATCATAGTCTTGAGAAAGCTTTGCTTTCATTGTTCTTCCACTTCAAATGTAAAGATGTGTTATTTACCCTTTAAAAAAAAAAAAAGAGGCATTAGCTATGTCTGTGGGCAAACAGTGGTCACGATGCCATTCCAGAGGAGCAATGCTTGCTGGCAGAAGTGGCAGATCAGTTCTCCTGGTTACAGTGTCCTTTGAGTTAACGGTCATAGAATCATAGAATCATTAGGGATTGGAAGGGACCTCGAAAGAGCATCTAGTCCAATCCCTCTGACACAGCAGGATCACCTAGACCAAGTCACACAGGAACACATCCAGGCAGGTCTTAAAAGTCTCCAGAGAAGGAGACTCCACAACCACCCTGGGCAGCCTGTTGCAGTGCTCCATCACCCTCACTGTGAAGAAGTTTCTTCTCCTATTGATGTGGAACCTCCTATGTTCTACCTTACACCCATTGCACCATATCCTATCACTAGGTGACACTGAGAAGAGCCTGACTCTGTCTTCCTGACACCCCCCCTTCACATATTCATAGACATTAATGAGGTCACCCCTCAGTCCCCTCTTCTCCAAGCTAAAGAGACCCAGCTCCCTCAGCCTCGCCTCATAAGGGAGGTGCTCTATCTCCTTCATCAACCCCATTGCCCTGCGCTGGACTCTCTGCAGCAGCTCCACATCCCTCTTGAACTGAGGAGCCCAGAACTGGACATAACACTCCGGATGTGGTCTCACCAGGGCAGAGTAGAGGGAGAGAAGAACCTCTCGCAATCTGCTAACCACCCCCTTCTCATCCACCCCAGGATGCTGTTGGCCCTCTTGGCCACAAGAGCACACTGCTGGCTCATGGTCATCCTGCTGTCCACCAGGACCCCCTGGTCCCTTTCTCCTACACTACTCTCCAACAGGTCAATCCCCAGCCTATACTGGTACCTGGGGTTGTTCTTGCCCAGATGCAAGACTCTGCACTTACCCTTGTTATACTTCATTAAATTTTGCTCACAAGTGTGGTGGCAGCTTTTCCTATTTGTGTTGCTGATTAATTCCATTTCAGTATTTTCCTGCACTCTGCAGAATGTGCTGCTTTACTTCTCTTTGACTGACTCATTTCAGGGCCAGGCATGTAGCAGCCTCTACAAAACTGAAATCTCTGGAAACTTTACTGAGAAAATGGAAGCTGAGTCAGGAAATTGCCCTTGCTGAATGTAGAGTTTTCGTTGCACTCCACCTAAACTCTGCCATGGGATTGGACTAGATGATGTTTTGAGGTCCCTTCCAATCCTTAATGTTCTGTGATTCTGTGAAATCAAAACAGTCTCACTGCTACTCGTATTTCAGTGGTGCATGAATGGAGTAGCCCAGAATCTCATCTGATGCTACACTTGCAGATCAGCGGTGTTGTAATTCAATGTGCGTAGCTTACTCACGGAGTTCATCGTCCTTTCTCACAGTACGTTCTGCTCCTGTTTTGAAATTTATGTATTTGACATGAGGATAATAAAAACAATGTTGATGGAGCAAGATTCAAAATTTGGCAGTGTGGTGGGAGCTTTTACACTTAAGACAGTTACTAGAATTTGTCTGACACAGGCTGAAATGACTAATGACTCTGGTTTTAATTAGATCCACAGCTTCACACTCCTCGGGTTACAGATAGAATCACAGAACATCAGGGATTGGGAGGGACCCTGAAAGATCATCTAGTCCAATCCCCCTGCCAGAGCAGGGTCATGTAGACCAGGCTGCACATGTCCAGGTGGGTTTTAAATGTCTCCAGAGAAGGAGACTCCACAACCCACTGGGCAGCCTGTTCCAGGGCTCTGACACCCTCACTGTGAAGAAGTTCCTTCTCCTATTTATGTGGGACCTCCTATGTTCCAGCTCACACCCACTGCCCTTTGAAGGGGAATTATACCTGAACAAACCTGTCTGTAGGTGTTTTCATGAGTTCGGTCAGGATCAGAGTCATCTGGCTCACGCAGAAGATTCAGTGGAGGGGCAGTCGTGCAACATAAAGGGGGACTGATGTTCTCCACCTTTGAACTGGTCCTCCTTAAAATCAAAGCAGATGAAGACATTGTTTTGTGAGACCTGTTTTAAGGATGTTTGTTGCTTGTGTTTTGCACAAACACAAGTGGCATCTGAATGTCTTCTGTGGTTTTTGTAGGTAAAGTGTGCACAGTACTGGCCATGGAAGGAAGAGAAGGAAATGTTTTTTGAAGACACAAACTTGAAACTCACGTTGATATCTGAAGATATTAAATCCTATTACACAGTACGACAGCTAGAATTGGAAAACCTGACGGTAAGTACAGAAGTGAGATGCCTCAGTCTCTCTGAGGTGACATTTACCTCCTCATCAACCAGGTCTTTAAAGAGATGGTCACAAATTGTAGCAGGTTTTATTCTGGAATTGGTGATTCTTCATGAGGTTGTTCTTCAACCCCAGTTTGAGTGCTGTGGAAATGAAACCCTTAAATATCTGTAAAACATACCTAGGGAACTACAGTTGTTTTCAGTCTCAGCTGTGCACTACTGAGGAGGTTGGTGTGTCACTACCTTGCAGAGAACCCTTTATAAAATCACTTAGATGTTCCAGTGCTTTTGTGTTAGAGCTGAAATAATTGCTCTTCCTGTCACTTAAGGTGCCTGTTTGTCCGTGTCTTCTTGTAAGGTTTATTTTTAGGATTTGGCTTAGATCTTCAGGTTTTGCACTGATGGCTTGTACAGAAAGCAGGAACTGTTTAGTCCTTGTCTTGCAGTGAATGAGCGGGATGGAGCTTGGGTACAGGAATCAGGCCACTGGCTTTAGGAGAAATAATTCTTTCGGGGGGTTTTCTTTCCTTTTGTGCCGTACCAAAATAAAAGCCTGCACGCTGCTTCCCGCCCTTCCTCTCCCCTTCAACACTGCCCCATATTGGAGCAGTGACAGCTCATCTAGAGCTCCTCAGGGAGCCGGGCTGAGGAAGAACACCATTAACTTTCACTGAATGGGGGTCACTGACAATGATCTCTGAGGTCCTCAGTGGTGCTGAGTGAGAGTTCTGTCCTGTCCGGGTGCTAATCGCTGCTGGAGGACACAGCTCTTGCTTTGCTCATCTGTTGCCTTGCTGCATGCTTCACCCTGCCAGCAAACATGAGACACCAGACTGGGATTTAACTAAATTATGCTTGAGAATTCAGCGCATGTAGCGTGTTCTGTGTGTAGCTGTGACATCTGCTCTTGACGCGTTTGATAGGTATCGCTCAGTGTGACCACCAGTGATTTAGTAGTCTTGGACAAAAGTTTCAGGTTGGGAAGGAACAGCTGTGATAGTGTGAGGACTTTGTCTGCAGAAAGAGGGAGAGGCTTCCATAGTCTGAGGTACTTGGTCTTGAGAAAGCTTCACATGCTGTCATCATTAGAAGTGGGAGGGCTGAAGTGCCAGCTGTCCTGTGGTCACAGAAGAATTTGAGCTCTACTGAAAAAAAACAGGCCATGCTGTAAACAAGTAGATTTAGTGATGCAGTTCCCTTTGCTCAAAATGCAGATCTTTACAAGAGGCAGTTCTGCGTCGTTAGTTTCTTAGCTGTGCAGCAGTAAAACCTCCCTCAGGCTGGTGGAAATTTCTCATTTGAATTTGTGTCAGCTGTTCCAAAGCTGTAGTGGAGTTGTAGTCTGAGTAGAACTGAGCAGGTAGCCTGTAGCCTTCATTGCCTGTAGGTAAGAGGTAGAAACGTCTCGTGTCCACAGCGGAACATCTAAATGTGTGCCTGCTCATTAGAACGAACCAAGTGTTGTATTTGCTCGTTAGAAAGTCGTCGTAGGCAACTGAGCTGACCCATGTAATGAAGCTAAAAGACCTTGCAAATACTGTTTTCACAGACACAAGAAACACGAGAGATCCTGCACTTTCACTACACTACGTGGCCTGACTTTGGTGTCCCGGAGTCACCCGCTTCATTCCTCAACTTCCTGTTCAAAGTGAGAGAGTCCGGATCACTTAACCCTGAGCACGGACCCGTCGTGGTGCACTGCAGCGCGGGAATTGGGAGATCGGGCACTTTTTGTTTGGTCGATACTTGTCTGCTGCTGGTGAGCACGACTTCCTCCAGATGATGGTCCGTTTCGGTAGGGTTGTGTTGGGGAACGGTTAGTTGTGGGCTTAGGACGAGCTGTGTTCGTTCTGTGGCCGTTGTCCCGCTCGTATTCTGCTTTGGGAGTGTAATCCAAGGCAGATCTCGCTCTGTCCTGCGCGTTTTGAGTCTGGGGTAGAGAAGTCTCTAAGTTAGAGTGATTTGCAAAGACTGTCCTTGTGGTGAAGAAATAACCACTAGATGCCTGCTGAGTCCTAGTGGGAACTGTGCTGCTGTAGCGCAAAACGCACCCAACGTGTTTCCTTGAACAGGGTCAGCTTTGCCTGTGGGCAGGGGGAGCTTGTCCTGACTGTAAGGTAGAAGTGAACTTCCCTGGCTCAATTCTGTCGCTGCGAGAGCAACCAATAAACAGAAGAGAGAACCAAGTTAAACTCTCTTCTTTTTTCTAGTTGTATTTTCAAAACAAGAGACAAAAAAGGGAAGAATATAGATCATAGTGGAGGCCCAGTGTGTTTTCCCCTCTCTAAAAAGAGTGGCCAAATAAACAGCTGCTGATCCCAGGTGTTTGTTAATGTCTTAGCTCTGTAGCAGGGAGGGTGGTGTGGAGCCCTCGCTACAAAACGAGTCATCGTGTTGAATGAATCTCGTCAGAGCATAAAGTGCGTTTCACATTTTTATCTTCAGATGGACAAGCGGAAAGATCCTTCCTCAGTGGATGTGAAGCAGGTTCTGCTGGAGATGCGGAAGTACAGGATGGGTCTCATCCAGACAGCAGACCAGCTCCGCTTCTCCTACTTGGCTGTGATTGAAGGGGCAAAATTCATTATGGGAGACGCTTCAGTGCAAGTGAGTACAGTTGGCCGTGCGGCCTGGCAGCGGGGCCTGCAGCTCTGTTTGCACTGCAGGATGTGTAGAATGGAAAGAAACTTAAAATGTCATAGTTGCTGTGGCTGCAGTACATTTTACATTGGGAGGTTCTGAAGTACTCGGTGCTTCATGATCTGTCACAGCCTGAGTGAGGCACTGCTGGGCCACACCTCAAATACTGGCTTCAGCTGTGAGGCAAGAAGGACATGGAAGTGCTGCAGTGTGTCCAGAGAAGGGCAGCAAGCAAGAAGGAAAAGTGGCAAGTGATAGGACCAGAGGATATGGTTGCAAGCTGCATCAGGGGAGGTTTAGGCTGGATGTTAGGCAGTTCTTCACTGAAAAGGTTATCAAACATTGGAACAGACTGCCCAGCGCAGTGGTGGAGTCACCGTCACTGAAGGGATTTAAAGGACGCGTGGACCTGGTGCTGAGGGGTCTGGGTTACTGGTGACCTGGCAGTGCTGGATAGAAGATCAGGCTTGATGATCTTAGAGGTCTCTTCCAACCAAATACATTGTGTGATTCTGTGGGGGTTGTGTATAACAAGCTCTTGTAAAGCACCTGTAGTAAAAGGGGTGCCCTCGCATACTTCTCAGCACTGGAACTGGAGTGTAGACGGTCTGCGCTGGCTTTGTCTTCTATCTGGAAATCTTTACTGAATAAGCCTGAAGTTGAAGTGTCAGTGATCAGGTGGAGTGAGTTAGGTGAGTGGTAGCAGAACTCTAGCAACACAGACTCTCTCTTGTGCCAGGGAAATTTTCCAGAAGTAGATGAAAATTTCCTGCATTTCTAGTCGATGCCTTTGCTGAGCGGGACGTGGTTTTGCTTTGGAGTTCTTGTGTTGCTTTGTTAGTGTTTTCCATTGTTTTCAACGCAAATGAACAGCCACCCTACAAAGACTCTGCCACGTTAGAGTAGCTTGTGTAAAAGAAAGAGAGAAGAGCTAACAGGGCCTTTCTTTTGCTGAAGGAACAGTGGAAAGAGCTCTCCAATGAAGACCTGGACCCACCACCTGAACATACCCCACCACCTCCCCGGCCACCAAAGCGAACATCTGAAATGCACAATGGTAGGATGCACGAACACACCGAGTTCTTCCCTAAGCATCAAGCAGAAGAGGAAGAGATTAGCTCTTCAGCCAGGACTCTGGAAGGGACGGTTCCAGACGGCAGAGCTCATTCATCTGCACCACTGATCACAGACAGGTAATTCGTTTGGTTTCCCATTCCTGACTGTCCCACTGGCTTTACAGCGCAGAGAGGTTGCGGGGAGTTTGCTCCTAAGCAGCGTTTCCTACAGAAGGGGCTGAACAGACCTGATGGAGTTAGTATAATTGTAGTTCCAACTCAGAATCTTTGCAGCAAAGGCCCTACAGTCGTGTTGGGGCCACATACAGGATCCCATGGAGTAAGAAAAAATGACAGAGTTTAATTTAATAAACAATAAAGTGACAGTTTGCATTCAGCATAGGGCAGGTTATGGAGGAGCTCTGCACTGCTTAGAGGTGCTGTCAGTCCCACAGCTGAACACACTGCTGGCCAGCAGTAGCCATGCTGAGAAATGTGAGAGTAATGGCAAGAAAAGCTACTTTTAATGAAAGGAGTGGAGGGGACTTATGAGCAGAGAGCTTTTCTTCCTGTCATTGCAACCTAAATGGTAAAGTCTAACAAGTAGAGCACTGGAACGAGCCACCCAGGGCAGTTGTGGAGTCTCCTTCTCTGGACATGTTTAAAACCCACCTACTTATGTTCCTGTGTGACTTGGTCTAGGTGGTCCTGCTGTGGCAGGGGGATTGGAGTCGATGGTCTTTTGGGTCCCTTCCAGTCCCTAGTGTTCTGTGATCCTGTGAAATGAGCAGGACAGCGCAGAAGTCAGTGCTCCTGCTGCTCAGCCACTAGATGTCAGTCCTAGTGTACCGGGTGGTGTGGAGCTGGTTGCCGTGCAGGTGCCACACGTGCCTGGGTGTCACGTTGGTGTCCCTGGCGTCCTGCGTGTCAGCTGGTTCTGTTCAAAACCAGTGCTTGAGAGCCACATGGAGCAAAAACAATCAAAGTGGAAGAAATGAAGCCCCAGTGGTCACCATCAAGGGCAGTTTTAATGTTCTCCCACTGGGTGGTCTCATAACGAGACATTTTCAGCTTCCCATGGGAATGCTGGAATAAAAGACCAAACTTTCATGTTGCCCACAGAAGTCCAGAGCCTTCCCAGCAGATGCAGCCGGCAGGCCTGGTGAGTTAGTGTAGCTGAACCAGTGTGGGAGGGAACGTGTGCCTCTGGGAACTGGGCACTAGAGAGATTTGCTTCTGATGGCCTCTCTTCAAAACAACCCTCCTCTGAGCTGCATGTCGCAGAGAGGCTGAGACCACGGGCTGAACCTGTTGTGTCTCTCTGAATTCTGCTGCAGGCAAGGAGATCAAACACAAGTGTTTCCCTGCTCAGAGCCAAACAACGTTTTGATCAGGACTTTTTCCTAATTCATGGAGAGAACATTCTGAAGTAAATGCTTCCACTCCAAACATCCTTACTAAAAAGCAAGGAAATCTTGGAAACAGGGAAGGACTCGAGTGGCAGCTTAGCCACAGAAGAAGGAAGTGTCACAGTTGGTGGCACCTCCCTTGCTCTTCCTTCTGTGACAGTGTAGTACAGAATCCTTACGTGGGGTGTGAGAGCCAGCTGATGCTCTGCACATCTAATGCAGGGTGTGGATGTAAGGTTGGTGTCTTGTGTCTTCTCAGTAGCTACAGAAATCTGAATTTCTCAGTAAATAACTGGTTTCCTGGAAGCACTGGTGTAGGTTAAATGAACATAAGACAAGTCCTGGTCTAAAGAGCTCAGAGATTTAATTAATTTCATTTATTCAATCCCTTGTCTGAGGCTGGAGATGAGTCATCCCCTGGAGCTGCCAGAGCTGGCTAGATACCTTCCTTTGACCTGGCTGAAGTTAAACCCTGCCCTGTGCCATGTCTCAGTTGTGCTAGGAAAGGTCTGGATTTTTATCCTGGACTCCCCCAGTCTGTACCAGCACTGCTGCTGCAGGATCAGGCCTCGTTTGGGATCACTGCTGGGGTCCTCCGTGTTTGGGACAGTGAGTCCATACAGGGGAAGAGTGACATTTGCTGCACAGGAGGAGGAAGGAGTAAAGAGCAGACAGTCAGTGTGATGTGAAAGGATGTGGGACAGTGCCAGGCTGGAGGAGGCGGAGGGGTAGGAAATAGATGTTGTGCTGGCACAGATGAGGGAAGAAGCAGCAGAAGTCTTGAGCACGTGTGTTTTCCTGCCTAGATATTCCGGGGCCTGGGATGGAAGATTCCTGAGTTCTGGACTTAAGCAGATGTGTAGGAGATCTTCCTGCAGAGCATCTCCCTGCTGGGTACCACCCTTCTGTTTCTCCCTGCATGGTGATGCTCAGCTCTCTAAATTCAGGTGAAAAGCTGCACCGCAGATACAAAAGTTTCTGCTCAGTTAAGAAGCCTCTTTTGCTGTCAGTAGACTGCCAGCAGGATGGAGGTTGGTGTGTAGAGAGTAGAAGGTGAGGAGATCTTCAGTTCCATCATTAAAACCTGTTACAGTTCATTCAGCTGCTCTCGCCAAGTCAGGGCTGCATGAACAACCACAGCTCCATCATCTCCTGACTTTCTGGGCTGGCACTTCATTTCAAAACCACGGTGTTCTCTGATTTGTGCCAGTTCTCTACCTGTCTCAGTGCAGGCAGCAGTGATGAGCGATGGGAGTAGGTGGTGTTTAAGTCGGCTCCTTCTTTAAAGGGCACGGAATACTCCCCGGCAAGGCTTCTCATGACAAGCACCATTCTGAACCTGTAATTTAGTAGCCAGAGCTGTAATAACTAGTGACAGGCATTGGTTTGTCATCTGCTGCAGCTCCTGGTAGCAAGAGGTATCCAGCTTTGTCTGTGGTGGTCAGGGGGTGAGGCTGAGCTCTCTGCGTGGCCTCTCTTAAGTGCAGGATCCAGTGCTGAATGTTTATTTCTTTGTCCCCAAGCACTAGTCAAGACACTGAAATTCGGAGGAGAACTGTTGGCGAAAACCTGCGTCTCTCACCCCACAAAGAAGATTCGATGAAGTCAGAGCACTCAGAAGAGGATGATGAGAACATGGTGACGACCTGGAAGCCATTTCTAGTGAATATCTGCATGTTCACTTTCCTCACGGCAGGAGCTTATCTCTGTTACAGGGTGTGTTTTCACTGATGGACAGGCCAGCAAGATCGACCCTGCGGAAAGTCCCAACAGTTTGATCAGTTTGTCATAAGCTTCTCTGAAAGAAGACGAGCGGAGGTGTGGGAGCCTTGTCTCAGTGGAAGTAGATCTTAGGTTGAAAGGCCAGAACTTTGGTTAGGGCTTAAAGAGAGAATTGATGCACTAGGGTTTTATCTAGCCCTGTGGTCCCAAGAACATAATATTCTAATCTCAGGGCCTTAAAGTATTCAGGAGTAAGCAGAGAAAATGCCAAATAGTCTGTTTTCCTTTTTATTTCTTTCCTTTTTTTTGTTTGTTTTTTTTTAAACTGAATAATAGAAAATTACAACACATTGTTGTTTTTAGCCTTTTTTAAAAAGCCAGTTCTCTTTCCTTTGTGTTACAGAAAAACTAGGCACAAGTGAAACTCGCTTGTACTCTCCAAGTGTTGTAACCAAATATGTGACTTCACACTGACGAGTTCCCAAAAAAAAGAGAGGAAGAAACCCACATACCTGAAGAATGTAAACTCTGTGGCAGGGGAGGGGGTTGCAGTTGGGTTTTGGGTTTGGTTTTTTTGCTTCATCATTAAAGACTGAGTTGTGGGCAGCGCCTGTGGTATCGATATATTTAATCTTGGCATAACTGTTCTGAAAGAGCTTATTGTTTTCCATGTGTTTATACAACCAGGCTTCTGCATTTGCTCAGGGTATCCCAACATGTCGAGCTTCTTTTTGTTTTTTAAAGAATTGTATCTCCTCGTTGACTTTTGTTGCACTCTACTTGCACATGGCGCCTCTTCACGTCGCACCATCCTTTGTAAGTCTGTTCTTACGTTTCTATTCTGGGAGAGGAGAGGTTGAGAGGAGGGAGAGAAACGGGAAGGGAAATTCAACCAAACCACGTCCACCAGCATCGTGCAGCTTGTGCCGCTGGCAGTCGGAAGGACCAGCCCTTAAACCTCATCATTTGGAATGTAGGATGCGGTGTCACTCTACACCTGCTCCGTAAAGGAATCACGTGCTTCCTGCGAGGGCCAGAGCGGTAACGTACTGGGAGGTGTTGCAGGCAGTGAGCAGGAAGGCACTTCAGTAAATCCAGAGCAGTTCCTGCTGTGGCAGCTTCCTTAAGACATGAGAAGTTTAACAGCAGACGTGTTGGTCTGCAAACGTGTCAGCTGGCCTGCGATGCAAGTGCTCCTGCAGACTGCTGTGCTTAAAGCAGAGATTTAAAGTACTGGCTTTAGTTTGGCTTGAAGATGCTCTCTTCAAGAATTATTAGGCATAGCAGAGTGAGGACGAGCCCCGCTCTCCTGTGGACAGGGTGGTTGCTGGCCATGAGGAGGGGTTTGTCCTCCACTGACATCACTGAGCTCAGCCAGGACCTGAACAATGACAAGTGCTTGTAAGGGTTTGGCAGAGCAGTGACTGGAGGTCAGCACTGCACTAACTTGGCTTAGTCAATGCTGGTCCTTGTTAGTACCAAATTGTTAGTAGTTTAAAGATTTCTTTGCTTGCGTCGTGGCGCAGAGGAGTAAACTCACTACTGGAAGCTGTGGTGACTGAACCTGAACGCCAACAGCTGACTCAATCCTGATCAGTTCTTGTTTGTAAGGGCTTTCTAGATTTCTAGCACTTACCACCATCCTCAGTGCAAACTTGGCTGTGGAGGATCTGACAGCAGTTTGTCTCCACTCCATATTTATTTTGCAGATCTGTCTCTAGGTGTTGGCTCTTTTTTCTTCAGTGGAAGTTGGTTGGCTGGGGTAGGGGATAGGGGTGGGGAGAGGGGGAGTTATTTCTGTTTTGTGTTTTGTGAAGCTTGCATCAAGGGCTTTTCAAAAGTACAATAATAAATCCTCAGGTAGTACTGGGAGTCGATACTTTTACCCGTGAGACTGTTGGTCACACCAGTACTTGAAAGGAGGAATGTTGTAGTCAGTCACTATTTAGTTTATATTATTGGAAACATGACAAATGAGTATAGAAAGCAGTAATATATAATGGCTCATCCATGTATTTAAGATACAGTCTGTGAGTGCTTTGTCCCCACTCTTCCCTCCATCAGCTGGTAGCAAACCGTTCCGAGGCCACATTTGTACCCCATTTGTATTGAAGTGCATGTAAAGTCTCCTGGTGTCCCGATTAAATACCACGTGCTTGAAAGGTGAAAGAACTTCTATTTCTGCTTCCTGATGTGCCCAAACTATATTTGCATGAACTGATCATTAAGTGACTGTGGTTCCAAGGGTGTTGCTGAGAGTGTCTCCGTTCAGCGCTAGGCTGACTCGGTGTTTATCAGATAACATGTACTCGCCTGTAGCTGGCATGACTCCCTGTTGACTTTCCGCATACTCCATGTGCGCCGGGTGTTCGCATGGTTCATTTCAGCTGAGTAAGTGTAGTACTGACATTCCAGAGAGTTTAGTAAGCCCTATCCACACCTCACCACCTCACCGCTGGGCGCTCGAGGCGAGCGACAGCTCTGTGATTTCAGGGTATGACTTGCTGTGCTGCCTTCAAAGCTGTGCTGGAGGAGGGCGAGGAGAGAGCGGGGCTCTTGTGCAAGAACTGAGCGGTGCGCTTTGATCTGCAGGAGCAGGGGCTCCTGAAGCCATGGCTCATTTGAAAACAAATCACATCTCCATCCTGTTCCCAAGAGGGAATATTTTAAATTTCAGGATCGACAGGAAAACAAAGCATCATCCTTCCTTTGAATGCGGATAATGGGCTTGCAAACGATTCCAACCAGAGAAAGTTTCTGCAGATGGTGAAAGAATCTGACCATCCCCCTCTCTGCCCCGTTTCTTCCATCAGATCCAGAACTCACGCTGTCCAGGGACAGAGGGGGGATGTCCCACGAGGTGTGTATAAGGCTTCACATACTGAACTGTAAACACTTTTGTTCCACTGTCTGTCTGTGTCCATAGTAGTTCGGATGTGTATATACAGCTGGGTGTATTGGTTAACCTGTTCTTGGGAAATGGACAACCATCCATGTTAAACTCGTTAGGAAGTTAGTGAGCTGCTCTGCTATCTGCCTTAAGCAAATATTTACTCATCAGGTCTTTTCTTTTTTACAGATTGCCATAGAATAAACTTTTTCTAAAAAAAAAAGAATAAAAAACCAAAAAAGCTGAATGTTTTGGTATTTTACCTTTTCAGGTATCTTGTCTTTTGTGTAAGCCGCTGCGACGACCTCACAGGTTCTAGTACAACTGTACAGTTTTTCAATTTCCCATACAAGTTTTCAGTTCTCATTTTAGTTGTAACAATAAAACTCTTTTTTTAAAGAAGGTGCCTGAGAGCCTCATTGCTTCCTGCTGGCCCAGGGCTGGACCTGCTGGCACCTGCTCTGAAGCACATGCAGAGCAGGGTACCAGGGAGGGGTGGGAGGAGGGCGTAGAGGAAAGTGATTGGGAAGCAAGGCGAGGTGGTGGAGTAGCTCTTTATGTGAAAGAGCAACTGGAATGTATTGAGATCTGTCTAGGGGCTGATGAAGAGAGAGTGGAGAGTCTGTGGGTGTGTATTAAGGGGCAGGCTGGCATGGGTGACACTGTTGTGGGTGTCTGTTACAGGCCACCAGATCAGAATGAGGAAGTTGACCAGGTCTTCTACAGGCAGCTGACAGCAGCCTCACAGCTCCAGGCCCTGGTTCTCATGGGGGATTTCAACTACCCAGATATTTACTGGAAGTCCTACTCAGCCAGCCACCCAGAGTCCAGGAGATTTGTCCAGTGCATTGGTGACAACTTCCTGAGGCAAATGGTGGAGGAGCCCACTAGAAGAGGAGCACTGCTGGATCCTGTAGTCACCAACAAGGCAGGTCTGGTTGAAACAGTGAAGGTTGAGGGCAGCCTCAGTTACAGTGACCATGGTGGAGTTCAGGGTCTCACGTGGCAGGGACGTTACTGTAAGCACTTACTTGCAAGTCAGAGCTCCAGTAAAGGAGAAGTGAGATGGGACAGGCATTGGTTCTACATCGTGTTCATTCTGAGTCTTTGAGACCTTCAACACAGCTTAATGTGTCCCCAAGGCTACAAGCCCATCGGTGTGAAGCACTGGCAGGAATTTGTCTCAAATGTTTTATTAGAATTTTAGAAAACTGTATGAAATGCAACAAATAAATACTGAATAGAAAAGTAATAGATATTTATATATTAAAAAAATATATACACACGAGCCAAACTCTTTCAAGTATTGTACCTGAAACCAGGCTGCTCTTCAGACTATGTTCCACTGAGTTACCCAAGTGTTGAGTGAAGAGCCTAGCACTGGGGGTGTGATTATGAGGACTCTCCATCTATGACTACACAAATAAAGTCTATTAAAATAATCCACAAAACAACTTCTACAGAGCTGCTCAGACATCAGCCCTGCACATGGCAAATGCAGCCCCTTCCTGCTGCAGAGGGCTGAGCAGTTACCCTGGGTATCTGTTCTTGTCTGGCCCTGCTTGAACCCTTCCTAAGTTATAATGAAGTAAAGGAGCTACTTTGCCTAGAAAAAGGAACCCAGGAAGCAGTGCTGCTGCTGTTCTTTGTAATGCACATGGCAGCTGCTGTAAGTGATCTGTTGTCTGCTGCCCGCGAGAGGGGCTGCTGGAGTGAGCGCTGCTCTCCTCTAGCAGAAACACCAAATTAATAAAGTCATGGGAAAACAGATCGTATTTGACTTAAAGTTTGAAGAGGGGCAGTGGGAGAGGCTGTTTCCATATTCTAAGGGATCCTGGTCTTTGTTCATCCAGCAACTGATTCTTCCTCGTCTGCTGAGAGACAGAGAAACATTTTTCCCTCCTGTTAGTGCAGCCCCTGACCTTGGGACTAAACCTGAGCTGGCAGGATGCAGCATGGATAGAGCAAGGCACAAGTAAACCAGACACTGATAAACACCACCACAAAATCCTTACACGTGGCTGTGAGGACAATACGATTCAGCTCCTCGCATTCCACAACTAAAACACTGTTATTTCAATCTCAGGCTCCTGTAGAGTTTCTCTTAATTCACAGCAAATCCTGTCCATTTTCTCAAAGGCCTGGCGCCCCTTCTCACCTGCAGAGAGACAGAAAATACATCTCATGCTGAGGAAGAGAAAGCTGTCAGCAGAACCCTGAGCAATGTGCTACTCCAGCAACAACCCCGTTGTGACCTCGTTCAGCCCTGAGGAGAACTCTCAGCAGGGGCAAACACATCTCTAAGTGAGTAGTTTTCCAAAATGCAAGGAGCCTCCATGGAAAATCTTAGTGGCCTTCTGTAAACATTTCCACATGAGTAACAGCTTGGAGCACTGCAGCTGGAAACGTGTGTTGTAATACCCGTGAACTGGAGCAGGTCTGTGAGACGGGTCTGCTTTAGCAGGAACCGTAACGGGGTTTTAGGGAGAGCAGAGGGGGAGATAACTCTCCTAGACAAAGCAGACATCCTCTGAGGCTGCTGGGTTGCAGCGTGGGGAGCCCTGACATTTCATGGGCTGCTTTACCCCACCGTAGATCTGCTGAATTCAGGTGAGGTAACAGGTAGTGAAACAGTAAAAACCCATTCTTGTTCACACCCTTTACCCTCCTGAATTCAGGGTGCAGCCATTTCAGCAAACAAAATAGGACCATCAAAATACAGGTAACGAGTGAGCTTGTGGGTGGCTACAAAATATTACCAGACCCGAAGAGTCTGCTGTTCAGATCTACACGAAAGATGTTTTAAATGAGCTTAACAAATCCCAGAGCTAGAATAGCTTGTACCGTGACCTGCCAGGCTCAAATGTCTTTTTCACATCGCCTAGAAGTCTGCTGATGCCAGGACCACTATTAAGTGCTCCAGCAGCTCTGCTGGTACTTCAGTACTTATCTGCCACCTTTTTACAGAGTTTAGTGGTTCTGAAGGCACTTTACCCCACAGAAATCTCCTTGGTCAGGTTCTACCAAATTTAACATGAGCCTTTAGTTATTATCTGCGACATAAAGTTTATCCTAATGGCATGAAATCACTGCTGAGGAGACACTGCCATGTCCTGGATATATGGGGCCGAGCGTCAGGTCTGTTGTGGTTCTGCACTGTCTCACATGACAGTTTCAGACTCTGTGTCACAGCAGAACAAAAGCCTTACCAAAGGACAGTGTGGTCTCTCTGGCCGAGTTCCTGACTTCCTCTGTTTCACATTGGCACAGGAGGGCAACCTGCTCAATACTCTCCACACCCTGTTTGAGAGCAGAAAGATTGCATGTCATGAACATTTCTTCAAGGCAAGCACAGTAACTCCCATCATTTCTTGCACCTGAATTGTACTGTGACCCTTCTTTTCTCCCCCACCCCGTTTTCATCTGCCTGAGCATGATCTCTCTCACCTCTGCTACTCTCTCCCACTTCAGGGCACACAGAAGTGAGGGTGCAGGTCACTGCTGCAGCCCTGGTGAATCCCCATAATCCAGTCCGGGCCCTCAAGAGAGTTAATGCAGGTTACACGAGGGCAGGAGTTGCTTTGCAAGTCTAGCTTTGGTCTGTTGGGCCTATCTCGTGACTGAGCTATAGAAACTGTTCTCACAACAATCCCTTCTGTGCAAAAAAATAACCCCAAAAAACCTATGAGCTTATTTCAGTTTCTATAGTCAAAGCTTAGTGAATCAGCTGCCTTCTGCTACTAATTTGCCTGCATGCCAGGTGACTCCCAGTCAGTATCTGATGTCCTTCACCACTGATCGTGTTGTAGACAACGTCCTTTCTGCCTTCATCCTGTGCCTGTCAGATCAAACTGAGACACTCCAAGATGCTCCCCCTGCCTGCTGCCTTCTCAGCAAGAGTTAGAAATGGTGGCAGCCAAAGAATTCATCACATCCCAACAGAAGGAAGCAGAAAAGGTAGCCCCTAACATAACCCCACAAGCCAGACACAGTTTTACCTCCAGCAACCCTGGCCAGACATGCAAAGCAAAAGTAGATCTGTGCACACCTCGGTCACAACAGCCCCCTGCAGTGCTACAGGCTTGGGGGAGAGTGGCTGGAGAACTGCTCAGTGGAAAAGGACCTGGGGGTGTTGCTTGACAGCTGGATGAACTGAACATGAGCCAGCAGTGTGCCCAGGTGGCCAAAAAGGCCAGCGACATCCTGGCTTGTATCAGAAATAGTGTGGCCAGCAGGAGCAGAGAGGCAATTGTCCTGTACTTGGTACTGGTGAGGCCTCCTCTCAAGTGCTGGAGTCTGTTTTAGGCACCTCAATTAAAGAAGGACATTGAGGGGCAGGAGTGGGTCCACAGAAGAGCAATGAAGCTGGTGAAAGGCCTGGAGGGCAGGTCTGATGAGGAGTGGCTGAGGGAACTGGGGTTGTTTAGTCTTGGAGAAAAGAAGGCTGAGGGGAGACTTTATTGCTCTTTCCAGCTACCTGAAAGCTGGAGGTCAATCTCTTACCCCAAGTCACTAGTAACAGAACAAAAGGAAATGTCTCAAGTTGTGACAGGGGAGGTTTAGACTGGACATTAGGAAAAATGTCTTCCCTGACAAAGTGGTCAGGCACTGGAATAGGCTACCCAGGGAGGCAGTGGAGTTGCCATCCCCAGAAGGGTTCAAAAAATGAGTAGATGTGGCACAAGGAAACAGGGTTTAGTGGGTGTCATGGGGTTGGGTTGAAGGTTGGACTTCATGATGTTGGAGGTCTCTTCCAACCTTAATGTTTCTATGATTCTATGGTCCCACTTACCTTGAGGTTTTTAAGAGCCAAACATGCAGCTTGCTGAAGTCTTGCGTCACTGTCAGCCAAGACATCCGTGTAAAAAAAGAGAGCCTGAATGGAAACAGAGAAGACAAAACACAACGTAAGGAAGGCCCTACAAACTGAACCAGAACCAAGCACTCGAGTTCAGCCTGACACAAGCACTGTTCTACCCGTCTGGGACCGAACAAGGGACACAGAACAAACCACTCGCGCACTGGGGTAATTGAGGTTGTAGTTAATGGATTAATGAAGCGTGGGAAGGACAACAGAGCTATTGGAGCCCAGAACATGCTCCGTGTGTTTCAGCATCTCTTCAGACAAGCCAGTGGGAACCGCAGGCTGTACCTTTTCCCTGAAGTTCTTGTTTGCAGCCGCACGCGAGAGGCAGGATGTGGCCGCTTTGCTGACGCGGTGGTTCTCGTCCAGCTGTAAAATCCCAAGTAGCCGTAAAGTCTGCGGCAGCGGCTGGAGTTTGTTCAGTCGCTTTCCCTTCAGTTTTTTAAGAGTCTTCAGCCGTCCGGGGCACTGGAGCTCCTCAATGAGCATGGCTGCAAGGGAAAGGGCTCAGCATCACTAACCCACAAATGAAGTCGTTATCACCAGGAGACCACCTCTGTCTGTCTCCTACGGCCACAAGAAGCCATTCGCAGGGCTCACGAGCAAGCCAGGCGCGGCAGGAAGCAAACTGGGACATCTGCCCCTTTGACCATCCTGTCTTCTTTCCCTGTCATTGTTTCACTTCCTCTAGTGCCAAGACTGTCTGACGAGTGGAGCAGAGAGTATTATTTCACAATATGAGTTCACGGGGTGCAGCAAAGCCCATGTCCTTTTAGGACTTGGGTGCTTTCAGTACAACACACAGTACAAAGGAATCCCAGTACCTTTGGACATTGGGACAGGTGGAATAGTCCCAAAACAAAAGCTTGATGAAGGTAAACACCTTTCAAAATCTCCAAAAGATCTAGCTGTATCTGTCAAAGAAAGCTCTTATTATTTTAAAAAACAGAGGATGGGGCACTGAGTTTATAGTCTCAATTTGAAGAGTAATCCAGGTCATTTTTCACCAACTAGCACTGCCCAGGTTCTGTGTCACCCACCAGATGAGTCATCTGAATCAAAATAAGACTGGGGATGCAGCCAACATCGGGACTGTTTTTAAGACAATTCTTCTCTGATACCAGGATTTGAAGTACTTTCATATGCTGGACGAGGCTTCGGCAACACACGGGCTACCTCATGCTAGAAAACACACATTAGTAACCTCTGAAATTTTATTGCTATTATCTGTGCCTGACTACAGCCAGCAGTCACTTAAGGCTACAGACATTACTCAGTCCCTGAACCCAGCTGTAAATTGCTGCCAACTTTTGCTCTTCAGAATATCAGAGCGCCCACATTTCAGGGCACTTCAATAACCCCGCCCTTCACCCCTCTCTTATTTCTTGCCAGTTAAGATACGGGAGTGCAGAGTGTCCTCCCTGTTCCAGTTAAAGCAGTGTGGTTCTAAGGGGAACTAAAATGGAAAGAGCTTGTCAGTGCAATGCTTGGGCTGTTTTCTGCTCTGAAAGTTTATCTTGAGTAGTAAGTTGGAGAGCAACAGGCAGCTGCAGGGCCTGAGTTCAAGTGAAGGAGCTGAGCACTGCCATTACCTTCTTTAGCAAGTTTTCCCAAGTGTTTCTCCAGGCTGGTTATGTGGTGCTTCTCCAGGTAGCTGTAGAATTGGAATAAAGTCACCGGTTCTGCTTGGAGGCTCAGGGAGGGGAGCAACCCATCACAAGTGATGATCTGCTCCAGCAGCTTCTGCAGTACTGAAAGCGACACGGAACAGAGCAAACGAGAAGATGAAAGATGGGTTAGATGGGAGCTGCTTAAAACAAGCAACAGGGTTACTGTTGAACACACAGAGGGACAACTTTTAGCCACCCAGTAAAACACAACCTGAGTGGCCTTGCCTTGTGCTGCTCGAGTGGATCAGTACCTGCTTCTAGCTGCCGGGGGTACTTTTCCTTCACCTTCAGCATCAGCGTGTACTTCAGCGCGTGACGGAATCTTTCTGCTGAAGTAAACAAGATGCTGCCAGGCTCTGTGAGATCACTCCAGATTTTCAGATACTGCTTCTTCCTTTTAGTCTTCTGAATAACTGAAAAAAGTCAGATTTTAAAGAGTCTGTGAGCTCCGCAGTGGATTTTACATGAGAAATTAGGCACCAGATGGCATCACTAGAGATGTGTCAGCGTTAACTCGTCTTTGTGTTGCAGAGATGGTTTTGTTCAGAGCTGGAGCTTTGCTGCCAGAATTTTAACACCCGCAAGGGCTGATTTCAGAGAGCTTGGCTGAAGCTCCTAAACCATCATTACAGGACCTAAATGAGATGTCTAACAGCTCTCTTGCCTCTCTTTCTAGCCCAGCATCCGAGTCAAGTTTCAGAAGAACTTCCTATGAGTTTAACTGTTTCCATTTCTGCCAGCAAGAGACTCCCAGCACTGTAGAGATCCTGCCTCACGCACCTTCGAAAGTGGAGAACGCTGATCCACAGCACATAGGCTGAGGTGGGCTTTGTTTACTTCAGACGCTTCAGAGAAGTGCTTGATGCAGCACCTTGTGGTTTCACAACTGTCATTTAAGCCCTGTCATTCCTCACTCTCAGCTGTAGAGGTGTTGAACTTGTGTTCTGCATCTGAGCCTCCCACACTTTCCTCAGTATGTTATGCCAAAGGCCCTTCAGAGCCCTGCTCTAGGGAACAGCTTATTCTCACATCCTTCAGGATAAAATCTGTCAGCACAGGCTTCCAGCTAAAATTTGCATTCTCGCCACTATATTTACCAAGATGAGAACAAAAGCCTTCAAAGTCCCCACTGTGCCTTGATCATGTTGTTATGTCCAGCTGTCAGGGGAAGAGTTTAGCAGGGGGAAGGCCTGCAGGAGGAAAAAGTGCACAGCAAACTTTCCTTGCAAAGGTAGGCTGTTTGCTCCCCACGTAAAAGCGCAGATAGAAAAGATTTCATTAAGGCTGTCCTGCTATTCTACTGCAAACTCCACCATCTAGAACATCTCTGTTTCTATGAAATATCAGTTTTGACACTTTTTAAGCCAAGCTTCTGCAAATCTTTTCATGCAGGGAAAAAAATCCAGACACCTTGCTTTTTCTGAGAACAGAGATGTTAAAGCTGTTTTAATTACGGGAATGCTTGTAAGGGATTCAGAATGAAACCCTGATGTGTCTGGGGAAGCTCTAGGAGAGTCACCTCTCGCTTCTCTAGCATGACTGGAAACAATGCAGTTACTGATACTGTGTGTGTGATACTCACTTTCTTCAACAGACATATCCAAGACATCCCCCAGGACTCGTGTCTGCTCTGACACTTCTGCCAGAATGTTCTCCTGGACAACCTGGCCTACGTTTGGTGACTTCAGCTTCTGAAACACAACACGCTTATCTTAGTAGTTGAAATGAAGGCAACATCAAGCTGAAGATGAGTAAGGATTTGTTTCTTTGAATCAACCTTGTAAACTCAGTGAGAAAATACACCAGCTGTTCTCACACGGCCCCTTGTCCCATCACAGCTTGGACAGCCCCCTTCTGAACGCAAAGCTGCTGAGCAGAAGAGGACGAGTAAATCACATTACACTGGGACAGGCTGTCTGGCATTTTCCTTCTCCTCTGCCTGTCCATCAGCAGCCACACAGCTGATCAATACTGACAGCTACACTGTCCTCTGCTGCTCATCCCCACCAGAGGCAATGCTTTGAGGAGGATAAAGTTCTTGAGCACTCGAATGGAAGGTGACTGAGGAACGAGGTCTTGAGGGCAGGTGAGAGTTCTCACACGCCACCAGTTTCTGGTAGTAGCAGACTTCACATGAGAAGAATTGATCAGCTGCTATTGATACAAACCCACTGAACCCAAATCTGTTCTGCTGCACTAGCAGCCTGCTTTGGGCACAAAGGTGTCACTCACAGCAAAGCCCAGGGGCTGACCAAAAGCAGGAGAGTTTTGTACAACTTGTTCTCTGCGTACACCCGTATATACCGCATCTTCAGACTCAGCTTATGCTGGAGTCTTTGCTTTTATGAAAGAAGCAGCCACATGCTCACTTTGGCCCATAATCAAAAATTACAAGAACCACCCTGGAAAGCCCCAGGCTATTCCTTACCTGCAAAAGACCTTTGCACAGCTTCAGGTGAGTTATCAAAAGTGTGTCTAAGCCGTCATCGCCAGTAGTGATATCTCTTGTTTCTGCCCTCATGTCACTGCTCAGGGACTGAAGCGCGTTGTCGTTGTAAGTGCTGTTGAGATGAGGGGGAGGAGGAGTGAAAACTAACTGCTAAGTTAACACGAACCTGTGCAGTCTCAACAGCAGCCTTCAAGCTAGTTGCAGAGGTACAAACCAGGTGGCATTCAAGAGATAACTGTTGTCACTGCATTTATAACACTTCTTAAATGCATAAGGACTATTTGTAAGACTCATCCCAGGACAGTAACACTAGATCAGCCGGCCCCACAAAGCCCCATTCTGGAGAATCAATACCAGTAAAGATGCTTCTGGATAACATTAGTTTAGTTGCTGAATCATTTGCAGTGGGTGAACTGCAGAAGAGGCATAAAGCACACACGAATCCCTTTGTGTTCTCACAACTCAGTGACACTGGGAGCATAGGAAGTCTCCCAGGATTAGGCTCACTGCTCTGGAACATAACTGTCAGCACTGCACCAACTCACTAAATACAAAACTCTGTACAGAAGACAGATCAGGTAGAAGAGCTCTGAGTCACTCATGGTTCTCTCCCTGGCTAGTGCAGAACAGTTCAGCATCACCCTGACAAGCCTGTTGGTAGCAGTTCTACGCAGCAGGCCCTTCCTTCCATCACATCCTGCAGGTACCACCCTGCAGTGTTCTCCATAAGTCTCCTGCCATTCCAGTGTCTCAGAGTACTCAAAAAAGTAGGTTTCCATCCTGGTTGTTCATACCTGGGGCAGCTCTGCACAACCATCACTTAGCCAAGTACAGCACACGAGTCAGTGTTCCTGGGATCAGCCCTGCTGACCCATTTCCCTCATTCCCTGGAGGGAAGAGCTGCACGTACATACCTGACACTGGCTGTTCTTATGCTTCCAAATAATGAAAGATCATCAGCACTACAGTCAGCATTTAAAAAGTCAAAGCTTTCCAGTACTGTCTCCACCATCAAACTTTCCATAGATGAGTGTTTGTGATGGAGTGGCTTTAGCTGTTGATAGAAGAGAAAAACATTATTTGTAGTTATTAAGCTATTTTAAACTAGTTCTTTGCTATGTTTCAAATCACTCTTAAAAATAAAGGAATTTACTTTTCTGATATCATTCTTAACACACTGTGAAAGTTAAGCTCTTGGTGCAGCACTCTGATCCCAAAATAATGGTGCTAACAAACTTCAAAATATGCATCAATGTACTCAGTATGGGTCTGTATTCCTCTTTGGACTTATACTCCTGTTAAGGTTGTTACAAGAGCTGATGTTCTCTGTATCTCCTGCCTTCAGTGCAGTTTTCACTTACACCCTGTTTTGGATCCAGAGGTTATTTAGAAGTAGCAAACTTGCATGCCAGCATCACATCCAAGAAGTCCAATATCAATAGTGGATTTCATGAGGTCACTCACCTTCTCCCCCTTGGAAAGGCAGCTGCTTTGAAAGCATTTGGTTTGTGTTTTACAATTTCTATTTTTAAAGTGGCTGCACTGAACAAGAAGTCAGTGCAATTTTGTTAAAGTCATTTATTATTCCAGACCTTAGACAAAGTCCTAAAGCATTTTATCTCCCAAGTCTGCACAGCGACCCACGTACTACAACGACACAAAATTTGCAATGTAACCCACTGCTCACTGAAAGTTCTTCTCCAGTACCCTTCTTCCAAAGAAAGGAATCTTTTCTACATCTTTTCAGACTTGTCAGATAGACTGACCTGCCTGCAAAAACCAGACAGCCCTGGAGAAGCTTTAGGTTTGATGAACTGGCGCGGTCATCTCAAAGCTGAATGTGTTCGAGGCCACGATAATACAGGGCTTTGAGCTAACAGGTGTAGTTGGATGTGTCCCTGCCCATGGCAGGGGGGTGGGAACTAGATCATCTCTGAGGTCCTTTCTGACCCAAACCATCCACAGAACCACAGAACATTAGGGGTTGGAAGGGACCTCAAAGGATCATCTAGTCCAATCCCTCTGCCATAGCAGGATCCTCTAGATCAAGTTGCTCAGGAACATGCCCAGGAACCTGTTCCAGTACTCTGCCACCCTCACCATGAAGAAGTTCCTTCTGATATTTATATGGAACCTCCTCTGTTCCAGCTCACACCCACTGCCCCTTGTCCTATCATCAGATGACACTGAGCAGAGCCCGGCTCCATCCTCCTGACACCCACATATTCAGAAACATTAATCATGATTCCATGACAGAATTTTTTGAAAACCCAAAGCATTAGAAGTGAACCAAAACGCAGCAGCTCTGACACACTTCACGCTGCTGAGCGCTGCCTAGTTTTCACTCTGAGCACAAGCAGTTTCCCAGTTTTTCTCCACCTCACTCGGAGTGCGGAGGTACTTGCGAGCTGCTGCTCCCCGCGCAGGCGGCTCTCGGCGCTGCTTTGCTGGGCAGCTCCTGACCTCTAGCGGCGACAGCTGCCGCTTGGGAAACGCCGCCGCGACGCTATCAAGTCACGGAACCATAGAATCATCAGGGGTTGGAAGGGACCTCGAAAGATCATCTCGTCCTACCCCCTGCCACTGCAGGATCACCTAGACCAAGTCATACAGTCAGTCTGGGTTAGAAGGGACCACAGGAAATCTACAGCAGAGTCACGTTTCAGGAGTAATCTACCATATGGACAGAAGTAGGTCACTACCACACCTTTAACTTATCCCTCAGAGATGAAACCTGGTATTCCAATTTCTCCAGCTGGGCTTGGCCCACAGCAAGCGACTTCAGCAAATTTAACAGTTCTTGCAGAGTCTTATCGATTGACTTTGAACATCCATCTAGCTTTTGGTCACCAGCAGCATTCAGGCTTTTCTGGTTAAAGCCTTCGTGCTCTGTTGGACAGTGATTTCTGGTCTGGTGGAAAGAGT
Organism: Rhinopomastus cyanomelas; assembly: GCA_013400115.1. Taxonomy (NCBI): domain Eukaryota; kingdom Metazoa; phylum Chordata; class Aves; order Bucerotiformes; family Rhinopomastidae; genus Rhinopomastus; species Rhinopomastus cyanomelas. The sequence goes on from VXBP01008606.1 coordinate 59,955, forward strand.
CTCTGTTGCTTTTGTGACGATTCAGAAAACTAGACATGTTGTTTGGAAATCCATCAGTGCACGGAGTCTTCTTCAGGATATCTAGGGTTGCATGGTTTGGAAGAGGATGCTGTTGCTCTTCTCCACAAGTCTCTTGAATAATCATGAGCGGCAACGTCCTGTGTTCTAGAGCTGGAGTTGCATTTCTGGACTCTGTCGCTTTCTGATCTTCAGAGCTGAACGAGTCTGCCTCGCTCGTCTCTCCAGGATTGTGAGCCTTGCTCCCGCCATGTACATCAAAATCACAGGCAGCCAAGTAGCTCAATATGCTGGGAGGCTGAGCTTCATCGCTTCCATCCCCTTGGTTCTGCTTTTGCTGCAAAAGAGACTGCAGCAAATAGATTTGTAAGTGAGAGCATATACATTTGAAAAGCATGAAAGGCCACCTAAGATGAAGAGTTGTCTCCCTGTTCTTGGAGGCTTACACATCCAAACTTTCCAAAACCCACAGGGCTCTTCTGCACAAGGGACTAGCACAGAGTGGACAAAAGAAACTAATGAAGCAGAGCACTGGATGAACTGGTGGATGAACACCACCAGCCATGCACTAGATCTTTCAGAATAAAGTTCCCAAGACAGCTAAAACATTGTCTCTGGCAAAAGAACACAGGCAAGCTGTGTGTGTCACATCAGCTCAGGACAGGACGTGAATGTGGCAGTTAGAGGACATCTTCATTTTGAAGAGTCTAAAAACAATAAAGAGCCCTGTACAGGTAACACAGGACTTCTTTCTGAAGACACCCTGCTGCTCTGATGATGCAACACCAAACCCAATTGAAGCTTGCAGTTACAGGGCCATCATATATATGAGGTTAGTAGTATTTGCAATGATGGCAGAGTTAACAGGACCTTATTAAACAACCATCAAACCAAAATACTCTTGGATGAATGAGTAAGCGGACAGGGTTTTCTATTCTCCTGGGCTGCACTTGGCAAAAAATGGGTTAGAGAATGAAAGGCTTGTTTCACGTAGCACCACTAAGACACCATTCTGCTCCATGGCTGTTGCAATAGACTGGTTTCTAGTTGGATCTCCACCGTGGACCATCAGAGCAGATGCTCACACCCTGACCATTGAGGCTGCCAGAAGGAATATTTTGCAGGATTGGTTTCCCTTTAACAAAATGTAAAATGGAATTCAAAAGAATAGGGGTTAAGAGAAAAATCTAACAAAGCCCCAAAATAAACTGCAAGGGCCCTGTAGCACTACATTTCCACATTTCTGACTGCATTCTTCAATAACCTAACCAGATCCAAAAATCTAGTCCTAGCTCTGCGCTTTGCCTCTTGCTTTCCTTGCCATACTCACCAGGTAGTATTTCTCTCGGAAGCTGGGAGTATTTGGTGGGGTCCAGTTGTACAACGAGCTCTTCCTGCTACCCACAGAGAACTTGGCAGTGGTTCCAGGTGACAGAAACAGGTTCTCTGTGTCAAAGGGGCTGTAGCAGTAGACACAAAAGCCTAAGTGTCAGTCAGACCAGAAAGCACAGAAATGTTTAGTGCAGAACAGCTGTTTGGATTTGAACTGTGACATTTAATAAACACAGGGAATGAAAGGAAAGAGAGACTGCCTCTGTCCAGTATCTTTGGCTGCAGAGAATGAGGATGCAAAAAGGCTGCATATTTCACACGGAATTCTCGGCATCGTTTAGACAGTGACCTCTGTCATGTTCTTCAGAAGAAGAGTCCAACAGGGCACAAGTCTGAAGCGCTCTCTGTCCTTGTGCAGTATCCACAAGGACAGCAGTGCCAGCAAGTACCGCACAGGCTGCTGCTGAGGGCCACTGCACAGCACGGAGACACGCGCCACACCACACGGGAAGGAAGCACAGCGCACGTCGTAGAGGAAAACTGTCATTAGCTTTCACACACCGCCTGGGAAAGCCTAGAACCCCTCATTACCTTCCAAACATTAATAAGCACCTTTAGCTGGTAGAGGAAGCCTGTGCAGTGGTATCTCACAAGTTATGTTGTTCATCCAGTCACAGATGAGTTCACTCGTAGCCTCAGAGAATACCGGCTATAATCTACAAGAGTTGGACCGGTCCTGCGCTAAAGACTTCCTAATTACCTGCTACATCACGGCCATTAATTTCCCAACTCCTTTGGAAAGCTGTCTCAGGAAAAAATCAGACAAATTGACTTCCAAAACACAACTCAGCTAACCAGGAGAGGGGAAGCATATTTTGAGGTCAGTGAATCAATGCTGGGTTTCCTACTGAAAAGCCTCGTGGCACCAAAACAAAGTTTTTCCACTTCAGTACGGCACTTTGAAAAGAAGTTCATGATTGAACACAAATCTGTAGTCTCACAGACACGAGTATATAGACATGAGTACAATGAGCAAACAGCAGGATAAACAGAGCTGCATTTAGCTGCACAACACAGAACCATTAGAAGCCTGAAAGATCCAAACAATAGCAAGGACTATTCTGCTCTCTAGCAAAAGCTGAAAAGCACAACCCCAGTTCACTCCAGCTTCCCACGGTCCACAGGGACAATTCTTCACAGCATCCTGCTGTGCAATGCATCGGTGTCTTCTCTGCATGAAGGGAATGCTCTGAGAGCTCGTCTAGTTCAGGTTAATTAGCCAAATTAACCTGTGTCACCCAGCTGGGGTTCATCAAACAGGCCAGTTCCGTGGAGTCACATCAACCACCATCTGCATTGTCTCACCATACAGAAAATCCACTGGGTTTCTGGCAGTAACAGCCTTTCAGCCAAGGCCTGCTCTGTTTGCTGATGTTTGCAGATTACTCCCAAACATGGCATGTCACAAGAGTCACAGGGACCCATTCCTCAGATTTTTCATGTTTAGCTTTTAAAAGAGCAGTGCAGTAATGCAAAGTGACACTTTGGAGGAAAGGGACAGGAATAACATGATAAATCTGTTTTGTCCATTTGGTAATTACTAAAACCTTCTAGCAAAACACAGGCAGCTCCCATCCACACACCCACACGCTCCCTGTAACTCACAGGGTAACAATGAGAGCAAGGGGAAGGGTGAAGGAAAGAATGAAGCCTGCATTAAAGCATCTACTACCTCCTGGTTGTAAGCTCTTTGGGCATGATCCATCATCTTGTTCCACATTTGTACAGCAAACATAACATCATACTGGGACAGATCTATGAATCTATCTCTCCCAGCATCTTGACATTGACAGAAGCCAGTAGGGGATATTCATAGGAAAAAGCATAGGAAATAAATCACATATAGTAGGCTTTCCCCAGACACACATTCAGATTTGAGGCAATTCATAACTGAGACCTGTCCTGCGCCAGACTGCAAACAGAGCGTTGTCTTTCATGGTCACACTCTTCTCCTCAGTTTCTCTAGTCACCTCCTGAAATCAACGCAAAACTCTGAGCATGTCAAAGGTATGCAGAAATTTCAATATTTAACCTCAAAATGTGAAACAAGCCCTTTGAAGGGGGTGGAAGGTGTCTCTGGGGCTGTACAGAGAGAAACAGGGGCTAATCAATTCCTTTCACCATTCCCCACAGCAACTACCCACATGCCTGCACAGCATTATCCATCAGCACCTTCTCAGGACTGAAAAGTTCTACTACAAAAATGAAAGTGGCCCCACATATCTGATCATCTTTGCTCTCCCCATTCTATTTCTGTACTGCCAAACACATTGGCCTTTGGTTATGATTAGTTACAACGCTGGTATTAAATGCATAACACACTACGGTGCATCATCGTTGAGGCCAGTGTAAAAGCAGCACATCAGCTTGCTGTAGCACCACCGCAGGACTTCAGCCTTCAGCTCCAGACACACATGCCCAGCCTGCACTTGAAAGGGTTTACAATTCATCAGAGTCACCCTTCCCACAGCCTCAGAAGCATTGCATCCACACACGTAGAGACACCTCAGCCTTGCCAGCATTGAGCACGGATTCCCAGCAAAGACATACTTTGTCACAGCCCCCAAAGCTGTGGAGGCATTTACTTGAGGTTTCTACCAACTCCCTCACCTTTCTGCACTTTTTTGCTTGGAGTATAAAGAAGACACTTCCTGGTTTGTGTTCTCAGGGGAACACAAGTCATGACACAAAGAACTGAACTCATTTCAGTCCTCAGCCCTAGGGGATTCCTTTCTTCTCCCACAGCCAAGACAGTGCCTTAATCACTCTCCTTCTGTCCAGTCACTCCCTGTATTAAATATCACTGGACCAGAAGGGGTCGTGACAGACAGACCTGTCAGAATCCCTCTGCTAAAGCTGTGAATCCATTAATTCAAAAAACCCCCAATCTGGTCGCCTGAAGCAGAATCACTGTTAACCATGGGATTGCTTGCTTTCCCAGCTGAGCACTGGTGGAAATGTCCATGCAATCTGAATGCTGTGGCTGTTGAGTGGTTTCTCCTACCCATCAAAGCACAAGAAGCACCAGTTTCAAGGTTAGAAGAGCCGATCACAAAAGACTAAGCTATGAAACATCACTTCCATCAAAAGCAGACGATTCACTACTGCCTAAAGATACCTGCAGGAGTGACTACCTATTCAGCTCAGCTTTCATTTGGAAGAGCCAGGCTGGCAGTAGACATGTACCCAAAAAAGCCCAAACCACCTCAAACTTTATTTTATTCTCCCTTAAGGTTTTTTTTTCCCCTTCCTACTCTGAGAACCCTTGTGAGCCAGGCCAGCACATGTTTGAAGCAGGCAGAAATCAGATGAGTGGTTCTGGCTGGCTGGTACCCTCCGATCCCAGTACGGGGTGTTAACTGAAGCTCTGAAATAAAAAAGAATACAGGCTTTCTCTTTGTCCTTCATGTGAGAGACAGAATTCAGACTGCTGTTTAAGTTGGCAAAAAAACCAAAGTCTTCTGCCAAACTGGCCAACAAAGCTGTTCTGCAATGGGTCCGAGCTCATTCACACTCCTCATGGCATAATCTATAAAGGAGTTGAAGGGACTTCTGTTAGAACCCAGAAGACTAGTAGCCTATTTAAAGAAAATATACATTTAGAAGTGGAAAAGTGACCTACATTTGGATTTCTCACAAAGCAGGTCTAGATTTAAAGTTTGCCCCTTTCAAGTCTGGGCAAATCAGCTGGATTTGTTTAGTTATTCTTAAATCAAAGGAGAAAACAGCTGGGGTTTTTTGAGTGCCCTATCGTTGAAACTAGAAACACGCCGTGTTATCACCACAGAACTTCTCTACTCTGTAAACAACTTCAGCAAACAAGCCGTCAAGGAGGAGCCTGTCAGATCTGTGCAGAATCCACTTCAGAGTACCAACACATTTCACAAAACTTAAACACTGTAGAGACACAGATGGAGTTTTCTCATAAAGTGAAAAAAACCTGCACTGACAGTGAGGCTTTCCTCCCAAAGTGCATCCCCACTAATCCTACCCCTAGCTCAGCTGTTGCTGACTCTAAAAGCCAGGTGACAGTTGTCCCAAGTGCCCTAGAAGTTGCACATTGGACCACTCAAAACTGCACTCTGAGCCGAGAGCTACTGCAGCAATCAACAGCCAGAAAATTGAGATTGTATTTTCATAGAGAATTCAATCACAAGTATAATTTGCTTTATCTAAGACACCGTGTGTTATCCCAGAACAGGAAGGGGTTTTCCTCATACAGCCCTTTTGGAGGAACACCTTACGTGTGTAATTTTTTATGCCAGTTATTGACAGCACAGACAGGTGAGCAAGTAGACCCAGCTAGAAGTAAACGGGGTGAATCTACCCATTAGTGCCATTTGTATGGGCTACAAGAAGAGAGCAGAAGTTATTTCCTCCAGACCACAGCACGAACATGTCAGCTCTTGGTTCAGCACTTCCCATATTAGGGCAAAACTATTTTATATACAGTTCATAAAGTACATACATCTCCTTCACTGCACAAGTGAGGCTTAAGATGACAAAGGAACTTCTCTTATAACTACAGCCCCTCTGCAAGCAGTGAGTTTTGTCTGCAGTCTTTCCTGCTCTGAAACTATGCATAAAGCTTTTGATCATTTTGCACCCAGGTTAAACCCACCGCAAGCTTTGGTGACGTGTTTGTTGCAGGGTGAGAAACAACAAACAAATGGCACCAGGCTTTGCTGGGAATGTATGAGAGCCCATATATCCTACTAGGCCCCTCCTGTCTCCTTCATTCCCCAGTACGTGAAGGTCAAAATAGAATATTTTAATCAGCCTTTGTTTAAAAGAGCTGTCATTTTAAGAGCCATTTTAACTTTAAAACAAAAGAGTGTGTGTGTGTATGTCTGTCTGTATATATAATGTAACTTGCACCATCCCCTCTCCACACAGGTTTCAGTAAATCTTCCATGACTGTCTCTGCTGTGAGACTCAAATGGGAATACACAAGTAACTTGGCAGGAGTAAGAGGAGGTTCTCATAGGGCGTATAACGCATGATCACAGCAAACTCCTGGAACACGGCTTTGTTGCCCATCTAATTAGTGGCTCAGCTTCTCAAATAAGGAACAAAAGAGTCAGCTTTTGTTAACTTATTGAGCAGCTGTGGCACCTCACCAGAACAAAGCATATACTGGTGCCTATTGTTAGATCTCAGGAGGAAAAGGTGTCAGAAACAGGTTTGGGAAGCACTCTGCTGTGATAGTTTATTTCTCATTGACTTGGAGCAACATGTGCCTTTGAAAACTGAGATGCTGTTGCCAAGACTCATTTTTCAGCACAGTTGCATGTCGAAGTCAAGAATAAATGTCAAGAACAACATCATACCCAAAAGACATTCAGTAAATAGTATGCTGATCAATAAAACTGTTCTTTGCCCAGCTCCAAAAATGCAACCTGAAAGCTATTTATCAACACCTGAACAGGAACTGCAGCAGAAAAACTTTGCAGCATTTCTCCTGCTCTTGGCTGAAAAGATGAGGTTTAAGCCAAATGAGGCTTCCAGAGGTAATTAAAAGTAGAAACAGGGTATTAGGACCTGCAAAATGAAGTCTGACTGTAAAATACATTTTATTACTTTAGGGCAAAGGTAGGGGAACTCTTCTGTTACTGAAAGATCTATTTGGCTCTTGGGCACATAAAAGCTTTTTTATTTGGGGGCAATTTGCAAAAAACCAAAAAGCCAGCACAGCCAGAGAAGAAGAGTTGTGCAAGGATGACTCATAGGTGAGTCTGGCCTGCTTCCTGCCCTTCCTAATCTAAACATTGTTCAGTTTCTGCTTTTCCTGGAGAGAGCCTAGATCCACAAGTCATCACAAAGTGGCTTTTCAAGTAGGTCACGACAGAGAAAAGAACAAGCGAGGAGGGTCTGTTGTTGAACCAGGCACTCCATAAGATGGCAGGATTTAACCCCTGGGCAACAATAAATGGACACAGGTTAAAACATTTTGATTTGTTATAGACAAGACTGTCAGTCTATAACTGACAGTCCCTTCAATCAGAAACAATGGTACCACCTCAAAAAATCCACGGTGGTGTGTCTAGGGTGAGGAAGTTCCAGCGCAGCATCCACAAAAGTGAGAATTTGTTTTTAATAACATTAGTAATCCACTACAAAAAAAAAAATCAATTTACAGATTTAAATTATAAAAACAAATCAACAAATCACAGGCACTGGGAAAATATTCAGCCATTTTAAAAGTGCAGGTATAACCAAACTTCCTTGTAGTGCACAAACAGGCTTTGTATCAGTAACTGTAAGCACAATGCAAATATGAAGGTGCTAGGTCTTTGGAAAAGCTTTATTTCCAACAAACTGTAGTCTGGTTAATAGTGATTTTCCTGAAATTTCAGCTATGTGTGTTTTTCATTGTGCCCAGAAGCTGCTATTTTCAGTTTCATTAAGATTATTGTTTACGTTTCTTGGAGCAAGACTTGAATGCTCATTCTGCAGAATACTGAGCTACGCAAGAGCCTATTCACCAGTCCATGTGGCTACCCATGGCTCTGGTAACATCAACACGAAGAACTGAAAGATCAGAAGTAGTTTCTGTCCCTTTTCCCCTCCCCTTCCTGAGGGTTTGTCCCACAGAATCAGAGATGAAGCACAGTGACTGAGGTTGCAGTGAGGAAACGTGGCTGCTGTCTACCCTGCACCTGCTCTGCAAACACAAAGAAAACTATGATGTTGAATGCTATTAAGTGACAGGCTTAGGAGGCATTAATTTATTTTAAATATAGAGCTCCAGCTTTTCTCATTTGAAGCTGTACTTACTTCCAGAGGACCTCCAGCTGTAGTTTGATGGTGCCCAGTTCAGTTATATCCACAATGATTGCCTGAGGCTTGGTTGTAAAGAAGTTTATGCTGTCACATGTCACAACGCCAACGAGAATAGTGGCCAGTCCTCTCAGCTCTGTCACCTGCAAGGACAAACATAACCAGTTTCATCTTACCAGACAATCCTGTGTCGCATGTATAAAAAGAACAGCTCAGGCTCAGACCTGCTCTGAGGCCCCCAACAAACGTCAAACCTCAACCCATAATCCTGGGCTCCTAAGCTGCTGTACCCCAATATGCCCACAGGGATCATGTCATGGACGGCCAGCAAAGGAAAGGGAGTTGTACGAGTTGGGGAAAAGTAGAAAACTTCTGACAATAGAATTTGATTGAGAAAAATTAGTCTAAAATTGGGAAATTCTAGCCCTCCTTTGTGTACAGGTAGTTGTCTGTTATGGTACAGACCAAGCTTGTCTATGCAGTAGAACAACTCTGACATAAAGTGTGTGTTACAAAGAAGTGTATTCGCCTACCTGCACTAGATTATTTCTGCTTTTAACTCCTATTGAACCTGGAAGCACAAACCTCTGCATCCGCTGTGACCCTTCTAACTGTCCTTAGCTCAGCTGTGCACCAAAATCAGAACTGGTGTCAGCTTTCCTCTAGCTCTGCAGGTGACTCAGTTTGTTACTGATGCAGTTACAGGTCTGTGTTTTACCCAGGCTGGCACTTTGCTTTTACAACTACTTCAAATTTAACAACAAAATCTAATAAGCATTTGCTACAAAAAGACACGCTGCCAACTGAAGATCAGACTGTTCTAGAATAGTTTGATCTTCATAATGCAGCAGACTTAGCACAGAATTTTAGCAGAAGAGCCTGAAGTCCACTTGAGGCATTTAGTTATGTGCTTACCTCTCCTTTAAGAGTTGGCAAGAGAGTTTTGTTGCTAGGCTCCTCTCTGGCACTTCTCAATTTTATTTCTTTTTAAACCCACTATGTATTTGTACTGGACAAAGATTATTGAGTACAAAGTGGAAAGAGCAGGAGGGTGTGGAGAACATTAGTCAGGAGACTTTCATAAGCTGACAGAAAGAGTAAAACTATCATTGTCATACGAAGTAATTGGGTTTTTTACAACTATTATGGGAAACGGGGGTCTGAATTATCCTCTCACCTGATCATCTTTGTGCAGTGGCAGCAAAAAAATGCTTTATAAGCACATTTCTAAAGACTGTGCCGGCAAGATGCCAGAGTCACTCTCCTATGTAACCCAGTTCTCGCTGCCAGATAGGAGGGGAACACTGCAATAGTTGCTTTAGCACAGCTGCCAAAACTTGAAACTCTGCACTGGCACAGTTTTCTAGTAGAATAAAATCCAGCACAGCCTTCAGTCTCTGCTCCTTTTAGGTTGACAGGCATCATGCTGCAAAGCCCAGCCCACAAAAGATGCCAGGCTACAGTGGAAATGCTGTTTAAGGATTAACTCAGCCTGCTAGGTAAGTACCAAAAGCCAAGCCAGGGGTGCAAGGGGTAGCTTCCCCTAAGGGTACCAATAACGTTCCATTTACATATCACAGGCACTAGCACTGGTCCCTTACAGTTAGGGTCATGAGCTCTTCCAAGGCACTTCAAAAAAAGCATCAGAACTCCAAATAAAGATATAAAGTACAGACAGCTTGTACCAGCATACAAATGCCACTGGTTCTTTGCAGATACGAAGCATATCTGGAGTAAAGCAAGATCAAAAACTCTGCAGTGTACCTAGACAGGGGGACATCTGAGCTGCACACTCAAAATACATGTACAATTATCTGTTTTCTATATATATTCTTTCCTTTTTCACCAGAGGAAAAAGCTCTAGGTGCTTAACATTCCTCATGGGTAGAATACTACAGACATACACATTTTTATGTCCACATCTAGACCTCACCCTAGACAATCCCAGATATTGATCTGGGACTTTTTTTTAAGTCCAACTAACTACCATTTTACATGGCTACGAAAATTAGTCTTGACAAACACTTGGTAGCCTAGTGGGCAACTAGTAAGGCAGAAAATCTATTAACCCACTGATTCCAATCCAACCATTATACACCACACCTTGATTTCAAACTTTTCATGGAGATTGGGTATAAAAATCTTCTCTTCTTCATCCCACGTTTGGCTGTCATCAGTCTCAATCTTGCCTTTCAGCCTCCATTTTTGGCGCCCCAGTCGTACAAACACCTAGAAATCATGAAGAAAAAGGATGTTGGGTCAGCATATGCCAGAACATTCCCTTCAGTCCATAGGGCTCATGCTGTTCCAGTACCAGAGGCAAAGCCATTCCTTTGATCACAATACATTTAGGAATTTGGATAGATTGGAGGCAGGGATTCAGGTTGCAGATCTTAACACCTTAACCCTGTGCCAAATTACACATCCCACCCACTGTAGAAGAACTGCAAACCTACACTGCATAGCAAGTGTAGTGGTACTGAAATACAAGGCACGCTGGAATTCTTTTGGAACTGTTAGGAGACCAACCCAGTAAGACACTAAGGTGCATTCAAATCATGCCAAGGGCAATCTTCCAAGAAACAGGCAGCAACTATTACTTTGTCCTCAAAGTTGCCCAGGAATCAAGACTTGAGAAGCTGGTTTTGATAGACAATCATCGCCATCTTTTAAACTCCCATAACACTTGAAGGACATTCTTCTCCTCTTCAGTCTTAGAGGGCAGAGTAATTACTGAATTCACAAGGTACAGTTTTCCACATAGCACTGCATTGTTTTACCATTATGTTTTTCCCACTCCTCTTCTACATGTTGCACCCTTGCTTTCCTGTTCCTCTACTGCAAATTCATGGCAGTGAAATAAAGCACAAAATGAATCGCTGTGTACCGCACCTCATACTGGTCCCCCGGGCAGAGACGTGCAAAGCCCACCAGCCCTGAAAAGAGAAGAAAAACTCCTAATACTTGTAAAATTTTACAGTGTCCCCCAAAGCCTCAGCTTGTAATAAATGAAGTATCTGGCTAACACCCTCTTGTGTCCAGCTCTGTGCAGAACTCATGCCACTAGCCCAGAACACTCTTAGAAGGACTACCTTAAGCTGAGGCGAGGAAAGAAAGCTTGTCAGCTTCGGCACTCAAGTATAAAATACCACTGCAGATCTATTTCACAGCGCTCAGGCAAACAGAAGTTTGCCAAAATTCTGCTTGGAGTCTGATCCAGAAAGCCAGTGGAACAACTGGCATTAAACGAACAGACTTTCAATGGATCAGATCACTACAGAGGAAACTCAAAATCAATTTATGAGTCTTGAAGGAAACAAGAAAGAAACGTACCTTTCATCTTCAAGTGAAACTGTCCCAAATGCACCTCCAATGCCCCTTCTATAAAGCACATGTCCTAGAAGAAAGACTGAACAGTCACCATGCCTGAAAAGCATCATACGGCAGCTACCTGCCCATAGATGCCATTTTCTCATCTCATCTTTACAGAACTTGGGCTTCTTCCCCCCCCCCCCCACTTTGCTGCTCCACAGAAGAATGGAACTACTTCAGCAGCTCACCAGCCTTCCACTGCTTGGTTTGTAGAAGTAGCACAGTGTATTCATTATTTGCTTGTCATCCAGTTACTTCCTGTACAAGTCATTATGAACCCCAGTATTAAAGCAGAAATTCAAAGGATTTTTCAATGAATGCACAAAGTCAAGCTGAGTTGGGGCAAAAAAAGGGCAGAGAATTCAAGAGCTTTGCCTGCAAGGTAAAAATCTCACAAGCTTCTGTTCACATTATGTACCTGTATTTCACTCAAGTGTGAAGTTCACACCCTGCACATTAAAATCTAAGACAGCAGCAAATTCCGGGGTTTTTTTTTTTTGCGAAGGAACAGTCAGGTCTTCACTAAGTGTGTGTAGCACTTCCTACCTCTGTGCACTCTTGGAAGTTCTTGTAAAGTTCCACCAGGCTCTCTCTGGACGCTTTGGTGGAAGGAGACAAGGAAAAGGCATGTTTCATATTAGCAGCCCCATCTCGCAGTCTGCACTGGATACAGTAAGCTTCATAGAGTTCTTCTACCTTTAAGATTTGGGGGGGTGGGGGAAGAATGAGCAAGAATTACCCCAGCATAGTTTTACTACGTTTTGGGAAGGAACATCAGCAGCCTTTCCTGACAAGAGCAACCACATTAGCAGAGTATTGCTGACTGTTGCAGCTCCTTCATTTTACAGGCTGATTAGAGTGCAACAGTTTGCAGACAGACCCTCCTGCAGAAAGGCATGGGGTCTTGAGAAACAATTTGCTCTGCTGTAATCAGACTAGAAGACATGGAATACAGTAACACTTTGTTCAAGGAAACATTTCTAGGGAAGCAGGAAACTGGTTCCCTCAATACAGCTTAAAACACACACCCCTTTAGCTGTGTCAGAGGAGACATTTCATTCCTTTGGAAGCAGATGGCAGGCAGCAGACATGCCCTCTGCAGAGCTGCCCACTTGGCCCCTTGTGGGAAGCTGGGGAGCACATGTAATTCTTCCCACAGTGGTATTTTCTGAATAAACTGTCAGAGCATGCAAACTAGTTTCACAGGCAAACTCAGGCTGGGTTGTGCCCAACATTCAGCCTGAATAGAACCATTCAAGAAAATAAGAAAGATCCCCTCCCTCTGTAGAAAGAGTGGTTACAGCTTTCAGAACGTACCCAGCATTATTCCCCTTCAGACTAATTATAATCAAAGTATTTTCTATCCAGATAGTTTGCCTGTATATTACTGTAAGCCTTATGTGTACGAGATAAACCCCCTCACCTTGCTTATGTGAAACTCCAGCTTTCTGATGTATCTTTCCACACAGCGGATTTGCTTTTGAAAACAGAAGAGAAAAAGACTTGAGAAGTTATCTGCTGCAGATGCCTTTCAATAACACTTCAGGCATGCAATCCATTTTTCTCAATTAGCAACATTTCATCTCATCCTTGACAGTCTTACCTTGTCCAGATCATAGTAGAAAGCCTGAAAGAGAAATAGCACAGGCTGAGCAAGAGAGCACATGTGTTTGTACATTTGACACTTGTGTATTTACTGCAAGGCTCACTTTGCATACCTTAAGTTGGACTACATTAAGATGCACTGTTTACTACAAGGACACAGTCCCACATTTTTAGAAATAGTTTTATTTTTTTGCACATGGTGCCATGGGTTGAATTAACTTGACCCAGGGCACGTGGCTTGTTGGATTTTGCAGATGCCTGAAATGAAGCAGTAAGAGTCTCACCACCAGCTGTAAGATGGACTTGGACATTGGTCATGGTATGTATGAGTTTCTGATTTATTTTTTTTAAATCTAGCTATTAATTCTCAAATGCAAGGTAAAGTTGGATTTGCGAGTCGTCTTCTCATTAGCATTGCCGCTGACAGTACTTCAAAGGAGTTGTGACTTTCACAGAATTGAAGTTACAAAAACACATTAGCCAACTGACCTTATCACCATTTGCATCCACACAGAGCGATGGACAAATGCTAGTCACCAAACAGACACATTGGAGCTATCACCCCAGTAGGAGGACACTACCTGAAGGCTGCTGCTGGATGTTGAAAATGAGAAATCCCAAGTTTAATTCTCACATCTCGAGCTAACTTGCTTGGTAAGCTTCCGATTGCAATGCCTTGTTGGATCTCACCCCGGTGCTTTAACTAAAAACCTCTGAGAGTCCCAGGTGTGAGACAGCATCCGCTTTTGCTATTTTAAAAATAAAGCATTTAACATTAAAAGTATCTTACCAATCTGGAGTTCCTTTTTGTGTCTTTGTGTCGACCAGAGAGATAATCCAATTCAGCCTGATTTTCTTCCAGGTACTCACTGGGGAGGAATGAAAATGCAGTGTTACATTCTTTTGGTACGTTCATTATAACACTGCTAGAACAAACTTCTCAGCAGCACGTTGCAAAGCAACTGCCTTCTCTAGAAAACACATCTTACTTTCTAGAGATGTGAATGGCTAGATGTAGAGAAATGGGTCAGGACACAAGAAAGTATGGTTTCCATAGCCAAATTTTGCCCTAAATGCAAAAGATACTCCTAGAGATGCATTTGTACACAATGAGTGCCAGCAGATAGATGCTGGTTCCTGTGACCTAGCATTTAAAGATGCTGCACATCAGAAGTATTCCCAATTCCTTTTTACACCTCCAAGATGAGAAACTCAAAGAGGCCAGCACTCTGCATGAGATACAACCACATACACACACACACAGTCTGCACTCTGCCATTCACTATTTCTTGTTTCAGTTCACCTAGGTCAGATCATCCAAATGACAGACACACTTTAGCCGGGGAATATGAGGCAAAAGAACCCAAGACAGTAGAGCTCAAAATATTACTAAAGCAAAAAGGAGGGATGTAGAATGGTAAGTTCTACACATACATAACCCAGCTCAGAGATCTTGTCAGATTTCTCTTATTATTCCTGTTTGGCCTTCAGGAACCTTTTCTGTAAGGCAGAACACCAGTTCTTTCATTGAGTACATTTTTTCTTACTGAGGAGTAAGAATTCAATCCACTCCATTGATTTAAGTGTGAAAACTGCAACACAAAACGCTCCTACTATGAAACAAATCTCACAGAAGTAAGTACTTCATATAGAAGGTAGGGCACACCACTCTGTGTAGTGAGCAGAGCTGAATAGCACCTTTCAGTGTGCTAAGCAGTTTCTTAATGTAACCATTACTTTTTCCAGAATGGGAACACTTTTGCAAGGTGTGAAGCACTTGATGCCAGTTGGCTTCTATAGAGTTGCTTGCATGCAACTCCCTTAGGAGTTCCCACAAGGCCTTGAACTACTTCTACTGAGACCATATTCTTCCAACTTTGCTTTTAATACAGAGCAGACTTAAGTAAATTTTTCCTCTTATGCTTAAAACAGAACAAGAGTTGCCTAGTAAATACTACATCATACAACGCTGTCTCTTAGCAGTCTAAATAACTTCATTTTAGACGGCTCCACTTCTTTTGAATGCTTTGATGCATTTCGCTTTCATACTTTCACACAGCCAGTTCTCTCAAGATACCCGGTGGCTCCAGCATTTGTCTGCTCTTCACACTTGCCTATTAACAGCATAGCAGAGAAGTAGCCAAGGCTGGTGGCAGAAAAGACTTCACTTTCATTTTAGAAAACTTCATCACTTTTAGATTTAAGTATGTTAGAATCGCCAGCTTGACGGAATGGTACCCAGATGGTTAACAGAATAAAGAGTTATTGGAATGATACCCAGATGGTGAACAGATAAAGAGTTATATGCTACAGCCATAAAGAAACAGGCACGTAAAACATGTTCTGTACTAAAAACTCAAATCGCTCCAGCACCAAGTGGACTTAGTCTGCATCTACTTAAAATTTGGACATTGTACTGCTATTTGATACAGTTGTTTTCTGTAGGTTACTTCACTCACTTAGTTAGCAGCTCAGTTTTGGCAGAAGTTTGATCATATGGCACTCCCTGCAGAAATGGGAAGAAATTCTGATCTACTTTATGGTTTCTTCTCCCTAAGCTCTGATAAATTCTAAACTCTGCAAAAACATTTGGTTTCATTATTTGTTTTAAATCTAAATCCACTAATAATACGTTGACTGATATTTTAAGGCTAAGATTTTATAGTCTTTTATTGGAACAAAAACGTGACACATTAGAATTTACAACGTATTATTACTGTGCATTTCACATTCTTTGCTGAAGAAAACAAACTATAATCAGAACTGAAACAGTAGCACATTCTGAGGACAGCAGCAACGCACATGAAAGAATCATTAGCAGGATTACAGCAGAAAGAACTACAGGGTTTACAAATCCAGGGAAAGGTAATTTATCTCCTGATTCTAGATTCGTGGTGGAAATGAAGTTCCTATGATGCCAGACTAGACACATCAACCATAATGATTTTAAAAGGTGTATTTTTCTATACTAAGATTTGAGAACTCGGTTAAGGTTTATCAGTCTCAATCGCTGATGGAGGCAAACAGCACTTACCAGCACTTCCTTTCAAGTCACAGTAGCAAAGGAGAAAGCACATCTGTGTTTTATTTGCCATTTCAGAATTGAACAACATCAGCATTTCTATGAGGTAACTGACCACTTCCTCAAAGCCAAAAAATACCTCAAATTCAGATTGCCAACCCATCCTTCAATCTGTGTGCTGCATACACCCACCCCATCTGCCAGACAAAGACAACACGTAACATCAGTCTTCAGCCTTTTCTCTCAAGTCCATACTGTCGCAACACTGACTATGCAGTCAACTAAATGAAGGCTCTGAAACAGTGCTGTTTAAAGGAAAATAATGTTATTTACATGGCCACAAGAAGATGGAGTTGTCCTACAGCTCTATTTTGTCACCTCAAGTCAGCTGAAGCTTTCAGATGGACCTGCTTAGACCTTTCCCTTACAACAAGCCACCCAGAGATGAAAGAGGACTTTTGAATTCCAGAGTTTAATTCTATTAAAAGAAAGAGAAGACAAGAGCTGAAAACCCTGAAAAACACAACCTCCAGAACACTAGAGTATCTAACTCTAAAGAGTTCTTTAATTAGCACAGTGAGAATAGAAATGGTTTATGAACCAGACTCCCCACTGTGTCCTTCCAGGGCACACCCTCCCTTTCAGACTTGGTTTTGAGTCAACTTTTTTAGTCAAAGCAAGCTCCACACAGCTCTCTCACCAAAACTTCACTGCAAATCACCCCCAGGTCTGGCTGTCCCATCCTTATCCAAGTCTCATATTGATCTGGAGGCTTCCTGCCCACCACCCTGCACGCTCCAAAATCCTCAGTTCCCCAAAGGAGCTTTATTGCTCCCCAAGAGCTCTACCTGGACCTAGCTCTTTAGGGAACTGTAACAAACTAAGAACAAACAAAAACATCAGAGTACTTTGTTTGCAGACTGTCTGGGAGTGAATAAAACTTGTTGCACAAGGTACCAAGCCAGTGTCTGGGAAAGCCAGTACATATGTTTACAGATGCCAGATGGAGACAGAGAACAGCGACACACACACTTAAGCCGCATGACTAGATAAAGCAAATTATAAATACTTAAAGTGTCCTTACTTAAGTCCTTTCTTCAAAGCTTCAAAAATTTTCTTCACCTGCAGTGGCTTTGGATCCCAGATGACTGCCCCTTTCTGCAGGGAATTATAAGCCTTGGGGGATTTCAATGACATTCTTGATCTCACTGAACCTCTGCTGAGAGACTTTCTGTAGAAAGAGAAAAATATGGGAAAGATGTAAATCAATCACCTGGAGGAAGACAGATGTCTAACACACAAAGCTTCCAGGATACAAGTCATATGTACAATCCCAGAGAGGTTTACTCAGAGGAGCAAAGCTCATGGACACGCTGAGAATACTTTCACATCTAACAGCAGAAGATCCCATCTAATGCCCAGCACTAAATGAAGAGAAGCTGCAAGTTTTTAGTGGCTTCACCAATAATCACTTCAATAAGAAAAATCTCCTACTCTAAGCTTGAAGCAGATGCTGAGAAGCCCCATAGGTTTCTTATAATTTTGAAATAAAAAATCTGCACATTGTCATTTCTTTGACAAAGTGCATGGAGGCAATGAGCAAGTAAAAGAGAAGCTCATTTCTATAACATGTTTTTGACAAGTTAATGTTGATATTTCTTAAGAGAGACATGTGGCAGTTAGCTAAGGCCCTGTTTCTGAGTGCACATTCACACCACTTGGTGGGTCAACTACAGAACTAGTTGAGTAAGCCAAGCTGCAGGACAAGGACTTCCCCATTCTGACTCTCAGCTGCAAACCAGGAAAACAAAGCAACGATCTTCTGATCTGCTCAAGGTGTAACTGATAAAGCTAAAAGAAAAAGCCTTTAGAAATAGCTATTTCTCTGCCTGCACTCACCATTTGAATGCTGACTTAGAGCCATATCAGATTTTAGAAAAATAAGCTACTAAGTCCAGACCGCCTACAAGATAGAATTATCAACATGTTTTTGCAGTGTCTAGCATCTCACTTACTTTTAAAAGTAACTGCAAAGCCAAAATTAAATATTGTTTCTAACAGAAATCACCCACAGAGGACTTCTTGTGCTAACGTTAAGCGTTAGAACACCCCAAGCCATTAGCTTATGTGTATATATATATCACAGAATCACACAACATTAGGGGTTGGAAGGGACTTTGAAAGACCATCTAGTCCAATCCCCCTGCCACAAGAGGATCACCTAGACCAAGTCACACAGGAACATATCCAGGCAGGCATATATATCACCACACTATTTAAACCAGCAAATAAGCCCTCTGCAAACAGTTCTTTCACATTGTCAGGCTCCTGCCTGGCTTATCCCTACCTACATACTCTTAAGTCCTACTTATATTTATATAGTTTTGTTAATACACTCTGTAAGTCAAGTCTCTTAAAATAACTTTCTAAAGACGTTTCCCATTCCACTGAACCAAGCCAAGTGGATGTTTTCATCGAAGCTTTCTGCCTTCTCTGCAATCTCTATCTTAAATTCAGCTCACCTGGAGAAATGATGAACTTCAGAAGGCTTAATGTTGAGCCACTGGCTGCTTTAAGCTCTAGGCATGTGACTGGAGGCCTAAGGAGATTATTGACTGTGGTAATTAAATAATCCAAGGCCCAGCACACCTGAGAGCTGTCGCCAGTCCTATTATAGAAACCTTAGAGTAACTACTTTAATTATCCTAGTGCTTAACTTGATTTTTCAACATATAATCTGCAAAAAAAAAAAATCTGATAAAAAACAGGTGTTGCCAAACATTAGTGGATATTTAATTTCTTCACCCCAATTATTATCTTGGGGTTTTATAATAGCTTAATGTAAAGTATTAATTAACTAAACCATCTGGAACTCAAGTAACCTATAATGAAGAACACAACTATTACATTAGAAATTTACATTAATATTATTTACTTTTGTAAGATAACGAATCTTTGAGTATTCCATGCAAAGGAAGAGAGTTTAATCAGGAACAGCACTAGAAGGGACAGTCTAGCCAAGAACAGCAGCTGAGTCTCCTAGAATGATCACCACTTAAAATTCTTTCATGCAAAGAAGGAAATAGCATCCAGTTCCAGGCTTTAGGTGAGTGTTTTAATTAGTGAGATACTATAGGGCAGATAGAAGATTATTCTGTCTTTTGAAATGAAGAAGCCCAAATGGCTTCTGGATTTTGTTTACTTGTGTAAAGAAACAACTTTGATCTTTACCTTCAGAGTTCTGGACTGCAAATCCTAAATTCAGGAAATCATTTCCCTTCAGCTAAAGTACAGCATCTAGGCAGTGCCTTTGGACAGGCTGGGATGTAAAACTCAACGATTTCCTTGGTACCTCCTGCTGACTATCCTGACTGACAATGGAGCCCATTAGTACTCAGTGCACTGATGCTAAGAATTCCATTTCCATACATTTCACAGAAAAGTGGCTTATACGGGCCTTTAGGGACAGTAGCTAAAATCTAGATGCTATGTTGCTGCTTTCCCTTGTGAACTTGATAATTTAAGTATCAGATTTCCCACTTTATAGATAACAGTAATAATATTTACTTCCTGTGGAGGCCATTGTGAGGAAAAATGAAAATAGCGTGTCAGACTGAGAACCTCAAAAGGAAGTTGCTAAAGAAATGCACAAGTATATTTAGCATCTGCTTAAGAATCTCCATGTGGACCTGATTTGTGTGTCATCCTTTGGACAGACCTTGCACAGGGCCCCTTGCAATCTCCTGCTGTGTTTTGCAACAGTGACTGAGAGATAAGTTAGGAACGGGTGATTAAAAAACTTCTTCACTACGCTGGAGAAGGCTCTCGGGTGTTCACTGGGCTGTGACTGAGTGTCTAGCGCACAGATTTTCCTACTGCAGTGACTCCTAACAAAACTGTCTGTCTAAACATTTCAGTAATGAAAAGCAACATTATAAAAAATACATGAAGAGAGGCGTTTGGCTAAAAAAAACTTTGCAGCTAAAAGTAACAGAGTAATCTTAAGGGATAGATGACTTCTTCACTTTGGAGCCTCCTTACTGTGCTTTTTCTGGTGGAACAGCTGTTCAGCAGTGTTCCTCGTAGATCCCTTCCCTGCTAGATGTCCCACTATGCACTTGAGCTCACGCCTGTTTATGTGATTTATTGACAGTGTTGGTCTCGGGATCTTTGTGATTGGTGTGATTTTAGAGATCCAGTCTTTGTTAGGTGTAACTTTTGTTTTCAGCTTCCACGACAAATTAGTTTATTCAAATATGAAAGCCCTTGATTACATGACAAACTTGCTGGATTCTATGATCTTGCTGGAATGTCACTTTTGCTCATACTTTACAAAACTGTGTTTAACTAAGAGGTCAGTTAAGTAATTTGGTTCTTTGAGAAGGATCTTCATGACATGTTGGGTGTTTTACTGACACACAATAGGGTTTTTTTGAGTACAACACTTTCAGAGGCACATTTTCCAATACTTCTGTACGATACTGATAAATTATTCATCTTGTTATTCTAGCATGCATTGGCAGTCAGAAATTATAGTCATGATGCATTTAAGTATCATATCTTCTAAAAGCACTTGGTGGGCTATACAGTGACCACTAAATTCAGAAAAAGAACAAGAGCCCTTCTAAAGGGAAAAGCTACACTGTTATCTACACAGTGCAATGCTGCACAACAACAGATGACATGAAAAATGGGAAAAACAATCCAGGATGGTTTAGCAATTAAGGAACTTGCCTGAAGACTGGATGCAGCCTTGACTATACTATAGACCTCTTGCTGATAGCAGAACTTCACAGAATCACAGAGCATTAGGGATTGGAAGCTACCCCAAAAAAGCCCAATCCCCCCACCACAGCAGGATCAAGTTGCATAGCATAGCCAGGCAGGTATTAAACATCTCCAGGGGAGACTCCATAACTCCCTGGGCAGCCTGTTAAAGTACTCTGTCACCCTCATCATGAAGAAGTTCCTTCTCATACTGATGTGGAACCTCCTATGTTCCAGCTCACACCCATTGCCCCTCATCCTATCATTAGATGACACTGAGCAGAGGCTGGCTCCATGCTCCTGACACCCACCCTTCACATATTTATAAACATTAATGAGGTGACCCCTCAGTCTCATTTTCTCCAAGCTCAAGAGACCCAGCTCCCTCAGCCTTTCCTCATAAGGGAGGTGTTCCACTCCCTTCACCATCTTTGTGGCTCCGCACTTGACTTTCTCCAGGAGTTCTGTGTCCTTCTTGAACTGAGGGCAAATTTCTGGATTCAGTTACCTCTTTTGCCAGGATGCACCATGAACATCTCCACCTTTTTGAAGGTCTATGAGATTTTTAACTACCACAGCTTTTCAGAAGGTTTTAGTCAGTGTGTACAGCAGTGAGATTGTGTGGTGAGAAGTAAAGTTGTTTAGTGAACTGGGATGACGCTCAATAGTTTCAAGATAAAAATAAGCAACTCCTACTCAAAGATACTTAGGTTAAAAAATACATTCACAATGCTAATGTCTGTTGCTGAAATGTTCAGGTGCTTTTCTTTTTGTGCTACTTACGCTAATTTTCGGCTTTGCACAGTGCTGAATCCAGTGAAGGAACAACTCCTGCTGATCCCACCTCCATCGCCAGGAGAGACAAAAGTGAGTTTCACCGACATGATTGCCTGGCAGTGAGTCTATTGGCTTCTGAAAAACACAGAAAAACAGATGAGCCAAAACCTTCTCGACAGTTCAGCCTTGTGCTGCTGCAAGTGCTGAGCTGCATGGAAGTAGAAAACCAGAACAACAGACAGTGGATTCAATAGGAAAAAAGGGCTTGTCTGCTATACACGTTTCCTCTGTTGCCATCTACAATGCAATTCATAAATGA
The DNA here is from genome assembly GCA_013400115.1 of Rhinopomastus cyanomelas. Classification (NCBI taxonomy): domain Eukaryota; kingdom Metazoa; phylum Chordata; class Aves; order Bucerotiformes; family Rhinopomastidae; genus Rhinopomastus; species Rhinopomastus cyanomelas. Next base: position 82,007 of record VXBP01008606.1, read on the forward strand.
ACAAGTAGTCGAAAACAAAATCTCTCATGCCCTCTTCAATTTCTGATTGATTTTACAAACTCACCATGTAGTAGCCAGAATAGCCTCAATTCACAGACTCCCTCAATTTCTGAATTTTTAAAAACCCGGTAATTGTCCCATTGCTTAAGAAGCTCAGGCCAACCAGTGTATTTCCAAATATGCTTGGAAATTTCCAAACTTGCTATGGACGCCAGAACCAAACCTAAGCTCCAGACTTAGTCAGGTCCAAAAAAGCAGTCCTTGCATCTGTGCAGAGTTACACTGAAGTCACTAGTAGAATTGGCTGAGTGTGGTACTTAAGCCCAAGGCAGAAATCTGGATTCAACTGTAAATTTCAGGTTCATGCTCCTCCTCTGGCAGGATTTCTTTTGGATTGTTCTCTTCTGTTTTCCATCAGTCAAAGTCTTTAGCTTTCTGGAGAATTGTGTTCCCTGCCATATGTCTATAGAATCCAAATTACAATATAAGTAACAGACATATCCTTCAAAGCAGCTGTAGAAAATCACCCAGACAGCTAATATACAGAAAAATTCCCTTCCTTTCCCCCTCAAGCTGCTCTAATGTAAACACCACAACTGAGTAAAACAAAAAGCTGGAGTATCTATTTGTAGAGAGAAGAACAAACTCCAATGAAGAGCTCCACAAGCTCCATGCAAAAATTTGTCCTAAACAACAGGGTGTGCTCTGAAGAACAGGGAGCTCTTCATCTATCGGAGCAGAAACTGGAAAGATCAGCACTCAACCTCTGTATCTGACATTATCACACCAGCACAGCTACAATTAGACTGCAAGCTGAGAAATGTCAAGATAAGCCTCTTTTCCTGGCTTTGCCACTAACTTGGAGAGCAACTTAACTCAATGTTCTTCCAGACTGCATGTAAAGAACTGAATCATTAAATATACTGACTGAGATGGGTGAGACTGGAGTGTCTACAAGTCGAGAGAATTACTGTAAGTGACTATGATTTAGGTATCTTTATCTACCAAAGCTGTAACAAAACTTGTCATGGATTTCCACAAACAGATATCCTTCAGTGAGCTCATGAGAAGCTCTTAGTCCATTCCCTAAGCTGAGGTGGAAGACTACAGTTTCTTTGCCTGTTCTGTATGTCATGAATACACCCGTGAAAAACAGGCAAAATGTTTTAGAACCATGGTGAAAATTAGGCATTTGAGCCAGCCATGTGCTCTGCAAACTAACTACTCTGTCAAAAGAGATGTTGGGCACAGCTAGGTGTATTCAGCGACAGAACCAGAGGGAAGAGACTCAACAGGGTAGGTTTAGACTAGACATCAGGAAGAAATTTTTCACAGAGAGAGTGGTCATGCACTGGAATAGGCTGCCCAGGGTGGTGGTGAAGTCACCATCCCTGGATGTGTTTAGAAGTTACTTAGATGTGGTGTTGGGGGATACGGTTTAGGGGTGAACTTGTAGATTAGGGTTGATGGTTGGACTCGATCACAGAATGTTACAGGTTGGAAGGGACCTGGAAAGATCATCTAAGTCCAACCCCCTCCGCTGGAGCAGGTTACGCCTACAGTACTGTCTCAAGATGTCCTACATGGGGCTTGAACCCATGACCCCAGGAATTCAGAGTCCCGTGCTCTACCAACTGAGCCAACCAAGTTCATCCAAGGTTTGATGATCCCAAGGGTCTTTTCCAGCCTGAATGACTCTATGATTCCACGATTCTGTGTTGTATTTCAGTGCATCGAAGTCCAAGTGACTCCACAGCTTCAGCAGTAACAACAGAAGTCTGTTAGATGGAAAAATTTTGGTGCATCTTAATCACCTTCTAATCAAATTGTGCAGCACTTGCACTCTCTTGCTTTGAAAGGATGCCTCCTTAACAGCCTTAGTCACTGATTGTCCTTGTAAGCTGAAGTTTCAAAATATTTTCCTTTCTTTTCTCTATTTTTCAGATGCTTGTAATGTCTGTGAACAGTCATCACATCAAAAAGATCATTAGACTGAGAAAACCAAGAAATTAACTGAAAAATGTAATTGTGTAACAAGCTGTTAAAGGAAGACATAAAAGGAATAGCTTAGTGTTACTCACCACATCCCTCAGTAAGGCTAAGCCAGATTCCCAGCATCTACTCTTCAGCTCTCTAACTTGAGAAAATTAGTTCATGAATAAAGGGGAGGAAGAAAGTGCAGAAAAAGCTTGTCTAATTTTAAAGGACTCTTAAAGCCTGTGTACCATGAGACAGAGACTTTGAAGCACATAGATATGAAACAAATAGGAGAAGGATGAGAAGGCTATACAAGTAAAAACCTGTGGTACTGGACTCCAGATGTGAAGAATGAAGCTGGAAATGTACAGCCCCCCAAAACTCAGGTGGTGAAAGAAGGACACTGATCAAATTGCCTTGACTTGTTTCTGCTGCCAGATGTGTTCTTACAAATCAAACGGAGTTCTGAATTTCAAGAAGATGCACAGCTGCAAATTGATAGGAACGATAAGGACTGGACCTCACTTGCTCAGGGCCATGAGCATTTAAAAATTCTCATAGATTGTTTGTTTTTTTTAGCTGCACCAAGCTCAGTCCTCGAGGCCACTGACCGTGTCATGTTCTGCTGTGACATGGAGCTACATTCAGCAGTAATTCACAAACACATTGTCACGGTTTTCTCTTGTCAGAATGTTCCCTAAATAAATAATGTTAGGGAGGCACCACTAAAGGGGTTAACTTTCTTACTTTGAAAGCAATATGTCAATGAAGTCAAGTGCTGCTTGGCGCACACCTGCATATAATGTCTTGTAGTGACCAAGAAATCTTACAGTTCATTTGATGCTTTTGAATAGAAGACCATAAGCAGGATGTCAAGACAACATTTTATTTGTAAGGAAGATTTATAAATGCCGTTGTTTAAACAGAGGGTGTTGCTAGCCAGAGTGTCTGTACAAAAGTGCTGAGCTACATTTCCAATGCCCCTGAGAAAAAGCATCTGGACCCATCTCAGATTCAGCTCTCCCTTACGCTAGAAACACATCAGGTAAGGACCATCAACAAGGATGAGCTCAAATCTGTCCTCCAATCTGTAGCTTCTGCTGTGTCTGATGTCTCCAAATCTCATAAATACAGGGATAATATCCTGGTGAGCAGAGGAACTTCCTCTCCTTTAATCATGCATTAAAAACCCCAGACTGTGAAATGGTAGCTAGCTAGGGGCTGGCAATGGTGGAGCACAAAAATATTGGGCCAAACCGAAGAAGCCTACTGCTGGCAGCGCTTCAAATTCCAAACTGCTCCAAAAACAAGGAGTCTTGAAAAAGTCTTATAAAGCTTTTGAGTCTTAAACAGACCCACAAAGTACCAAGTACTAATTGATTCAAGCATTTTAATACGTGCAATTTTGTAAGTTTGAGACTCCAGGTCTCAGAAATGTATTTTTAATATAAAGACTATTTTTTTCAAATTCGAGGAGTATGTCTGTTCCTGTTAAAATTATTTGCCATAACAGACTACTGGCATTTAACCTTCAGTGCTACCAAGTACCTGGGCATGTACGGCCAAACACTGGAGCTTTGATGCGACAGGGAACACTCAAACTGCATGTTCTACTTCATCTCTGTTAGTGTTAGGATGTTCCTCAAGCCAAATGACCTTCATCCTCTACAAACAAAAAGCTTGTGTCTGTTTGTGTTTACGGCTAAGCTTTTCTAGCCCTAGTCACATATTTAATTGTTTCTTGGCACAATAGTTTCAACAATTTTATGAGGAAAAAATGACTCACTGAGTTCTTGCAAAATATTTCTGCTTGTGTTCTGTACTTTAAATTAGTAGCCCTGCTTTTCTTTTCGTATCTTCAAGAGGTTTAATTGAACCTGGTGAACTGTTGCTAGAGTAAGATATTCATGCTTCCTTAAAATGTACCATATTCCAGATGTGAATGACTACTTGGTAAAGAGACACACACTTGCTCCTAGTTGTGTGTCTGCAAAAACTGTACCAGGCTTCTGTCTACTTGTGGAGTCACACATCCAGCTGACAGCTCAGGCAACAAGTGGCTGCATATCCCACTGGTATGTCAGTACCGGCTGTTCACTGGCTTCAGCTAACAGCAACTGTCTAACACAATAAAATCCAGTTTGAAGTCAAGCAAATTATTAGTCAGAAAATGAAAACAATGACTGAATATACACTACCAAATGTTAATCACTTTGATGTCTCAGGATCATGTTTGTGACTCTGAATGTTACGTGATCATAATTTGTCTTGCACCACCTGACACTAACTTTCTCCTTACATGTTTAGACTAATATTATTTTTATATATAATCTTATTTTTGAATAATACATTCATTTTTCTATCTTTTTGGAAAATGGTTTTGCAAAATTCACTTTAGCTCCATGAGAGCCAAACAGATTTGCCATTAGTATTGGTTCTGTATCATTTCTACTGACTCTCAATTTTCACTGTACATAACCAAAATCAGTAATTGATTAAGTAGATTAATTTAGGGACTTTAGATACATTCTCTGGCTTACTCCATAAATGATCTGCAATTCCAGCAATCACAGAATCACTTTGAATCACAGAACATTAGGGATTGGAAGGGACCTCGAAATGCCATCTAGTCCAATCCCCCTGACACGGCAAGATCACAAACCCCCTGGACAGCCTGTTCCAGTGCTCTGTCACCTTCACCGTGTACAAGATCCTTCTCATGTTTATGTGGAACCTCCTACGTTCCAGCTTACGCCCATTTCCGCTTGTCCTGTCTGAGAAGAGCCTGGCTCCATCCTCCTGACACCCACCCTTCACCTAATCATCTGCTGTTTCAAAAACACCTTCAGTCAAAGGTGCAAAGTTAGTCACTCCACTTCCCTGAATTTATTACAGACTCAACCACACCAACAGTTTCTCTGCTATGATTATATCTAATTGTGTTTTAGCTGATGGGAACACATATAGCAAACGTCTAGTAGGTGAAAAGGCAACCTGAACACAAGATTTCTAGCAAAAGTCAAGTTTAAGACTGATTTTGCAAACTGGGCTACATTTGTCTACCATCACATTGATGTAATTACAATTATTGTTCTTCCTCTCATTTATTTCAAAATGCAGGAACAATGGAATTAACTAACACTTCTGAATGCTTGTGATGGGTGGCTTCCATTTCAAAATACTTGCAGCAGACAATGGCATTTGAGTCTTTCATGACACTGATAAAGTAAAGAAAAGCCAAATGGCCACATTGTATTCCAGTACTGACAAATACTTTTGACAAAGCCTGAGGGCTAATGTTGGCCTGAGCTTTTTGTGATTTCAATGTACTGTGGAACAGGCTGGAAACTTTTAGACCTTGGCACTTTGCAGCACTGAACGTCTAAGGAGTCCAGACCATTAAAATTAATGAAACTCCTGAGATGTGATAGCACCACAATTCAGCCTTAATTACTCTAAAGGTAGATGTAATGAAGGCTGACTGAATGAGGAGTGAAGTGACAATCCTGTGTAGAGCAGTGTTAAATCCACTGGGAAAATACACACTGTATTTAATCTTTGCTCTCAAGCATTCTTTAGAAAAACCATTGACCTCAGTAGCAATGTCTACTTTGCTAGATAAACATTCCAAATTTATGATTAAAACCCCTTAAATTTTAAGCATTTTTGCTCAATCATTAGACAAACATTCTATTTATACAGTTATTGGCAGAACTGGCTATTTTTCTAGAGATGAAAAGTCTTTTGAACTGGAGAGACAAAGTCCCCTTGATGCTACAACTCCATATGGCTACTTTAACACAGCACTACACTCAAGTAGTGATCCTTTCTTCAGATGAAGTCTTTCCACAGAAAAGCACAAGAGGTTCCATATAATTCACTTTAACTCATCCACCACACAGAAGAGGTGCTACAGTTACTGATACTGAAAAATAGGTGTTTGATCAGTTTTTATATGGTAAACACAGATTTGTGAAAATTGAGATAATGGAGACAAACAGCCGCCTGTGATAAGTGTCTAAAAATTTTCCCCTTAGTACTTTGATCATCTGTCTAGATGATCTTTTGAGGTCCTTTCCAATCCCTCATGTTCTGTGATTTTGTGCTTCTGTGATGTGCTTCTGAAACACTAAGAGGTAAGTTTTGTTTTAACTGTGCACATTTTCTGCTACCCCATCTCAGCCCTATCCATCTCCTTCCACCCCCCTGGTTCCTATAATGAGAATAAAACAATGTAGACAGCTGAATTTCTTCAGCTTTCTTTGCAGAAATATGCAATTCAAGCAGGAAACCATCCACTAGCAAGGAGGTGTGTTCAGCAGCAATGCTGTAAAGTCCACTGGACAGAGCCATACAAAGCCACGAACAATCACTCTTCCACTCATATTTACCAGCATTTCTGCTGTTTTAAATGTGAGCAATTCCATAGCAATTTTACTCCAAGTGGAAGATTTTGATTCTCTACATGTGTTCCACAGAACTTCTTCTCCTAAACCTATTTAACTCAGATTATTAGACGGGCCGTTTACTTTGCAGCAAACTTAACAACTGTTGGATTGTATTTTGAAAAACTCCAATGATTCAGGAACATAATTCCATTGTCAAAAATAATTTGGGTGCATAGGAACTAGTTTGATTGATTTTGAATAAGAATTACATTAATAATTTACATTGTTGAGAAAGATGGAGCTTCAATGTGTAACGCATTTTGGTACTTTTGCAAACTACCCAGGTAGATTCAGCTCTTAAATATCTATGTAAATACTGTACATCTGACAGACTTTCCTCTAAGCCATATTGAAGCCATAAAAAGAAAATCAGATAAATGGCTTTTATCCGTTATTGCTTTAGTCATTAGGGCCTTCTATAGCTTCATGTCAGCTTCTGGAAATGAAGTTCTGGAGTCCAGGTTTCCTGTGCAGCCATAAATTTAAATCTCATAAGAAGTCCCCTCAGAGAACTTCTCCTGTGCTGGAGGTGGTGTCTCCAATGCAACCATTTATAGTGCTGTTCTTTGAACATAGGAGTCAACTTTCAAGTCCAAGATTACCTGTTTTTCAAGTCTGCAATTCAAGACGTTACTGTATTTCTAATTAGTTTTCATCTAAGCACACAGATCCAAGTTCTATTCTCAGTGACACCGATGCACATCCAGAGGAAATTAATCAGTCATTAATTCCAGATTTCCAGTAGAATCTCGGCAGCAAATGTTGGCCTGCACCAAGTTAATGACCTGGAAACTATTTTTCAGGACATGATTTTGTGGTCAATTTTGCACCTCCCTCTAGTGGCAGCAGATATCAAACAAATGAAGCACAAAGGAGACCTTGTTGTGGATCGCACACTGACGTGCTGTGCCAATTTCTCTTATGGAAATGTGTTACTCGAATCAAGATTGGCTGTAAATCCCACTGTAACTTTTTGGTAATGCTGTAATAAGAAAAGAATCGGCAATTGCATATAACCCAGATCCTCATGTACTTGCTTGGCCAGTATGAGGCATATTCATGCCACATGTAGCTTCTCTATGCAACCCTGCATCAGAGCTCTTCTGGTCACTGTGAGTACTTCAGCACTAAGTTTTGCTTTTCTCCTCAGGGGAAGGCACAGAACAATTCACCCATTATCAGCTGATTTATGAGCTCAGGGCTTGCTGCTAGCTCCTCTGGTTTCAATTTCAAACTTGATGACAAACTTGCAAGCCTGAATCAGAGATTCAGGAATGTGGCAGGCTCCACACGCTAGCCTGACTTGCAGCTTTTTCAGCTTTGGCAGAATTTGAGTCTGCAGTTAGCTACATTATAATGAACACTGAAAAACAAATTCCTAACAAGAGAAGAAGCAGATGGCACTGAGGGAGAGCAATTTGCAAGTGATGAACAGACTCTTCCATTCCTGACAAAGGAAATTTTGCCTAGCAGCAAGGCACTGAACCCTACCAGTTCTGTCCATGAGACTTTCCTCCTTCTTAATTAGGAACTCCAAGGAACATTCTTCAGTAACACATTTGATTCTCCTTGTTCTCCCCAATCTATGCCTGAAAGTTACAGAAAGACTTATCAGGTGTGACCATTTCTCCATCCATCAGATAATGTGAGAATCTTCTAAAAGCCCATTTCCAGGTCATTATTAAACAAGGAAGGTCCTTTATCTTAGCCTTAGGGATGTGGAAAGCCCCAAGCTAAAGCTTCCCTAGAAATCACCATGATGGATAGACACAAGGTTTGATTTTACACTGCGAACTACATATTAACCAAAACAGACGACAAAGTTCCAGTGAAATTTAACATTCAACATTATGTAGAATGTTTTTTGATATATTCAAAACAGAAGGCTGCAAATCACCATATATCAGTATGTGTCCTGGGGCATGTTCTGAAGTAGCAGAAACTATTTCCCATTCAGCCCTCTGATCAAGAAAATTGTTGGTTTATTAATTAAACCATTAAGTCAACTTTCTATGGCAATCATGTTTTATTTCCATAAATGTTACCAAGACAATCTTGTGCCACAGAAACAGTGCAGATGCTAATTTAGGGTCCCCAGAGAAAACTGGAAAAAGAGGAGAAGCATGAAGAATGTCATATAAGAGGGAAACAGGAGAGAGGAAAGTATGTTTTAAAGCAAAGTATGCTGGGTAGACATGGACTTTTTTCCCAAGTATTCCCACTACGAATTATTAAATCTCAGTACCTATATTAAGATAATGACACAGGGTGAATTTTTTTTAGAAAGAGGTATGAAAATCAAGACAATTTAGAATATCACTCAAAGTACCAAAAACTATTTGGTGTATTTGAGCATTTTATCTGGGCTAAATTTACTCAAACACAAGCTTGAACTTGTTATATTTTCTAACAAGTTATGGTAGCCACCATAGCAATTCTTACACTGTTTTTTTTATTAACATTCCTGTTCTGTAGACACTCCACAGGTATGTAAACTTTTCTTGCAGAAAAAAGCAGAACATTGGAATATATGTGGATATATCTGCACTTTCCCCTTCATTTCTTACCAATTCCTAATACTTATGTTCTGACATTCATGATCCACATTTTTTATGCTGTTATTCTCTGTTTTTATACAGTTTGGGTTTGTTTTTCATGAGGTGAACTTTGCACAGCCCAACTCTAGCCCCCATAAAATCTGTGTCTTAAATGGCCAGATTTAGTGATTATTGTATGAAAAAAAAAGGCTTACATATTAACCACACAGCTGTACTTGGAAACAGATGTTTTACCCCCTTTAAACTGAACTAATGGGGACAGCAATGAGGAACGGATAGGTCAGGAAAACTTCTATCTATATTTTTTATTCAGAATTATGGAAAGAGTACAGAAAGGACTGATGCTTCCACACAAGGGGAGGGGAAAAAGATGGTAATTCCATCAGTGATGAACATTTGCACTGCTACACTAACTTTTTAAGGCATTTGCACTTCCCATCCCTATTCATCCCACTGTAGGCTCTACCCACTTAACTCGCGTGAGATAACATAGACAGCAGGCCAGATCCTCAGATTCTATGAACTGATGTTATCTCTATCCAAATCAATTTGCTTACAGAAGTCCAGGATTTGGCTCTGTGTCTCCTTTGCATTTAGCATGTGTGAAAGGACTCTAAACCACTTTCCTTTAGACTTCTGTAAAACACACAGTAGACCAATTATTGAGGATCATATGCTATGAACTGTACCTTCTGATAGAATTCTGAATAAACATGAAAAAACTTCAAACAAACTTTGTCCATCTCTGTGTTCTTAAACTATAAAGTGTCTTCCACTGCTGGTTTGGAAATAGATAAGGTTTTTAAGACAATTACTTCTCTGCCCAGTGTTGCTCCCATCAAAGTCACTTGGAGAACTGGATGAACATGTAGCCACGATTTGGCTCTTAGGCTGGAAAAATGCATTAGTGATAGCTTTCTGTAGAGAAGATACATTAGGTTTCCCTTCTAGCTCCTAGCCTAAGTGTCTTCAAAAAAGTGTATTTTGACTTGTCTTTACACGTTCTTCATCAGTGTGTTCTCCTGCAGTATACAGTGGGTCCCTTGCACGAAGCTACAGCAGCAAAAAAAGTATCTTCTGCTGTACAAGGCTTCGTGAGACACAGTCATTACATACAGAGGAAACATGGTTTACTGGGGCCCTAGTTTCCCCAAGAACTACCATAATATAAATTATTAATAATAAAAATAAACATTGGCTAGCTTGAACTTTTCTTGATTCCTTTAGAGCTTATTTTTATGATGGAATTAGCTAAATAAAGCCCACTTGAAAGAATGCTTCATTGCAAACCATCCAAACAAAACAAAATGGAACTAATTGGTTCTTAAATATTAAACATTCAAAAGGAGATGGCTTCGGAAACAGCTGGCAGCCTAACATGTATTAGGACACATATGGTGAAGCAAACGGTTTGGCAAAATGCAGTCTGAACTGGACTACGCTTACTTTTAAGCCAGATATACAAGTTTTGTAAGTCTGGTTCTGCATAGAAGACAGCTTTGGATTACTTGAAGCCTAAAGAGAATTGCAGCAATACTCTTTCTGAAAATAATAAAATCAGAAGAGTCAAACCTGCATGTTGACTTCTGGACATGGTTTGCCCAGGAAAGACAACAAAATCTACAACCCTCATTACTCCATGGAGTGCCCCTTAAGCCTATTTCAGCCTAATGAAGAGAGCTTATCAAGGGCTACTGTTTCAAGCATTTTTTCTAAAGCAGTTATTTTCCTGGAAGCTGGATATGGAGAGGTCACATAAACAGTTCTGACAACACATCTCTGAAGGAGACTGTTGATTCCTTCCATCAGAACAACTGAATGCAGATCTGCCTTGCCCTTTATAAACTTCCTCTCTGCAGCCCATGTTTTTGTTACTGCTACTTAATTCAAATACTTCACAGTCAGCAAACAGAATCTGTTTGGGCATGTGAAAACTCCCCTTTCATATTCATTAAATATTAGTACAGTTCCCACACATTTCCTAGAAGTATTTCTAGCAATGCTAGAAAATGATCTCTCTAATGTGACTGAAACTTGTAAACAAGAAAAAAAAATCTACAGTAGAAAGGAGCAAGAAGTAAATCAGTCATAACTACAATTATACAGTAAGAATATTTTTAAAAACTAATTAGTGATAGAGGTATTTTTCTTTGGAGGACCACTGTGGGCCGTGACATGAAATCAGACTAGCGGTAAGCCACTGAATGTGCATGGCCTCATCAGCCACATGTTTACTTTCCCACTTATCAATAACTAACATTAACAAGACTTCAGCCAGAGATAATAAATTCTTGGAAATGTCAGGCTCTTCTACAACACCCAGGCCAAGCACAAGAAAGCTACTCACTGGAAAAAAAAATCAGACAGACATAACTGGGCGCACTAAGAGGTAGTCGCTCAGCAGGATCAGTTGAGACCAAGGCACTTCAACATTTAGGCCAAAAGCTAATCTAATTTTAAGGTCCCTTGAAATGTTATGAATATCATCAACAAACACGGCAAGAGTCACTGCGAAAACACACTGCACTTCTGTGCTTAAAAAAATCCGTCAGCTCTCTGTGTCAAACTTCTTCAAAGACCGTGAACCCAACTGCTTGCTTACTCTCTGAGGACTCAGCTTTTACTGCAACTAGCAGTCACATCTGCTTAGTTTTTCATATTTTTCAGCATCACAAGGAGTTTTTCTTAGACCTTGGACTTGTTTGCTCAGCATCTATGTGTAAGGACAACAGCAAAACTCCAACAAGAGATGAGGACTTCTGCCAATTTTTCTGCCTCTCTCCACAGAAGAAAAGGGTAATCCTGGCAAAAAAGAATTCTTATATGAGTCTTTTGCCAACACAGATAAACTTTTATGGGTTTCATTTTTCAGCATTCCTCCTAGTGCTCACAGCTATGTGAGAATTTTTAAAACGTAGATCTACTCGGCTACAGAGAAAAGCTTTGTTATTTCAACACATCTAGTACAGTCTGCAGATAATGTAAAAATCCTATTGACAAGAACACCACCTGCGTATCTATATTACTAGCACCTCTCTGCTATCAGAATATGGGTATAATCATCTACAAAAGGTTTCCTGGAATGAATGGAGCAACTTGGCAGGCCTGTGCTTTCTATCAGCTTAGTTAAAACCACCTCTGAGACCTAAATCAATTAGTACTAACACATGCACAAGTTCTCTGTGCACAATAACTGCTTCTACACTTTTATAGCAGACATGTCATAGGTATCATGAGTAAAAAAAACCATGCAGCTTAGACCACTGTAGCAGTACTACACAGAAGCACAGAATGTGTTAGTAGGGCAACATGGCCAAGTGTAGAACAATCAGAAATCTGTTTATTAAAAAATCTGTGTGTATGTCCTTCAAGTGTCATAAAACAAAACTTATTTTTGTGACATAAACTGGCTTAGTCTGTGTTACCCAGACTCTGCTACTTGCCTATGAGCCAATTATAATTGAGATCACTCTTGCAGAATAGGATGGTGCCACCTGACAAGACTGGACCACCTGTAAGAAAGTTCTCCTAGTTCCCTTTCAACATGGAAATAATTCATTGTAATGCTAATGTACATGCTGACTCAAGAGTGTGAAGAGCTGTATCCCAAGATCAATTAGCAAAAGACTCAATGTACTCATCAAGTAAAAGTCCCACAGTTCCCCCATCTCTAGTGTCATAACAGAACTAGGTCCTCTTTAGCATATGGTATGTAGGGAGATTACAGTCAGGTTTGCATCAAGTTACAGTTATTGGAGCTGCAGAGAGGTCTAACACAAATGTACAGTCCATATCCCCATAGCTGCTGACTGCATGTTAACTTCAGGAGTCCTGGTAATGAATGAGATCACCAGTGAATAACATTATATTATCACATGCACAGAGAATCACAGTCAGAATATTCCTGGCTGGAAAAGACCTCTCAGATCACTGAGTCCAACCTACATGTAACAACAGTTAAACATCACAGTATTGTGATAACTCCAGTGATATCAAAGGCACAATGTGTGTACTGATCTGCTTCTTTGGCATCAGGCAGGAATGATTTGTTGAAGACATAACCATCAAACATCTCACCAGGCAAGCCTGAGATGATGGCAGCAATGTCCAGAATGCTGAAAAGTGCTCTAAGCAAATACAGTGATAGGCCTTCCCATTAACGAGGGATCACGCCTGGCTGAAGAGGCAGGAGATAGAACAGTATGTCCCTATAATGTTCTGTGTCCCCTGGCAGTTTTCCCACACTTGCAATATGACCCTCCAACCATCAGTGCATGGATCATTGATCTTATGAACTCAGATGTGTAATCCTCTACAGAACTGACAGCCCAGAGAACTTGCTGGCAGAAAAGCCCTTTTGGTTGATCTTCAAAATTCAGAAATGGCCATTCAGATATAAAATATACACGCTGACAAGTGATTCCAACAATATCCTAATTCAGACCCAGAATTAAATCCAGATCCTGACACAATTACAGCAGCAATGGCAGACAGTGCATTCAACGTTATAATCGAAAAATGGTGTTTTGCTCCATATGACTTGGCTAAGTCAAGAGATATTTTACAATAAGTTTCAGTTTTACTGTATTGTAAAGATAATCTGACAATTGCAGGTCAAGAATACTTGCTTATTGCTTTAAATGAAACTAAAAGTCATATTCATATGCATGGGGAAAAGATTCATTGTGTATTACTACCACTCTGGAGAAAAAGAGCTAGGCTGGGGAGACACAGAAATTATGTCTGGACTGGAGATCTTACCAGAAGATATAGAATATCCTCACAGCCAAGGCTGCCTTCTGCAGAACACATATTCATAAGACTTGCATTTTTGTTCTTGAAGAACCCAAGCGCAAGCAGTGTTGAGATACTCTGCCCTGCTACTTTGTTTTGCTCTTCTGTTTGCAGGCAGCTGTGATGCCTCCTCTGATTTTCTAAGGTTATTTAAATTCTTCTTTATTTGTTAACAAATTATGTTGGTTGCACAACACATTGGCATGCAAACACTTCAGAAAAAGGGAGGAGCTCAACTCAGCCCCAGCAGAATTAAGAACAAGAGCCAGTGACTTCAGCAGTTACACAAAGGAGAGCTCTATTGTTTCCGTGGGAGTTGTGGTTAATTAAAGTAGTATTTCCTGTCGGCTTTCTACAGGCTGGAAAGCCTTCAAAGATGGCATTACCTTCCAGATCACTGTGTAGGCTTCCACTACACACAATGAATGACAAAAGCCTCTCAGCATATACCACTGAGAAAAGGCATGAAGAAAGGCACGCAGTGATGTGTAGTTAAATTTATCTTTACAGCAAACATAACAATGCTGAAGCTGTGATGTTAACATTAGAATTAAACTGATGCTTTTTTCACATGATCCATCCATTTTAACTGCTCTTTGGTTTGGTCTTCTATTGTGAAAACTGGGTAACTAACTTATAAATCAGTTATATTCAAAACTGTAGAAAAGTCGGTGCCCTGAACCTTCTGTATAGGTGGCGTGCTAGCCACGTCTTGACACGCAGTTACTCAGTAGGTACGTTCTGTTGCAATAACTGCTCCATAAGCATGTCTCTGTGTCAAATCTTTTTGAAAGCCTGGCCTACTCGTTAAACTTTACATATTTCACCAAACAAAATCCTTCCACATAATCTGGAGAAAGCTGCTAAACTCTCTCTGGACAATTTCAGTTACACAATGTAAAAGCTGCAGACAGTTGTCACTTACATAAAGCAGAGGTTATTCACATTGTCCTCTGTCCGCATTTGCAGCAACGTAAACCTGTTCATGCTAACGCTGAAGCAGTAAGCACAAAGATTTTAAAGCACTATGAGGGCTTTGAATCACCTCCCTGTTTATGCCCTGTTGAGTCCCAGCATTGGAGAGTGGTTTTTCCCTCCACGTCTGTGGCAATTTAAATAATGAAGCTGAAGTTATGTAAGTGCAGATGATTATGGAACCAGTGTAAGTGGAAAGGACATATTTTTAAAATGCACTTGAATAATTCAAGTGCAGCTGAACTGACATTATTCAGACTTTCCAGTCTTAGTCAACACTGGATTGAAACCAAGCACAAGAAATTTCAGGCCCAAAGGACTTTTTTAAGAAATTATAAGTACCTATATATTTCTAGTTTACAGTGTCTGTCTGGGAAAGCTCTACTGCCTGAAGAAAGACTAACCTACCTTCTCATGGGATCAAACAAGAGGGATGGGAACTATTTAAAGGGATGTTTAGATCAGCTTACAAACATAAGAACTGATTCAGCCCCAAAGAACACCCAAACCAGAAATGTGGATTCAAGTATCTGTGGACTTCTACTGAAATCTGGATGCAGATCCAGATCCAAATTTTACATGGAAAGTTCATCTGTAACCTGTGCAGACACAAGCTTTAGGCCTAGCTCTGCATTCCTTCCACACCCAGCATTGGAGTTCTGCCTGAATACGGAACACAAGAGACAAATAAACGTCTTGGTTTTATGCCAGATCATGTTTGGTGATGCACATGCCTGTGAATCTGACAAGACTCAAAGGTGTGACGTGGTATGCAGCCTAGTGTCAAAACTGATTGATTTCAGAAGATTGCTCTTGTAAGGCACTTAAAATGAGTTTAAGGAACTGTTCTACACTGGCATATCTGAATATCAGTCACAGAGTCACAGAACACCAGGGATTGGAAGGGACCTCAAAAGATTATCTAGTCCAATCCCCCCGTCACAGCAGGATCATCTAGATCCGGCTGCACAGGAACATGTCCAGGTGGGTTTTAAATGTCTCCAGAGAAGAAGACTCCACTATATATATGCCAATGCTTCTGTTATGAACAATTTTCATGCATGCAGATACGAAGATCTCTGATTTATATGAGAGATTGGTAACAAAGGGAACAAATGCCATATTCCCAAACTGAGAAGCATTCAAAAGAATGGCTATATGAAAGAAAGACCTTTTTAAAAGTTCACAGAAGGGAAATACTAAGCAAATAAACAAACAAATAATTAAAGGCTTCACAGCACAACATCCTATGTCCACTATCCTCCAAAATCAAGGGAGGATTATGCAAGCATAAACATTAATTTATGTTAAATTTTTTTCCCATCATTCCAAAGAGACACAAACATCATCCTGGCTTTTGATCAGATAAATGTAATGACATTTTCTTCAGCTACCCAGCCAGCAAAATCTGCAGGAAGAAAGGCCTTGCAAACACACAAATGACAACAAACTGTGGAAAGAAGTCTCTTTATGTGTGGGTCTTTCAATCAAGTTTATAAGAGAAATGTCCTCCTATTTTAGTAACAGATGCAGTCATTTATGATATGTCTATGACAAAATTGAGATTCTAGCGCAGACACAATTCCATCAGCACTTTTATGAGGATAAAACAGTTTGGTCAAAAATCAGCACAAGTTGTACAAGAAAAAGACCTTTTTGCAAATGCTAGAAGGATCCACATCTAGAGTTTCTGATACAATTCTTACATGTGCCAGCCTGTTCTGCTGTAGCTGTGGCCTTCCTGGCTATTTTTCTCATTATTTACCCCAAACAGTATGCAAAACTGTAGGATGAAGATGTCTCTCTGCGGTCAAAAAAGTTAAAAGAAAATATTACGGTAAGTCATGTTGCATTTTGTTCAGGCAAATATTTTCATAACAGTTGAGAAAAGGGTATGTTTAATAGAGTATCCTGTAGCAACTATTCTGAGGAAAAAGAAATAGTAGCTAAAAATCAAGGGCTTTGACATTTTTAAGGCTTTCTAGGCAAGATTAAATCAAAATATTGCCTGTATACATTCCCTCTTTTCATCAGCATGTCAATTGTAGTCAGTAAGAATGTGCTACTAATTTTCAGCATCACAATCTGGAATAATTTTATGTAGTGAAACGTTTCCTTACTTTCACAAAACCAACTATCGCTGGAAATATTTTCCAAAGCATGTTGCAAGTGGAACGAAGTAAATCAGCTAGCACAGCACACTTTGCAAGGAAAGCGTTTCTAAAACTTAGTCAGGATTTAATAAAAACTGTCTCTGAGCTACGTAACTTATGCCCATAATAGAATATTTTTCAATTTTCAACCCTGTATGGAGAATTTTAAAATGCTAACAGATGTAGGAAACAAAAAAATCAGAATTCTCCTCTGTTCTCCACTGTGCACACATGTAACACATACAGAAACCAATGAGAGGCTCCAAAACATTTTCCACTAGAAAGACAATTTGCTTGTAGTTCCTTCTCCCTTTAAATTGTTTCTGTGGCAACACATCTGGTGCTATAATTCTGGGTCAGAACATTAACTATCCTGAAAGAAGAAAGTTATGTTGTTTTGCTGGTCTGCAAGAATGCGAAGCAGGGAGAGATCTGCAAATACATGTAATCACTCAACCCTGTTCACCTCCATTGGTGCAAAGACTATTCACTACTGATGCATGCATTGAGCTTAACATTACGAGTTTCTGCTCTGCTTAGAGAAAACTCTTGTGAGGAGCATACATTCTGTGAGCTAGCTTTTTTTAAACAAAATGATAAACACTTTGTTACTACTGTTTCCACCATATTCAGCAATAGAGGAAACGGGTTCATTCCCTGATCATAACTTAGATGGGGGGGGAAATTGTTATCACTGTGTTATCATCTTCCCTGTAAACATTACTGCGTTATCACCACTTTACAGAAGAGATATGTCAGGAGCACGTAAGGCCAAAATGTCTCAAGTGCTTGTTAAATTCAGATGCCCCTATTACCAGTGACCTACAGCAAAACATCCAGCCCTTGGCTCTCTGAGCACTTGAGGACCATTAGATCTTACCAACTTGAGATTAAAGGAATCTATTGATGCTTAATGTAGGTCTTAGACATCCCAGCCTGAGCATGCCAGCATTCTGAGAATCTGTGATCTGACCAGTTTAGTTGTAAAAGAAAGAAAAACAAGAATAAATGCTTACAGCCCCAACACAAGTGGACAGTGTTTTCAATCACTAATACTCTTGACTACTCAGTGTGAAATCTTAAAGACATACTATATGACTATTATCCAATAATGATGAAGGAAGTGGAGCACCTCCGCTATGAGGAAAGGCTGAGGGAGCTGGGTCTCTCTAGCTTGGAGAAGAGGAGACTGAGGGGTGACCTCATTAATGTCTATAAATAGGTGAAGGGTGGGTGTCAGGAGGATGGAGCCAGGCTCTTCTCAATGTCATCTAGTGACAGGATGAGGGTCAACGGTTGTAAGCTGCAACATAGGAGGTTCCACATCAATATCAGAAGGAACTTCTTCACAATGTGGGTGACAGAGCACTGGAACAGGCTGCCCAGGGGGGCTGTGGAGTCTCCTTCTCTGGAGAAGTTTAAGACCCGCCTGGATGTGTTTCTGTGCTACTTGGTCTAGGTGACCCTGCTGTGTCAGGGGGATTGGACTAGACGATCTTTCGAGGTCCCTTCCAATCCCTAATGATTCTATGATTCTGTGATTCTATGTTTATTTCACTATGCAACTGAGATTGACAACTCTAAGACATAAACTTTCCCATAGTTCTTAACACATGATACAAGGAACAGATATTTTCAAGGGCTATGATGTTCACTTAAATCAGCTTGGAGCAGCAAGAGTTAAAAGAATTAATGGAAGTGGATTTTTGCTACCCCATCAAGCAAATCAGGGATGAATGCAGGAAAGAACATATCTGATGAATAACAAAATATCACTGACACAGGTTTTTTCCAATAATAATTGCATTTTAAGTTCCCCGTGAAACAAATGTTACTATTTAATTTGAAACAGCTAAGCCCAAGTCTAGATCAGTTGAAGGTTACTACACTTACAGCATTTTCTGTATTAGTGACAAAAAAGGTCATCTTCGTATACTGACCCTCTAAATGAAAGACTAAATGCATTAATTGGCTGAAAACCAAGTTTTTTTCTCAAAAAGTTAAATAAGACTCATGGTTTTCAGGCATTCTGTCTTTTAGGACACATTTGTTTAAAGCAATATGTGTTCAGGGAGAATAAAACTGGCAAAAGAAATGGAAAACTGTTTTAAAAAAAGTAGGGGAAAAACCTTGTATTTCATAAATATGTATTTCCCTTTTGTAGTCCTGGAGGCACCGTCTTACAGTCAGAATTAAACACAGGCCCCTGAGCACCAGTAGTCATTAAAGGCTGGCTGATGTCCTTTGCAAGACTCCCTGTCTGTAGAGTTTTGGATTGTCACCAGCCAATCACCTTCCAAAATTCTTTTCTGGCCAATAACAGTTTGGATAATTCAGCTCTGTCTGTTCCCTTTTTCTCAGTCTTTTGGCTAAGATCTCATCTATATGCTTAACTAACATAAAACCTGCTATTTTACATAAAACATCTCCTACGTTTTCAATCTACTCTTTATATTTATTTCATCCAAACAACCCAATTAATAAAGCTCCTGAGACAGTTCTAACTCCCTTGCTTTACCTTGTATAACTTTCTGCACACAGAACTTCTGTTTTGTCCTGGTGCACTGTAACTCCACATTATCACTCCTCAAACTCCTGAGAAAGAGGCACAATAAAACCATTAGCTTTCCCCTCCCCACAGACTGAGTCTGGTTTCCCTTTCTAGCCATAAGGGCTTTATTCCGTTTCTCAGGTTCTTTACAAGAATATCACACAGGAATATTTATGAAGGAATTAGCCGTGGAAGGGAATAAAGTGATATTGGTGGGTCAGATATTACAGGGTCCCAACTCCCTGTCTAGATTGCTCCTAACTGAACATTGTAGAGCAACTGTACTGCTGCTTTTTGTCTTGACAGACGGAAATAATCTTGTCTTTATACTAGCCCTTAGGGAATACCATTACATAACTCACTGTTTGGCCTACATTTCCCCATTCTTGGCTCCATGCTGTTAATAGAAACACCACTGCCATTGCTGACTCGAGAATCAAGCACTAGATAGGGATGAAGGACCTGTCATCTCAGGGAAGCCTCTTAATTCCTCTAAACAGTATTCAGACTCTAATCAGAGGGAAGTTTTACCAAGCTAGTAGTTCACTACTGTATCACACGTGCTGTATCTCATAAAAGTTTCTCTTTAGACCCAGAGCATAAAGCAGGCTTGGCCTGCCATTCAGTAACAGCTCCATCCCATTTTGGCAGGTTTTGTACAGCTTTTCCTGCACTACTACATGTGGTGTGACGTCATTCACTCGGCAGGATTCAGAGCAGCGGCGTGTAAGTGATCAACTGCATCAGAAATGAATACAACAGAGAAGTTTCTAACATGCATGTTCCTTAAGACACATCTTTCACAGATGTCTCTCTCCATCTGACATGAAAAGTTCCATCAGACGTATTTGGAATTATTTACTACCCCTACAAATGATCTTCTCCTGCTTTTTTAAAATTTTAATTAAGGTCTTTCCAAAAAGAATATGTAAAGCCCCTCATTAATAGGTGTAGTTCCCATTTTACAGCTGCAAAAACACAGGTAGAGACAGATTAAGTCCTGATCCCAACAAAGGAAATGACTGAATCAGGAGTTTTCAGTACTGGTCCTGTACCATAACTCTGGTTCAGTACTGCAGAAATGGCTCAAGAAGTATGTAACCTTGGTGAAATTAAACTCTGTCTGAAGCAAAATGTAACCGGGCTGTGATCCAAAACCTCAATTCGTATTTATCGGCAAATAAAACGTAATTGCTGCGCAGACCAAAAAAGTTAACAAAAATATAACCTGCCCATGTAATGATACTTCCAAAATGAAAAACCTACAGGATGGCATAAACACTGTCCTGCTCCTCTTTTCCACTTACTCCAGCCAGGCATTCATGCCCCTGGGTGTTCCTGGGTGTTTCCTGCTGTGGATGTGTTTACCCCGAATAAGAAGCTACTGCAACTCTCTGTGGCAGTGGAGCCTCTTTAGGAACAGCAGCATCTTCCCAAGTCTGCTTACTACAGTTGCTGGACTCCTAAGGAGCCGATTCCCCCTACAGGTTACATAGCCCCCCTGTAGAAGACATATTCCCCCATAGGTGATCCGACTTTGGCAGGGGGATTGGACTACATGATCGTTCGAGGTCCCTTCCAGTCCCTAATAATTCTATGGTAGGTGACTTGTCCCCCTTATAGGCGACATAGCCCCCCCTATAGGTCACTTAGACTCCTGGAGGTGATATGTCCCCACTAGAGGTGACATGACCCCTGATAAGTAGCATATCCCCTCTACAGGTGACATATCCCCCCTCTAGGTGACATGGCCCTTGGCGGTGCCCTGCACCTCTCACCTCTGAGCTCCCAGCGCAGTGCCGGTGCCTCTCCGCTGCTCTCGCAGTCCTGTCTTTGACCGGCTGCCCCCGCTCCGTTCCTCCGGCCAGCGGGCAGGCGGAGATCGCACCCCGCGCTCAGCCGGTGCCTTTGACTCCCCGCCCGCAGCCGGAGCCGGTTTCCCGCGGGGTCGGCTCCGCACTCCTCTGTTCCTACCTGCCGCCCCGCACCGCTCCGCAGCAGCGCCAGCGGGGCGAGGGGGCGGTCCCGCCGGGAGGGCCCGATAGCCGCCGCTTANCGGGAGGGCCCCGATAGCCGCCGCTTATCGCCGCCGCCGGTCCCAGCCGCGCTGCGCTTCCAGGAAGCTCCGCAGCGCCGGGCTGCTGCTGGATGCCGATGGCCTCGTCTCGCTCGCTGCCTCCCGCCTCCTCCTCCCCCCGACCCTCCCCCCAAGTGCTAGCCGGGTCTGTGAACTGGCAGCGCGAC